>CM039667.1:13512950-13960450 GCA_022405105.1 Aristolochia contorta
CGTCCGAAGAGATCCGAAGACAGTCAGATGTAGCTTCTACTTCTGGCGCCACTCTCAACCTAGATAGCAAAGGCAGAAGTTCAAATAGAGGGCATGGTCGTGGACAGAGCAAGTCGAGCAACGACAGACCGAAATCCAAAAACCACAGATTTCCCAACAAGTCAAAGCATGTTGAATGTTGGAATTGTGGTCAAACCGGACACTACGAAAATCAGTGTAAGGCACCTCAAAGGGAAACAGAGAATAAGACCAAGGTCAATATAGTGACCAAAGAAGCATGTGATGCTTTAATTTGCTCCATGGAGAAGAAGGACGTTTTTTGGGTAATAGACTTTGGAGCATCTTTCCATGCCACCGTAAATCGACACTACTTTGCAAACTATGTGTCGGGAAACTATGGAGTAGTGTATCTCTGAGATGATCATCCTTGCAGCGTGGTGGGTATTGGTGAAGTACAGATCAATCTCAAAGGATCTGCCTAGAAATTGAAGGACGTGAGACATATTCCAAAGTTGTGGAAAAATTTGATCTCTATCAAACAATTGTTGAGAGAAGGTTGTGACACACACTTCTTAGGTGATTATTGGAAAATCACTATGGGTGCCATGATAATAACACGTGGCAAGGATACTGGTACCCTATATACGACGGTGAATGCATGTGTGACAATCGCAGTTGCAGATAGCAAAGATGCGAACTTGTGGTACCAAAGACTTGGGCACATGAGCCAGAAAGGGCTCAAGTACATGCATTCAAAAAGGAAAATATCGGGACTTCAGTCTATTGAAATAGACTTTTCTGAAAGTTGTATTTTCGGGAAGCAGAAATGGGTTACTTTCAATACAAGTGGCAAAACTCCGAAGAAGGAGAAGCTTGAACTTGTTCACATAGGTGTTTGTGGTCCAGCTTCAGTTTCATCGATTGGCGGAAAGTCATACTTTGTGACTTTCATTGATGACCACACGAGAAAAGTGTGGGTTTACTTCTTGAGACACAAATCAGAAGTGTTTGACGTGTTCAAGAAGTGGAAAGCCATGGTGGAGAATGAAACTGGCAAATGTGTAAAAAGATTGAGATCCGACAATGGTGGAGAATATGAAGACACGACGTTCAAGAAATTTTGTTACCTAAATGGTATCAAGTTGGAGAGAACGTTGCTAGGAACACCGCAACAAAATGGAGTTGCAGAGCGCATGAACAAAACATTGATAGAAAGATCCAGAAGTATGAGGATACACGCAGGCCTGCCAAAGCAATTTTGGGCAGAAGCTATCAACACGGTGGCGTACTTAATTAATCATGGACCGTCAGTACCATTGGAGTACAGAATACCGGAAGAAATTTGGAGTGGAAAAAGATAGAGATACTTTCTCATTTGAAAGTATTCGGTTGTATCGCATATGTACACATTAGTGATAATGCCAGGAGTAAGTTAGACTCCAAATCACTAAAGTGTACTTGCATTGGATATGGTGGAGATGAGTTCGGATACCCGTTTTGGGATAACCAAAACAAAAAGGTCATTAGAAGTCTGGATGTCATATTCAGTAAAAGGGTGATGTACTAGGATAGAAATGTAATGCAGTCCAATGACACAATAGATGATGATCCAACATACGTTGTTCCGGATGATACTCCAGAATACAGTATTTCAAAGCAAACAGATGAGAGTTTGCAGGCAAAAGAGCCAGCCACGGAGGTTAAATCACCACAACTTCTTGCTCCGACCCCTATTCTAAGAAGGTCAAGCCGACCACATGTTCCAAATGGGAAATACATGAATTACATGTTATTGACCGACGCCGGTGAACCTGAATGCTATGACGAGGCATGTCAGGTGGGAGATTCTGTCAAGTGGGAGCTTGCTATGAAAGACGAGATAAAGTCTCTTATCTCAAGCACTCAATAATAAATGGGTGTACAGAATAAAAAACGAACATGATGGTCCAAAGAGATACAAGGCGAGATTGGTAGTCAAAGGTTTCCAACAGAAAGAAGAATTTTTTCGCCAGTTGTGAAGCTGACAACAATTCGATCAGTGTTGAGCATTGTTGCAGCAAAGGGCTTGCACTTGGAGCAGTTAGATGTAAAAACTGCCTTCCTCCATGGTGACTTAGAGGAGGAAATATATATGCAACAACTAGAAGGTTTCTCAGTGAAAGGAATAGAGAAACTGGTGTGCAAATTGAAGAAGAGCTTGTACGGCTTAAAGCAAGCCCCAAGACAGTGGTACAAGTAGTTTGACGGATTTATGCAGAACAATGGCTACACGAGATGTAATGCTGACCATTGCTGTTACTTCAGACGACTCGAGTCCAACTATATCATTTTGCTATTTAATGTCGATGACATGTTAGTAGCAGGATCGGACATGGACGAGATTAAGATGTTGAAAGCAATTATCTACGAAATTCAAAATGTAGGACTTAGGTGAAGCAAAACAAATTCTAGGGATGAGAATTTGTTGAGACAAGCAAAATGGTGTTTTGCAGTTGTCACAGTCTAACTATATTAATCAATATCTTCAAAGGTTCATCATGAGCACTGCAAAACCTGTCAGCACGCCATTAGCAAATCACTTCCGTTTATCAAAGGACCAGTCTCCTAAGACCGAGGAGGAGAAACACTTCATGGCTAAAATTCCATACACCTCACCCATTGGAAGTTTGATGTATGCCATGGTTTGTACGAGACCAGATATTGCTCATGCAATGGGAGTTGTGAGCAGATTTATGGCAAATCCTGGAAACCAGCATTGGGAAGCAGTAAAGTAGATATTGAGATATCTACGGGGAACTACTGAGAAATGCTTAAGTTTTCGATGAGGCGACTTAACACTATGAGGTTTCGTAGATGCTGATTTTGCTAGTGAGGTAGATCGCAGAAGGAGTACTACCGGTTATGTCTTTACAGTTGGTGCTACTCTAGTTAGTTGGATTTCGCAGACACAGAAGATTGTTGTGTTATCAACTACAGAAGCAGAGTACGTGGCTGTAACTGAAGCTAGCAAAGAAATGATATGGATACAAGGTTTATTTTGCATAGTGATAGTCAGAGTGCAATACATCTTGCAAAGAATTCTGTATTCCATTCGAGGACGAAACATATTGGACTCCGATATCATTTCATCAGATCACTCTTGGAGGATGGAGTGTTGAAACTTGAAAAAATTCAAGGTACGAAAAACCCAGCCGACTTGATGTCCAAGACAGTAGTCAGAGAGAAACTGGAGTTGTGCTCAGCTTCAGTTGGTCTTTTGCAGTGAAGACATAAGAAGATGCCCACACTAGATTCCACTATAATGAAGATTGTTCTATTTGTTTCCAAGTGGGAGATTGTTAAAGTTGGAGGCAAATCCATATAGTTTATTTAGTGGGTGGGCCCCACAATAATAAGTGAGATTCCCACCCACTTATTTAAACAAGAAACCCCTTTATGAATTCTTGAGGGGTGCCTCATTTAATTCAAAAAAGGGGGGCGCTGAACACGGTTTAAAGGCGGGCACCAAACACGGTTTAAAGGCGGGCACTGAACACGGTTCAAAGGTGACAGCCAAACATGGTTCAAAGGCGGCAGCCGAACACGGTTCAAAGGCGGGCGCCGACTGAATAAAATAATACATTTGTATTATTTTATTCATCAATGCCTCCTATAAATAGGATCCTTCAACATCTTTTGAAATACAGAACCAAGAGAGAAAAATTCAATGTGTTAGAGAGCTTCAGTCTAGAAGCTATACACAAGAGTAGAAGAAGCTGAGTTGAGTGTTTGAAGCCTCTGTGTAGGTACAAAATACAGTAGTAAAATACTCCTTTTGATATAGTGAAATTTTTCTTGGTGTGGGTCCGTGGATGTAGGCAGTTGGCCGAACAATGTTAAATCTCTATGTCTTATTTTTCACTTATTTTTAGCGTCTATTATTTTGTTTGTTGCATAAGGTATTTTGGCGGGTCCCACTGATATTGGGCAGGAATTAGTAGCATCCTAATTCCTAACACCCCCCCCACCTTTGGTGGAGGCCTTGGAATTCGGTCTCTACAAGCACTTAGTATGGCATACAAATTTAAACTCATCTGGTGCTGATATTCTTACAAAACCTCGTTGTGGGGGAAATTATGAGATCGAAGTAAGGATATTTGGCCCACCTAATTCAACAGAAAAATAGATATGGTGACTCCACATTATGGAAACATCTTAAGCCCCTGATGGAATTCAATAAAAAAAACAATTCAATTACAAAATGGAAATGGCAAAAACTATTCTTTATGGTTTGACTCTTGGGTACCATACAATCCGAATCTTTTAGTAGCACAAAGCCGAAATATCATTGGGCCCCTTAACCTGAAAGAGATAGTCAGTACTCTCTTTGAGGATCCTCAAGGTATTCTCAGTGAGTGGAACTAAAATCGTGTTCGTTCATTATTTCACTTACAAATAAAATATTGGAGAAATCGAGAACCAAGGAAGATTTCGACTTCCCGATCTGGCCTCTAAACATAGATGGAACCTTTATGACCCTTGTTTAACAAAATAATGTGTTTCAACAAAATAATGTGTCTTTAAATTATTTAACAACCACTCTTTTATCAAGACAAATGAAACCTTTATGACCCTTGTTATAAACAAGAAATAAGTACTTGTTGCTTCAAAAAACAAACTTATGCATACAAAAAGACCGAAGATAGGTGAAACATAAACAACCAAATGGTCGTAATTGATCATAAGAGTGATGTCGAGCATAGACACGATAAAATGGGATTTGAAAATTGAGAACTGAACTGGGTGAGAGATTTATTAGATAAGTTGCCATTGTAAACGTATAAGGCAAAAAAGGAAAGGGTTAATGGGATTGAGCCAATAGGTTTTACCCACTTTCAACTACATGATGGTGTTTATGCTCTGCAAATCCATTTTGTTTTGGTGTTCCCAGGCAAAATAAGTGATGGAGAATGCCCCTATCCCGAAAAAAGATTTTTCAAAGAATTTGCAATGAATTCCCCTCCTCCTTTGCTTTGTACGGATCAGATTTTCAAATAATATACATTCTTAACCATTGGAATAAAAAATTGGAAAAGAAAGAAGATATCATGTTTCCTTTTGATAGGAAATATCCATGTAAACTGAGAGTAATCATCTATGAGCAACAAATAAAACGAAAGTTATCAATAGAGATCATAGGGGCTGGGCCTGATGCATCACAATTCACTATTTAAAGTAGAGATGTTGTTCGAATTGGTTTTCATGAAAAAAGCAATTTGTTGCTTTTTTCCAAGCTGGCAAGTGGAACACAACTGATTGAGTTGAAGGAATAGTGATTTTTTAGTGTAGAGGAGTGTGGTAGAGTGCATTGAGACAAATGTCCAAGTTAGAGATGCCAGAGCTCAAAACTGGTCTTATTTCCCAAAAGCATTGTTTGGATCTCAGATTTATGGCCTTCAATTGAATCAATATTCTTTTTACCATTTAGTGCCCCAATTAGAGTTCCGCATTTTGCACTCGCTAAGCGTAGTATGTGTAAGCGATTCAGAAGAGGGAACAATCAATAAGATATGAAATGGTTACAAGCCATTCAAATATATATCACAAATCTGCTTCATCGATATTGTGGTATCAATTTATTTTGGCTTTTTAATGAAATTGCCTACGTCCATGGCATTGTCTTTGGGCTGTTCTTTGTGTATTTAAAATCAATGATTTTTGTTTATAGGTTTTATTTAACACTACGTCCAATGTGATATGCATTGCGGTTTTGGTGTACAATTATTCGATTTATTTACATACCCAGTTTATTTTTTGTTTATTTTTTATTTTCCCATTAAAAAATGATATCTGTACTTTGACATTTTAGAGTGAGGTTTTATTCAACACATTATGATCAATATTCTCAACTTCATTATGTTACAAAGTTATACTACAGAAATGGGTATTTAATTATATCAGCACTTTGGTGAAGCTCAGTTTCCCTTGGAAAAATTTAATTAATTTTTCTCACCTATCTTTTAAAAATTGGACTAGACTTGACCGATTCAATCCGGTTGTAACCTGGACCGGTGCCGGTTCATTTGGTTTGACCATAAACCAAATCAGTCTGATCGGTCCCATTGAAGGTGATGATAATAAAACTTAAGAACTACAGAGGAAGACTCGAACCAGTAACCTTCTTGGAACTGAATCTAGTGCCTTACATATAAGCCACTCTAGTAACAGCTTTTACTTTTTAAAGAAAATATACATATATATTTTATATACGGTTCAACCAAAAGTCTAACCTGGTCCAACTGGTTGGAACAGAAACTGGCCTTGCTATCGGTTCAACAACCGGTTTTTAAAACACTGGTTCTCGAGACTGCTATCTACTTATTTTCGAACGTTAGGGCGTTCTTCGTTCGTTGTCCAGTACTCTTATTCCAGTTGCATCAATGAATTATAAGATGAGTAATGTTATAGCCACTCTGCGAGTGCTTGCCCTCGGCCAGATTCTGACGTGGATGGCTTATGTGGCCATCCACATCAGAAGCTGACGAAGCATCCAAAAGCCTGTCGGTCTCCCCCAAATTTCCCTCTTTCCTCCCTGCCTGCATCTCTCTCCCGCCCTCGAGCATTCTGCAGAGGATCATCAAAGCCTGCTCAAGATGAAGGACCAAGAGGGAGGGGAGGGAAACGGAGGGAAAGGGAGGGAGACGGAGGGGAGGGAGCAGGATGAAGGGAGAGGAGCAGGACGGAGGGAGAGGGAGGAGCAAGACGGAGGGAGAGGGATGGAGCAAGACAGAGGGAGAGGGTGGGCAGAAACGAGACAGAGGGAGAGGGCGGGTGGATGCGAGACGGAGGAAGAGGGAGAGACTGATGGAGAGGTCGGGCGGGAGGGAGCAGGATGAAGGGAGAGGGAGCAAGATGGAGGGAGAGGGAGGGAGCAAGACAGAGGGAGAGGGCAGGCGGAAGTGAGATGGAGGGAGAGGGCGGGCAGAAATGAGACAGACGGAGAGGGTGGGTGGACGTGAGACATAGGGAGAGAGGAGGCGGAGGAGAGAGCGGGAGACGGAGGAGAGGGTGGGAGGAGACAGAGGAGAGGCGGGCGGAGGGAGGGAGAGGGTGGGCAGGAGACAGAGGGAGAGGGCGGGCGGAGGGAGGGAGAGGCGGGAGGGGTGGGAAGGAGAGAGGCGGGCTGGGGGCAGGAGAGGGCGGGCGGGCAGGCGGGAGAGGGTGGGCGGAGAGGGCGGGCGGGCGGGAGAGGGCGGGCGGGCGGGAGAGGGCGGGCGGGCGGGAGAGGGCGGGCGGGAGGGAGAGGCGGGCGGGAGGGGAGAGGGCGGGTGGGAGGGATGCGCGTGCGGAAGAGAATCGCGGCCAGGAGAGGATTTCGGCTGGGAGAGATTCTCCGGAGAGATCGCCGGAGAGATCGCTGGTGGGAGAGAGGGAGGAGGGCGGGAGAAAAGGAGGAGGTGAGAGAGGAGACCGACAGGCTTTTTGGATGGTTCGTCAGCTTCTGACGTGGATGGCCACATAAACCATCCACGTCAAAATGTGGCCGAGGGCAAGCACTCGCAGAGTGGCTATAGCATTACTCTTATAAGATTCATTTCCTTGTCGAGATTGTTTTATGTGCTTGACTGTGCATGTGCTAAAATCAATTCTTCAATCTTCCAGATGCTTCACAAGTTCAATTGCATTTGCTGCTCCTCTTTGATCCTCAAATTATATGGTGCCCATTATAATAAAATTAGATTAACTGATCTAGTAAGCTAATGCTAGATGTATAGAATCAACTAATGAACAACAGACATCACATAAAAATATTTCTAAAACAATTTCCCTACACATATTTATTTAAATTCTGAACATAAAATAAATATAATAATCATAGTGAAAATTTATCAGTAGGTGACATCATATTTTATGTGAATTAGAAGAAATATATCAAAGTAAAATATTTATTTTTTTAAGGTAGCTATATTTTATCTATATGGAACTTCTCATTCAACTTTAGGTTTAACAGTTTTTTAAAGTAGTTCTATATTATATTAAAAAAATTTATGTTGTGTAATCTGAAATTTTTTAATTCAAATGCACGAAATATTTTTTCTAAAATTCTTTAAATTTTGTATACTTCTCATAATGATTTATATTATATTTTTGTCGTAATTATTATATTCAATATTGGATGAAAAGGGGGTCCCACCTCTCCTACTAGACGAAAGAGCAGGAATAAAGGCAAATTAAATATAAGGCTTGTTTTGAATCCTGTTTATGATACTAGTTTAAAAGTTTCTTTATTGGTAAGATATTGGTGAGCTAAAATATTTGGAATTGCTCTTTTGCCTCCATAGTTCAATGTATGGGTTGGTGTTCAGTTTGTGTAACCAGGGGAGAGAATAGGAATAAGCATTAAAAGGAGAAAATATATGGTTGGGAACTTTTAGAGTTTAGAAAATAGAGGGGGAAGGTGTAACTTCTTTCTTTTTAAATTATTCCATTTAATATATTACGTTACATTTATGTTTTTTGAAAAATCGTCATAAATATTATTATATAATTTATGGCTGAGTAATACTATATTCATACTATTAAACTTGGGTAACTGTAACCAAGGTTGGACTGCCATTCAGCTAGTTCTATTGAGCCCAACTAAGTTTGATTTTCAGAACCCCAAATCAAATCCCCACCTCGCTAAATATGGGATGGGACATAATTGTTAAAATTGCAGGACAAGATTTTGGGAACTTGAAAGAAATTATAAGGCTGTGGCGTTGGCAGATTCAATAAGGTGGATTAGATTGGTAGAGTTGCTCTAGGGTTAAGCTACGCTTGGTATAAGTTATGAATTTAATTAGAGTAATGCTAGGTGCACCTATGTGCAGTATCTATCCTACGTACAACCAATCTACTCCCTAACAAATATAAAAATATTTTTTTTTCTATAAAATCTTATATTTTAAAGCATAAACTCTAGGTATTTGTGGTTTAAATTAGCTGGTATGTGGATGGGTATAGTGCAATAGGGACAACTAACATTTCCATTTAATTAACTTGCGGAAATGGGAGTGTTTTTTTTTTTTTTTTTCATTGCACGGGTTTTATGTTTTCTAACATAATGAACTCTAGGGTTTAAAAACCGAACCAGGTGGAGCTTTCGATTCTGGTTCAACCGGTTCAATCGGGCTCAATCGGTGGTTCAACAAGTTCAATCCGGATCAACTGGTGGTTCAACTGGAATGTGTTGTATCTCATTAAAAAGATTCATAATAAGATTTCTATATACAAAAAAAAAACATGTTTAAAAATATAAAATCTATTAAAATACTAAAAAGATTAGTAGACCGGTTCAACCGGTCTAGTCCGATTTATGATTCAGCGGTTGAACTACTAAAACCGCCAGTCAACCTGTTTTTACCATTTCTGGGTTTTTGAGATAACCGAACTGTTCAAAACCCGGTTCCAATTGAACCTGGTAGAACTGGTCGAGACGGTTCGGTTTTTAAAATATATCGAGCAGGTGATTAAAATATTAGATATCATACCAAACTATCCTTGATCGTTCTCGAGAAAAAAAATGAACTAGTAGTTAATACCCTCCATAAAAAGTGACTTGCAAATTTGCAATAAAAAATGAGTAATGCTAGATGTACCTAGCGGACGCACCTATCCGATGTACATGTTAATCTAAACCCTTAAAAGTATTTTTTTATTATAAAATCCTATTTTATAGAGGATAAACCTTAGCATCAATGGCTTAGGTTAACAAGTGTGTGAGACAGGTGCGTGGACTAAGTGCAACTAGCATTATTCTAAAAAAATATATCTCCATGCCTTCACATTTGGTAAGATTGTATAGTCAGATATTAATTATGCACCAACTAACATTTACCTCTTTTGAGTGGATGAAAATTATTTCGTACGAGCTCCTGCAAGATCTTTCTTATATAAATTCTTACGGATCGCGATCAGGTGCAGATAGATCGAGCAGCATTAAGAACGTAAGAGTTTCTGGTCGACTTCGCTGATAGTCTTCTCCGACTGTCAAGAATATTTGCTGCGGCTAGAAAGGTTTTTTTTTGTTTTTAAGAAATGTGACCAGCTCTTAACACAGTTTCTAGTTCTATAGGGAAGATTCTATGCGTACGTAAATGTCAAGATTTGATTTTTGGTCGGGTGGAATTTGATGCTTTTGATGTCTTGGATCCGTCTGTTGTGGTATTATATTTTCCCTCTTTTATGACCTGTATCGTTATTCTTGACTAGGATTAAACATGAGAATCATGGTGATTGGAGCTGGGATCAGTGGTTTGGCCTCGGCTTATGTTCTGGCCTAAGAGGGCGTGGATGTGGTCCTTTTCGAAAAAGAGGCCAACTTGGGTGGCCACGCCAAAACGGTCACAGTGGATGGCGTCGATTTGGATCTCGGATTTATGGTCTTCAACACGGTAAGTATATTTTCTCTCTTTACCATTTAATTGTCATTACTTTTCCGCATTTCCCTAATTAAGGTTCTACATTTCGCACCTGATAAGCGTAGTATTTATTTAATTGCTAATTCGCCGATACTATGCCTGTCATTAACGTTTCAACTGTCTGGTACTTTTGAACGCAACTTAATAGCTTAATTAGCACAGAATTTATTGACTATTTTAAGTAGTTCTACATAAAAATCTATGTAATATATATATATATATATATATATATATATATGTCAGTTATATAAAAATTTGTTAATTTAAAAATTTTAAATATTCACTAGTAGAAATCAAACCTTTAATGGGGGTTTCTAACAAAGACCGCCGGCGGAAATAGGTATTCCCGGCAGTTATAAAAAAAAACCCTAGTATTAGTTGATAACTCAGAAAACCGCCATTAAAAAGAATTTACTGGCGGTTTTTCTAAACACCGCTAGTGAAAGGGCTTTTTGCTGGCGGCTTTCACAATAACCGCCAGTGAATATCGCTTTACTGGCGGTCTTAATCAATACCGCCAGCAAACTGATTATTTTAACATATTTAAAAAAAGAAAGTGTTTAGAGTGGATTTATACGGACAATTACCAGCGGTTTGGAGGTAAACCGCCGGCGAAACGTAAGTACATTAATTTGCTAAATGCTGTCGTTTTCATGTTTATGTACCGGCGATTATGTCTTAAACCGCCATGAAAGAGGTCATTACTGGCCGTAATTGTTAAAACCGCCATTAAAGAGGTCATTACTGGCGGTTGTTGTATAAACCGCCATTGAAGAGGTCATTACTGGCGGTTATTGTGTAAACCGCTGGTAAAGTGGGATATGCCGGCGGTTATTGGTTAACCGCCAGGAATACTTGTTTTTAGATTTAATGGCGGTTTTCTTGTAAACCACCATTGAAGGGTGCTTTTTTATCCGCAATTTCATTGTCTCTCGCGTTTTTTCTCTCGCGGGAACATGCCGAGAGGTCGTCTTCTTCTTCTCCGGAGTGAATCGGTGTCAAAATTCCCCCAAGGTTCGCCGTCGTCGCAGTGTCGTGGTGCTTCGGTGTCACTGCCGTCGTCGCAATAGTTGCCGTGGTCCCTGGAATCGTCGCATGCAGTGGTCACAAAAATTCTTCATCGTGCTGTACATGTGATTCCGTACATCATCAAGCATCATCGAGTAGATCAAATTCTTATCTGCTTGAGAATGTGTTTTCTTTCTCTTGTTGGTTTGCTTTTCCCCTTCATTTATTTACAAACTCATTTTGAAAGTTATTCTGCTGTTTTACTGTTGTGCTCTAAGGGTTTGGGTTCATTTCTCAGGCTTTTATTCTGGGGGGATGGCTATTATGACGCTACAAAGCATTTGGGTCTCCCGGATGTTTTGGAATTTGGAAGTACCGAATTGATTCTTAAGGAATGGGAAGCCCTTTGGAGCACTTCAGGAGAGCGAGTTGGGCAGCTTAAAACACCAGCAGAAGATCCTGTGTATAATCTTGTCAACAAAATAATGATGCACCAAGTTCATATTGGAGGAGAAGGTGCGTAGCTTCCTTCTGCTTTTCTAGAGTGGTTAATTTGTACTTTAACTTTCACTAAACCATGTTTTTTCCATTAGAATTGTTGGTCGTACAGCCTTTACTGGAATTCACCAATGGATGACTCCCCAAACCCAGATGAGCAGTCAGGGCATTACAGAGGTATTTTAGTGATTATTTGTTAATGGCATAGGATATATGAAATATTTGAAACCTACATGAAGGTTTATGTTGGGCTTTTGATTATTATCATTTTTTTATCTTTAAACATGTTGTAACAAATCTTATAATGTTGAAAATTTATATTCTAAATTCCTTTGAAGAAAGGGCCGTGCGGGGAGGTCATGTTTCACACTGTAAGTGGCATTTGCGTTTCTGGGTTTCAATTCAATCTTTAGAGGTGCAGGATGATTCTTGTTTTGTCATAATTGGGAACCGTAGTTTGGTTGGAGATTGTTGGAATGTGGATCATGTTAGTGCATTTGATTTTGAGTTAGAACTGGAACAGTTGCCTAATTTTCTCGTGGGCACAACTGTAGAAAGTCGCATGCAGTTCTCTGAGGCATTTGTGCATCCATCTAGTCGTCTTCCATGCTCTCGCTTAATATTCTGTGCAACGTTAAAACTGTACTGGTTTGATCTCGGGTTTGGTTCGGCTTTGAATTCTTCTTAGTGATTCAGCAAATTTTCCCTTCGCAACCTGCAGGCAAATAGAATCAAATGGGTAGATGAAGGGATTGAAATGCGTGTACTCGATGATAAGGTCCTCCAGTCGAACTACCCAGACATGGAACATCTCAAAAAAGAACTAGTTCGTGCAGATCTTCTGGTAATGCATCATGCATCGTGCAGATCTTCTGGTAACTCCAGACCCCTGGTCACCATCATTATGTTGGCTGGTGCATAGTTGTCAACCTCAAACAATTTGAGCTATTATGCCTGCAAACATGCCTTAGTTACTGCTCAAATATGAGCAATCTTGATGGAGTTCAATTGCATTTGAATTTATATTCATCTGCATGTTTTTTGGTGGCTTATTAGGAGCACTGTATCGTTCTGCAGACAATTGCCGACATTCCTGTGGTTCCACATGGTGTTGTACAATTTGGTTCAAAAAATAAGGTGTGTTCTCGTTGGTGCTCAATAGATTGAAATGCATCATGTATTTCTTCCCTATATATATCCTAAACATATATGCTTTGCTACTAGGTAGAAGACTCCAATTATAAGGCCTTCAAATTGCATCTTCCAAGAATTTATGATTACCTGCGGATTGCTGAAGATGGAAGGTGTCATAAAGATTGTTATTTCTATTATTACAATGAGTAGAAGAACTGGATCTTCTTCTTCATCATTTTTTCCTCACTTTTGTAAAACCAGAATTTTGGTCCACATTGTAATCTTTAATTATATTTTATATAAAGTGCAATTTTTGGGATCTATTGTAATTGTAGATTGTAAAATCTGTTTAATATGTTGTCATAAGCAGACAGATAAAAAAAATTGAATTTAAAAAAAAAACAACTTTGCCGGCGATTTCGCAAAACCGCCAATAAAAAGTTTTTTTAATGGCGGTTTTAAAATCCGCCATTAAAAACAACTTAATGGCGGGTTAAGAAAACCGCCTATAAATAAAGAACAGTATTTAACGGGGTTTCAACCACCCGCCATTAATAATGGACTTTTACATGGCGGTTATCAAAACCACCTTTAAATAGATTTCCTGGCGGTTTTCAGACTAACCGCCGGCAATAAAAAGGACTTCATTGGCGGTTTTCAGACCAACCACCAGCAATGAGAAAGGACTTTACTGGCGGTTTTCAGATAAATCGCCGGCAATAAGAAAGGACTTTACTGGCGGTTTTCATAAAAACCGCCTGGAATGACATCCTTCTTTACTGGCGGTTTTCATTAAAACCGCCTGGAATGACATCCTTCTTAAGTGGCGGTTTAACCATCCGCTGTTACAATGAAACTTTTTACCGGGCGTTAGAACCGCCGGCAAATGCGTCGGCAAAACATTTGCCGACGCTATTATGACCGGCGGTTGTCAAACCGCCAGTAAAACTATTACCGGCGGTTTTAACCCCTTTAGTGGGGGTTTTGCAACCCCCATTAAAATTTTATTTCCACTAGTGATTATGTCAAATAAATTAAACTTAATTTATAATTTGATTTATATTATTTTTAGTTTTGGACAAAAAGAGGGTCCTAGCCGTCCTACTAGTTGAAAGAGAAGGAAGATGAGATCAATGGCAAATACTAGGCTTCTTTTGAATTTTCTTTGTGATACTAATTTAAACGTAGTTTTTAAGTGAGAAATATGTGCTCCGATTCTAAAGATAAAAAATATTTGGAATTACTTAGGTCACATATCCGAACATGATGAATTTTTTTCAAAACTTGGGGGTGGAGATGGAAAGATCAGACAGCGTCATTCTCTGTAAGCTTAGAAAACGGCAACGGGTATGAGTGGGGAAGCCGAAACGGCCTCTCGAGCTTATTTGCACAGAAGAAGAACGCATTGAATCCTTACTTTTGGGAAATGATAAGAGAAATTATGAAGTTTAAAGCTGACGTTCTCCGGTAAGTCTTATCGCTTACAATTACAACTCTCACGTTTATGCTTGTCTATGACACTTATTATAACATTATCTTATGAAGACTTTTTCTTGCATCACTTGGATAAGGTTCTTGACTTGTTTAATAATACCCACCTACATCAAACTTTCTGAGTTTTTTTTACTCTAAAGAATCTAATCTTGTAAGTGACTCATAAAATTACTAGTTACTTCACTTTAAAAATTTTAATAAAATTCATTAATTTTTATATTTGTATTAAAATAAAAATTATAAAATATATATTTGTTCAAAAACCCATAAATGCAAAAATTATCATTAGTATGATATTTTTTATAAGAAATTCCAAAGGTGGCTTAGATATGTGGCTTGAAACAATTTTAAAGCTAAATATTTACATAGTTTGCTCATATTGAAAAGATGACATATCAAATTAGTGGTAGTACCACCTTCAAAAATTTGAGGCGGTACTATTTGTGGCTTGAAACAAATTCATTAGATATGTGGCTTGAAACAATTTTAAAGCTATATATTTATATAGTTTGCTCATATTAAAAAGATTACATATCAAATTAGTGGTAGTACCACCTTCAAAAATTTGAGGTGGCCCTATTATGAGGTGGTAGGTAGTACTCCCAAGGCCCTTGGGCCTTCTGTCCCTCCACCCCTTCATCGCATCCGGCCCTCCTAATAGATTAAGAAACCTACCTAGATTAGACTCATAAAATATGTAATCTTTTGTATACTTCCTTTTAGGCTAAGACTTCTAAGTCAATCTCAAGGTTGCCTAACTGATGAAGACACTTAGTCTTTGTATCTGTATGTACACACAATTCAACGGAATTGTCCAGAATTCATTCATTTACATGGTATGAGGCCAAACCCTATTTGCTCTCTGAGTTCTCTCTCTCTTCAATGCTTTTAAATGGCGGATGTGTCCCGCATTTTCGTCTACTCCCTCGATTTTCAATATGTCGAACTAGGGGACTCACGCCCAAGGATATGCCTTTGACCTCGGTGATATGCATGGCCGAGTCCATTTCTCGGTCCCTAACATATCACACTACATATCTATCAAGTTGGACTGTAACAATTACCTATTTTGGCGCCAACAGATGATCCCAATTTAGAACAATCAGCAAGTTATGGGACTGTAGATGGATCGATCCTCCTCCTTCGAAGTCCCTTCAATCCGGTGACTCTGACGCCTTAATGCTTAATCCTATTTACTTGCAATGGTATATCCTTGACCAAATGATCCAGAGTTGGATCTTTGCGAAACTTTCTGAAGCAGCCCTTGGCTACACATTTGGCCTTCGCACTGTTACTGCTGTGGTCCAAGCTTAAGATGAATTTCGCCTCCACTTGTCAGGCTAGACTGAACCATCTTCGATTTCAACTTCAGTCTCTGTGCAAGGGATCGCTCTCCATGACTGCCTATCTCGACAATGTCAAGGCCCTGTTTGATAATCTTGATGCTGGCGGGCATGCGCTAGGCGACTATACGATAACTCATTATCTGGTGTCTGAACTTGGGTCTGATTTTAATCTTTTGCTCAGTCAGTTTCTAGCCGGGATGCCAGGTACATTTGAAGATTTTCCAATCTTCTTCTGTCACAAGAACACTGCCAACAGATGCTGCAGGATTCTTCTCTTACATTGGATTTATCCAATCGTCCATTGGCCAATATGGCAAAAAGGGCCTTCGTGGGCGTTCTTCCGGTGGAGGAAGAGGGCGCTCAAATAGAAGCTGTAAATATAATGGTGGCCATGGCCAAGACCGTTGTAACCAGAACCATTCAGACACATGTAACCATCCCACATGTCAGATGTGTAAAAAATGAGGTCATCCAGCCATTGAGTGCCGAAACCGCTTCAGTCTTGCCTATCAGCCTTCAGCTGTTCCACAAGCATATTCAGCTCAAGTCAATCTTCAGAATGACCTGGCGTGGTACACTGACTCTAGCGCCTCACACCACATCACATCAGATACTTCCCTTTTGACAAATGACACCTTACAACGACACCGATCAGGTTATGCTTGGGGATGGTTCAGGATTGTGTATCTTAGCCATTGGTACACATTGATTTATCTTTTACAACCTAAGTCAGTGGTGTTCTTTTCCTTCGTAAAATTCAAAAATCTGGTTGAAAATCTGTTTTTTGAAAAAATTAAGTATTTTCAATCGGCCAATGGCGCCGAATATATCAGTAGTCAGTTTCGAAAAATGTATCTGAATTCAGGTATTCGACATAAGATCTCTTTCCCATATACACCTTAGGAAAATGGTTTGTCTAAGTGCAAACATCGTCATATCATTTAAATCGGTATGACTCTGCTTGTGCAATCGTCCATGCCCAAGCTTCATTGGGACTACGTTTTCCACTACCATTTATATTATTAATCAACTTCCCACTCCATTCTTGTTGTCCAAGAGTCATTTTTAGTCCCTCTTTGGCAAACGACTTGATTACTCATCCATGAGTATCTTTGGGTGCCTGTGTTACCCTCACTTACGACCCAATGCCTCTATCTAAATAGAGGACAGGTCCAAAGCATGTGTTTTTATTAGTTATCAACCATATTATAAAGGGTATCGTTGTCTTGATGTCCTGTTTACTTTTGCTACTTTGTTTTTAGTGTGACGTGTAAAGATTCCCCCTCACTCACTACCTTGCCTTCTGGGCTAAGGAAAAGCCGTGGGAATCTACTTTAGGTAATGGAATGCCAGCTGTTGGCATTTAGTAGACTTTATCTGGGGCAGGTTGCATCCTCAACCCCTATAAAGCCTGGAGTTGCGAAGCATTCCGCACCTCGGAAATCTTCACTCTCCCCTCTGGCAATTTGCAAGAGTGTTCTTGTGTTCTTATGTTCTTGTGTTCTTAAGGTGTGTTCTTATAGTTCGTCAGGTTCCTCTCGGAATTTTGAGAAGTTTGTATAAGTGTGGCTCTTCTTTGAGCATATATATATTTTGGATCTTGCTTGGAGTGTGTTTTTGCTACTATTCAGTTTCCGCATACACGCCCTATTTGGTATCAGAACGAGGTTCTTTACCTGTTCACTATTCGGTTTGTTATCACTATTCATATCCTTTATATTTTGCCTACGTAATTCGTGCCTTACTACTAGCTTGTCTTAAGATGGATTGCGTCAATCTACTTGCTCAAGACAGGATGATTTATAACCGATTACGGAAATCCCTCTAGTTTAGAGAATTTTAATTGTAGAGGTCCCGAGTTTTAGTTTGAATTTTCCAAGTTTTGAAGTAACAAAATTTTAAGGTTGCAAAAGGCCAAGACTGGTTCCGGGAAGAAAGGCAAAGGTGCCGTAAAAATCCCAAAAACCCTCTTGGATGAGTAACTGAAATTTTTGTTATCAAAAACAAAGAAAAGGAAAAACTTGAACAGAGGAACTTGAGGTTCTTCTATATGTCGTATTTATGTGACCCGCAGTGTGGTCTTCGATGAGACTTCTTTTCCGTTAGCTAAGGCTCCTCTGCTACCTACATCGACAGTGACCACCCCACCAGCCTCCCCAATACAGCTGCTGCGCCACCTGTTAGTCCTCCTTCCCTGCACGACTCTGCTACCCATTCACCACTGGCTTCTCAGTCTACTCCCTCCAGCTTGTCCCATACTCCCACCACCCATTCTGTGATTCAACCCTGTGATTCTGTTCCTGAGAGTGTCTCATCACCTGGCCCTACTGCTACAGCTCGTCAGGGTGCTCCCAATGCAACCCATCCTATGATGACTAGATCTATGACAGAAACTCAAACCCAAGGCCTATACTTCCACTGTTTATCCTCCTATGCTCTCATCCTCACTATCTTCATGACATTGAGGTGACCTGTACTTCTGCAGGTATTCACCTGTCTCAGTCAAAGTATATTTCTGACCTATTGACTCAACTTGAATTGTCTGAAGTGAAGCCTGTTACAACTCCAGTTGCTGCAGGGTCCAAATGCTCTACAATTGGTGCTTTTCAGTACTTAACTTTGACACGCCCAAATATTCAGTATTCAGTCAACCAGGCCTGTCAGTTCCAGCAAGCCCCACTGGGCATTCATTGGTCTGTTGTTAAGCGCATCCTCCGATATTGGAAAGGTACTATGTTGAACGGTTTTCTCATTCAGCCGACCAATGATTTCGGCCTAGATGTCCTCACTGGTGCAGAATAGGGGTATGTCTAGATGATCGTTGTTTTGTCACTAGGTTTTGTATTGTGGTTGGTGGCTCTTTAATTTCATGGTCTTCCAAGAACCAATCCACTGTAGCAGTCTAGTATGGAGGCCGAATACCGAGCTCTTACCCTTGCAGTCACAGAGGTATCATGGGTTCTTCATTTATTTAAGGAGCTCTGTATATTTCTCAGATCTCCTCCAGTGCTATGGTGTGATAATCTGTCCACTACAAATATTGCGGCATACCCAGTCTTTCACGGTCGAGTCAAGCATGTGGAGCTTGACTACCATTTCATCAGAGAGCAAATCAATGCCGGTCTTTTCCTGATTAACTATATTTGTACACAAGATCAGCTTGCAGACATCTTCACCAAAGGAGTCTCTCACAATCAGTTCCACAAGTTTCATTCCAAGCTTCGTGTAATTCAAAAGCCACTCAGCTTGTGGGGGACAGAGAGAATACTAATCCAGGATAAGGATGTTGGATAAACAAACCTACCTAGATTCGACTCCTTAAAAATATGAAATCTTTTGTACACTTTCTTTCAGGCTAAGACTTCTAAGCCAGTCCCATGGTTGCCTAAACTGATGAGGACTCTAAGTCTTTGTATCTACATGTATGTGAATACAAGTTAATAGAATTGTCCAGAATTCATTTGTTTACACCTCTACCCCCTTCATTTCATCCTTCCCATCTGCCCCTCTATGCCCACCCCTCCGCCCCCTCCGCACCTCCTTCCCTCCATCCCTCGGTTGCTCCTCAGTCCCTCCACATCTCAGTTGACCCACCATCCCTCCGTCGTCTCTCACGTCCCTCCATCCCTCGGTCATCCCTCAGTCCCTCTGCAGCTCTGTTGACCCACCGTCCCTCCGTCGCTCCGTTGACCATCCATCCCTCCATCACTCCACCGTCACTCCGTCATCACTCCACCATCACTCCATCCTCCCTCCGTCATCCCTCCGTCGTCCCTCCGTCGTCAATACGTCATCCATCCGTCGCCACATTGTCGTTTCTCCGTCCTCCCTCCGTCCCTCCATCGTCCTCCGTTCGCTTGTCGTCCCTCCATCCATCAGTCCCTCCACCGTCCATCCTTCCCTCCGTCCCTCCCTCCGTCCCTCCCTCCTCCCCTCCCTCCTCCCTCCGTCCCCTCCCTCCGCCCCTCCTCCGTCCCTCCCTCCGGTCCCTCCTCCGTCCTCCTCCGTCCCTCCTCCGTCCCTCCTCCGTCCCTCCTCCGTCCCTCCCTCCGTCCCTCCCTCCGTCCCTCCCTCCGTCCCTCCTCCGTCCCTCCTCCTCCCCTCCTCCGTCCCTCCTCCGCCCCTCCTCCGCCCCTCCTCCGTCCCCTCCTCCGTCCCTCCTCAGGCCCCTCCTCCAGGTCCCTCCTCCCTCCCTCCTCCGCCTCCTCCTCCGTCCCTCCTCCGTCCCTCCTCCGTCCCTCCCCTCCGTCCCTCCTCCGTCCCTCCTCCGCCCCTCCTCCGTCCCTCCTCCGTCCCTCCCCTCAGGTCCCTCCTCCGTCCCTCCTCCGCCCCTCCCTCCTCCCTCCTCCGTCCTCCTCCTCCTCCTCCCCTCCGTCCCTCCTCCGCCCCTCCGTCCCTCCGTCCCTCCGTCCCTCCGTCCCTCCGGTCCCTCCAGGTCCCTCCGTCCCTCCGGTCCCTCCCGTCCTCCCTCCGCCCCTCTCCTCCCTCCGCCCCTCCGTCCCTCCGCTCCTCAGGTCCCTCCGTCCCTCCGTCCCTCTCCGTCCCTCCGTCCCTCCTCCGCCCTCCGCCCCTCCGCCCCTCCGTCCTCCGTCCCTCCGGTCCCTCCCTCCGCCTCCGCCCTCCGTCCCTCCGCCCCTCCGCCCCTCCTCCCCTCCGCTCCTCCGTCCCTCCGTCCCTCCCTCCGTCCCTCCTCCCCTCCTCCCTCCCCTCCCTCTCGTCCCTCCTCCGTCCCTCCTCCGCCCCTCCTCCGTCCCTCCTCCGCCCTCCCTCCGTCCCTCCTCCGCCCCTCCCTCCGCCCCTCCTCCGCCCCCCCCTCCGCCCCTCCCCTCCTCCTCCGTCCTCCCTCAGGTCCCTCCTCCGGTCCCCCCTCCTCCTCCGTCCTCCTCCGTCCCTCCTCCGTCCCTCCCTCCGTCCCTCCTCCGGTCCTCCCTCCGTCCCTCCTCCGTCCCTCCTCCAGGTCCCTCCTCCGTCCCTCCTCCGTCCCCTCCTCCGCCCCTCCTCCGTCCCTCTCCTCCGTCCCCTCCTCCGTCCCTCCTCCGTCCCTCCTCCGTCCCCTCCCTCCCTCCTCTCCCTCCTCCGGTCCCTCCCTCCGTCCCCTCCTCCGGTCCTCCTCCGTCCCTCCCTCCGTCCCTCCTCCAGCCCCTCCCTCCGTCCCTCCTCCTCCCCTCCTCCGCCCCTCCTCCTCCCCTCCTCCTCGGGTCCCCTCCTCCGTCCCTCCTCCGTCCCTCCTCCGTCCCTCCTCCGTCCCTCCTCCGTCCCTCCTCCGTCCCTCCTCCGTCCCTCCTCCGTCCCTCCTCCTCCTCCCTCCTCCCTCCCCTCCCTCCCTCCTCCGTCCCTCCTCCGTCCCTCCTCAGGTCCCCTCCGCCCCTCCTCCGCCCCTCCGCCCTCCCTCCGTCCCTCCGTCCTCCGCTCCTCCCTCCGTCCCTCCGTCCCTCCTCCGTCCCTCGTCCCCTCCGTCCTCCGTCCCTCCGCTCCCTCCCGTCCCTCCGTCCCCAGGTCCCCTCCCTCCCCCTCCGTCCTCCGTCCCTCCAGGTCCTCGTCCCTCTCCCTCCGTCCCTCCGCCCTCCGCCCCTCCGCTCCCTCCGTCCCTCCGTCCCTCCGTCCCTCCGTCCCTCCGCCCTCCGTCCCTCCGTCCCTCCAGGTCCCTCCTCCCTCCGTCCCTCCGTCCCTCCGTCCCTCCGTCCCTCCGTCCTCCGGCCCCTCCGTCCTCTCCCCGTCCCTCCGGCCCTCCGTCCCTCCGTCCCTCCGTCCCTCCGTCCCTCCGTCCCTCCTCCGTCCCTCCGTCCCTCCGTCCCTCCGTCCCTCCGTCCCTCCGTCCCTCCGTCCCTCCTCTCTTATTTGCTCTCTCTCTCTCTCTCTCTCTCTCTCTCACTTGCTCTCTCTCTCTCTCTCACTTGTTCTCTCTCTCTCAATCTCATTTGCTCTCTCTCTCTCTCTCTCTCCCATTTCTCTTTCTCTCTCACTCTCTCTCATTTCGTCTCTCTCTCTCTCTCTCTCTCTCTCTCATTTGATCGCTCTCCCTCTGTCTCTCTCTCACTCTCTCATTTTCTCTCTCTCTCTCTCTCTCTCTCTCTCTCTCTCTCTCTCTCTCTCTCTCTCTCTCTCTCTCTCTTTGTGTCTGTCTCTCTGTTTCTGTCTCTGTCTCTTTCTCTCTCTTTTTCTATCTCTCTCTCTCTCTGCCTCTGTCTTTGTGTGTCTCTATCTGCCTCTTTCTCTCTCTCTCTCTCTCTCTCTCTCTCTCTCTCTCTCTCTCTCTCTCTCTCTCTCTCTCTCTCTCTCTCTCTCTCTCTCTCTCTCTCTCTCTCTCTCTCACTTGGTCCACACTTTTTACAATTGTTCACTAGTTGTTTATATTTGTGTGCTTGGTCGATTGGGTGCTTGTGTCCATTTCTCAGCCTTGTTATGTGTAGACGAAGGTTTGAAGGAGAGAACTAATTGTTAATGGATTGTTTATCTGAAAAATAAACATTCTTATATGGCTTTTCATTTCAAATAGAACTGGGCTATAACCAATAGTACTCTTTCATTTTCTTTCCATGAGAAACCCTCTAAAATTTGGTCATTTTTGTAGTCCTTAATTGAACTTTATTTGAACTGGGCTCTATGCAATAGTACTCGTTCATAATCTGTCCTTGTGGAACCCATTAAAGTTTGCTCATTTTTGTATTACTTAATTGAGTTTTTTTGTTGCAGAGCTACCATTTGCTAATATACATTCACACGTATATGATATCTTAATTTTTTATGAAATGTCCACGGAAACGTTTTTTATGTAGTTGTTTGGTATCACTTGGATGGGAGTAAGTATATTATATAATTTTAACACCATTTGTGTAGTGCGTCTTTTTGCTGAATTACATTATTTTTAGTGTTTCAAATGTAAATGTTTTTACCTGCTTTAGGTACCTAGAAGAACTTGAGAAAAACCCAGATTAGGATCGTAATAAACATTAGGCAGTTTCATAAAGAAGCATGCTTATTCGAAATTGTTTCAAGATGCTTATCTGGTGAGGTTCCACAAGTCTTTATTAAAATTGAAACCCGAATGCCTATTTCTTTTTAATATTTATTTCTTCCTTATTTCTATCATGAAATTTTGCAGATTCCAATTTGTGGTTCAATATGGTCATGCTCTTCAGAAAGAGTGATAGATTTTTCATCTTTTTCCGTACTTTCCTTTTGCTGTAATCATCATCTTCTTCAGGTAGAATTTTGTATCACCTAAAATTTATTCTCATTAATTTATGATTGTGTCTCGGAACTTTCCTTATCAATTATTTTGAAAATCTTCTAAGTAAGGCTACAAGTTTGTCTTACTTTCATTCAATGTTGAAATCTAGCTTTTCAGTCGGCCAGAATGGCTAAGTGTTAAAGGGCGATCCCAAACTTATGTATCTAAGGTGATTTCTTATCTAAAAAATAAATTGTTTCAGGAAAAGATCATGTTGCTTCTATTTGAAATGCAATCTAAAATTTGTACCTTCTTGTAGAAGAACATAGTTGTTTTTGTTATTTCACCCATTTGGTCGACATGATTAGTTGTTGGCATTACGAAAGTTTTCTTATATTGTTAGGATTCAAATGATAGATTGTCTGTTTGTTTTATAAAGTCTTAACCCTTTTTACTTAGAGAAGGTTAGTGCTTTTTTTGTTTTTCTACTTATAATCAATAAAACCTATTTAAGAGAAGATTAGTGGGTCATCCAACCTCTACACATGTCTCCTTTCATTTGTTGTTCATCTCTATCCTCTCCACACAATATTCTCTTTTTCTCTTTTATTCATCGGTTTTCTTCATATGTCAGAGTAGAAAGGCCAATTCTAAGGTTCAATAAGCTTTCTTGGTTCTTTTGAATCTTTGTATTTCTTGTTGGGTGCTCAAAAATTCCTCTAATACATTTAAATTCTTTTTACTCTTTTCTATAATTAGGACCTAGGGTACTCAATTCCTACTTCAGTTAAATGCTATTATGCACTATTGCTACTTGCTACGCCAGGAAATCAATGAGTCACCTAAGAAAATAGAATAACTTGTAGAAGACAGTCAATCGATAACATCACCTGCCCAATCAACATCAAAATATGCAGACATAGTAAGAGGTGAAGCAGATGAGAATAGCAAACTAGTATACAAATTGCCCAGAATAGAACGCAATATATGTAACACTGTTGTACAATGAACAAAATAAGGAGAAGACATGAATTGACTGACAATGTGAACTGCATAACTGATACCCTGACGAGTAAATGTCAAATAAATCAAGCCACCAACTAACTGTCGGTAAAAAGTAGGATTAGAAAGTAACTAGCCATTTGGAGTACGGACTTGCACAAGACGGCACAGGAAGGGCAGATGCGCACATTTATACACATGGACAACCGACCGACCAACATGCGCATGCACATCCAGTAAATCAAGATGCAATTCGGTAACCCCACTCATGCAACCACAAGGGAGCAGCCACGCACGGCTCAACCACCGACGTGCATAGAGGCATCGAGATGCAAGCCAGACCACATGTTGCAACTTAGAGAAGGAGCATAATTACAGTGTGTCCAGCAGCATATGATGACAAGGCAGCTGATATGGCATTTGCATGACATGGTGCATGAGGTGGCACTTGAATAGGCTTGTGACATGGCATACATGAGTTGGCCAAACACATGGAGCAGGTGCTTAATAGCTGGCACGAATTAGTTGAGATTTGAAGTCAAATAAGCTCATTCAAACTTGTTTGAATGAGTTAGCTAGAGACTAGGAGGTTTTAAATAGATATCCCCACATATGGGGCAAGTGTATACTATAAATAGCTCAGTTGAAGAGCTTGCAATTACTTCATCTTTTCAATAGAAGAATCCTTTCCTCCTAATCCGGAATTTCCTCTTGCCTTGGAAACTTGAGGGTGTTCTAGCACTTAGAACAAAACGATGTTGCGCTAATCTTGTTGGGGAGGCTGACTAGCAACCAGGCGGACCAGCAAAAGGTAAGGAGAGAATGTCTAAAATTGAAGTTCATTTTTCTACTCATGAAGACAGAATGGACAAGGTGGAAATGAGTTGCTTGGGATTAGAAAAACACATTCGTGGGAACCTTATTACTAGAGATGGGAGTCCAGAAGCGATTCAAGCGTTGGACGAAAATGTCCATAGTGCCATGACGGTGTTCCGGGCAGACCTAGATGAAGTGAGGAACGAGATGGACGAATAACGGATGAGACTTGCATTGCTGGAAAGTGTTGTAGCTAATGGAGGTGCAAGCTTGAATGGAGCAGCAAAATAAGATCAAGGTAACTCTTAGCCACCAAACAAGCTTTATATCTATTTACAAAACCATCAGCATAACATACTCTTGTGTATAACCCATAGCCCCCCAACAAGCTTTATATCTATTAATAGAACCATCAACTTTAGTCTTAATTTTATAAACCCACTTGCAACCCATTGGAGACTTACCAGGAGGAAGAGTAACAAGATCCCAAGTACCAGCCTTGACTAGAGCCTGTAACTTCTTTGACATTGCTTGTTGCCAAAAAGGATTAGAAGAAGCTTTCTTATAGGAAGAAGGTTCATGAAGAGAAATGAGAGTAGAATAATAATAATGATAATCAAGTAGATGTACCGGAGGCTGAGGATGACAAGATGGATAACGAGACTGGACTGCAGGATCCTATGCGAGAAATCGGTTGAAGAGGTAAGGTACAAATCTGAAGAAGGCACAAGGTCATCAGTAGGAGTGGGCACAGGGGATAGGGAGGCGTTGGCCGATGAACTTGTAACAGAGTACGACATAGAAGACACAGAAGACAAGTCATCTGGATTCAAATCAAATACAACAATGGGAGAAATATCAGATTGTGGTTTATAAGAAGGAAAGAGTAAAATTATAATTTTTCGCATAAAGTAGCATGACAGGAAATTCACAATTTGTTAGCTTGAAGATCATAACAAAAAAAAACCTTTTTGCTCAATACCATAACCCAGAAAAACACTAATAAAAGATTTAGTAGATAAGTTATCTCGATCACGTGCATGAAGTAAAAAAAGCACGTACAACCGAAGACTCGAAGAGACAAATAATCAGAAGACATATCATAAAGACAAGTGAAAAATGTAAAACCCTTCAGAGCTACATACAACAATCAATTAATAAGATAAATATAGGTCAAAACCGCCTCACCCCAGAATTGTTTTGGTATAGAAGATGATAAAAGAAGAGTATACCAATTTCAATGATATGTTTGTGTTTGCATTCAGCAACCCCATTTTGTTGCGGAGTATATGGACAAAAAACCTACTGCAAAGAACCATAAGACTTAAGCAACATGCGAAACTTATGTGATTTATACTGTCCCCCAGTGTCATAGCGAAAAATGATCATTGTTTTAGAAAATTGAGTGTGAACCATCGCAGAGAATTCTACATAAGTGTCTTAAAAACCGGAACGATATTGTAGCAGATAGATCCAGACAAAAGTGGAATAATCATCAATAAACACAACATAATAGCAAGATATGCCCATCCATGGAATCGAAGACGGTCCACAAATATCAAAATGAATAATATCAAATGGAGCTAAAGTATGTACATCACTTTTCTTATATGGTAAAACAGTGCTTATCAACCTTACAACTAACACAATGCAATAATTCTTAAGAAAATTGCCCAAACAAGCCATTATTAACCAATTTATTGAGAGTTGTGGATGATACATGGCCCAAAGGACTATGCAAAAGTGCAAACTCAGAACTAGAATTGGCAACCAAACTACAATTTAACTACAATGGAGCAACAAATAAATTATTGAACTCAACAAGGTCAAACAATCGTCGAACTTTACGCCCTGTCCCAAGAATCTTCCCTATTGACAGGTCATGTACCTGACATCCTAAAGAAGAGAAAAGAACATGAAACCCAAGATCACATAATTGACCAATAGATAATAAATTCATGGATAAACAAGGAACATAGAGAACATCATAAAAACAAAGACTAGAAGAGGTACAAATTGAACTTATAGATTGAACAAAAAGTTTAGAACTGTCAGCAATATAAATAGGGGAAGAAGAAACAAAAGAACATGACGTAGAAACAAAAATAGATGAATTAAATGTACTTCCACGTTTAGGAACTGAAGAGAAGATGAAGAAACCACACTATCTAGCCACGTAATTTCCCTGATATTAGTAATCTCCCAATCTTTTTGAGGTTTAGATGTGGAGCTTTCTACAACTCTACCAGACATAGGACAATCACCAAAAATATACTTCCACAAATTCCTACCTCTTCAAAAATTGTGCTTAACTGAGGCCCAATGAACATAATTGGTCGAGTCTAATTTACCAGGTACATTCTGAACATGACCACTAGTAGAAGACATCGTATCATCAATGGCACAAGAAAAATCACAATCGAAGCACACAAAAAACAGAATCACTTACTCAAGGTACAGTCAAACCATGTAGAACAGCCCAAAAAATTCACTGAGCACTATAGATCAACCAAAAAACAAATGCACAAGCAATCTTGTCTGATCAGGTCTGGGCCAGTCTTCTCTGGCCGCTCGTGTCTGGTCTGGTCCGGTCCTGCCTGGTTCACTCTTCCTCGTGGAAGACCAAAGGAAGCTAGGGCAATATCTCTGGCGTCTCTCGGCCACGAACGGACGGCGACGACGACGAACAGAGACAGAGACGATGAAGCACCAGACAACGACAGAGGCGTCGAACAGGGACAGAAATAGAGAAGAAGAGGAGCCGAACAGCGATGGAAACAGATGGAAAGAGTCTCAGGACAGGAGCAGAGAGTCACCGGTCAGCAGCTGCGACGGAACCCGAACAAAGCTCGAGCAAACCTTGAGCAAATCTCAAGCAAATCGTGCAATCCAGACGCATAAAGACGAAACCAGAGGTGAATCAGAAGCCCTAATCGAGCAAAATCAAGCAAACCTGATGCAGAGACAGTCCAGAACAAAACCCTAATCGCAGAGGAGGACGAACAAGTCACAAAAAATGGACTCCTTTGTCACTTCTGAGTTGAGTCCAAGTCAGAGCCAAAAGAACCCGAGTTAGAGCCACACAGCATGCATAATGAATTTACTATCGGCTGGCTTCTTTAGGAAAGCTTAGCACATGTGAGTATTGCTACACTACAATCATGGGCAACAATTGGCATGGGTAAATGCCTGATAAGTGTGTCAGTTGTATAAGGTGACAACGTGTGGAGTATTACCTAAAAGGAGTGTGTAAACCTCTTTTATTTTTATTTTCCATCACTTGATCAGTGTCTGACTATTTTTCCATAAAGTTCCTGTTCAAATGTGCTACTGATGTAAACACACTTTTCTAGGCACATGCAAAATGATTTGATAATAATTTTTTTCTGTGACCACTTACTTCTCTCCCATCTAAATACTTAGAATTGGAGGAACATGACCATATTCCAGCGTAGCTTTCAATATTTAATCTCAATCACCTGATTCATTAATGCTTCTCAACTTATTTATGACTTACAGGTTAGGGAAGTCCTGGATAGTTGGTATTGTCAGATACGAACTAGTTGTGAGGTAGACTCTGTTTCATCAGTTGATGGAGGAAGACTCTGTTTCATCAGTTGATGGAGGTAAACTTTCAGAAAAGGAGTTAAGGTGTGATCCAAGTTTTAGTTAAACGATTTTCCAAAAATTTGGTCTCACACAAAATAACAAGAGACAGATTGCCATCTCAAATTAAGTTCATCTTGGTGAGGTTTCAATTGTTACAACTAGTTCCTTGGGCCAGGTTGTCGTGTATCTGTTGTAAATGGTAATCAAGAGATGTTCGATGGATGTATCATTGCCATGTATCGGGGTCCACTGAACAACAAAGGGCATCTGTATTTGATGGCAGCTTTGTCCCCGATACGTGGCTTGACGGGGGCAGCTTTGTCACCTCCACCTAGCTGGAAGCATTAGAAACTACAGTGACCTTTCCAGTACGCCATGAAGGAGCTTTTAACCCTTAATAAAAATCCCAACTGCCCCTAATTCTCAACACCAGATTTAATCCCAACACCCCATGGACTGGATAGAAAGTTTTCTCCATCTGGATTACATGTTAAACAAAATTGGATCTAAATGTATCTCATGTTCCATATCAAATTAGATTTTGTTGAATCTCAAATTTTAAATATAATTTTTGACAAGATAAATTTGTTCCATTTGGCCAATTCAATGCACACCAGAACTTACATGCATGAAAAAAATTTAATTGCATAAGGAATTTAAAGTGACTGGATCTCAATATATACCCCCAAAATTTTAATAGGTTCATCAATTTCACCTGCAATACCTTTTGGGCAGAAGATCTCTTATATTTAATACATAACAAATGACATGTCGGTTTGGTGCTCCAATTGGGTTCAACCCAATTATAACTTTATGTCCCCACTTCGTCGTAACACGAATAAACTGCTATCTTGGAAGGTGATTAGAAACTTGTTTCAGAGATCAAGATGAAATATTTAATAAATTGGATCCTCTATAATTAGTGTTTGAAAGTAGGAATTGGTATTTAATTTGTATCCAGAAATGTTTACAATGCCATAAAAAAGTTCAAATAGTAATTCAATATGTTTCCTCAAAATAAGCTGAGGATAATTAGTAGAATAAAAGTACAGAATTTGGCAAACAAAAAATTTACATTTACCACAGCTGGCTGATTAATGTCCCAATCGACTAGTAGGTGAAAAATAATCATAATTATGGTCAGTCATAAACATGAGCTAGCTATATAGGATTGGTCAATTAGAGTTTTTTTGGTTGATTCCTATATTTATAATGACCACATGATCGATATTACGATTTCTGAACCGCTTCTTATTTTATTTTGAACATTAACTAATTTCAAGCTAGGAAGTTTTTCATATTCTTTTGATCTGGTGAAGATGGATCACTGCTAGTAAAGTGTTATCCGCCGACGGTTAGTAAATTTTTGCGTCAGCGGAATACCTCTCCCCTGACGGTCTTTTAGTCTCGTCGGCGGAACTTCGTCAAATCACGCCACCCGTCGGCGGAACACCCAAAGACTTCTGCCGACGCACCCGAACACGCGTCAGCGGACACAAAACTAAAGAGCCGACGCACCCTAGTACCCGTCGGGGGAACTCGCAATTTCGTCCGTCAACGCACCCTTACAAGTGTCGGCGGATAGTTACTTAAGCGCCGATGCACCCCAGTACGAAACCGGGAATACAATGTTACTGGCGCGTCGGCGGACAAATAAGTTAATCACAAAAAGAATCCATCGACACTTGCTCACGCGTCGGCTGAAATACTGTACCAACGCGTAGTTACGCGTCGTCGGACGATTTTGCCCTTTTCTCCCTCCCCAGCGCCCTTCTCTCTCTCTTTTCTTCTCTCTCGCCCGCACCCTTCTCTCTCTCTCTTTTCTTCTCCCTCCCCCGCTCCCTTCTCTCTCTTTTCGTCTCCCTCCTCCGCGCCCTTCTCTCTCTCTTTTCTTCTCCCTCCCTCGAGCCCTTCTTTTGCTCCCCCGCGCCCTTCTTCTCCTCCCCCGTGCCCTTCTTCTCCCTCCCCCACGCCATTCTTCTCCCTTCCCCGCGACCTTCTTCTTCCCCTCGCCCCTTCTTCTCCCTCCCCGCAAGCTTCTTCTTCTCCCTCCCCTGGGCCCTTCTTCTTCTCCTTTCCCCACTGGATTTTGCTGCCGACATTCTTCTTCTCCTTTTGGTAGTGGAGACTTTTTGGGGATTTCACCAACACCAATTTCTTGTTGTATGATAAAATATCTTCTCTTACACTAGTAGCCTCATATTGTTTGTTATTCGTCTTAGCTTTAATATTGTTTAATATTGTGATGTTATGGGCACTGATTTAATTAGGTTATCATGCTCTTGCTCATGCTTCCTGCTCTTTAATTGTGATGTTATGAGCCTTCAAATGGTACAGTGGCCAGTTTTGAATACTTTATATCATTTGTAACCTCCTACGGTTGTGGGGGATTTTTTAGAAATGCTGGTTATAACTGGTTGTTCAACCTAGTTTTGAATACTTTACTATGAATCAAATTATTAATTATGCTATTGTTCCCTGGAAAAGTTATTTCTCATCGTATCTAACAGCATGAGGTTGGGAATCTTAGAGTTGATTTATTTTTTGTATGTTTTGTAGGGGTTTTTACTTAGTAACTAGAACTCTTTTCATCCATCTAGCATTGGGCTTTTACAGTCATATTTCTTTTTGATCTGTGAGTCATCCTACCATCAAATTGAATAGTTGACAAAGAATAAGGTAAAAGGTATTTACTACCTTGAGAGTTAGGGACATTATTGGTGTATCTAGACCTGGTGATTGTGTGTAGGGTGGCTCAATCATATTTCTCTTTGATCTCTGGTGAGTCATCCTACCATCAAATTGAATAGTTGACCAAGAATAAGGTAAAAGGTATTTACTACCTTGAGAGATAGGGACATTATTTGTGTATCTAGACCTGGTGATTGTGTGTAGGGTGGATCAATCAAGTCACTGGAAAACTAAATAAATAATATCCTTTGGTGCCACTAACATTATTGGTGTATCTACTTTATATGATTGATGATATTACTAGAAGAATGGGAGCTGGAATGGCACTCTCGAAGTTGTTTTACTCTTCTCACTTGGAAGATATGGTGACAGGTGTGCTCCCTCTTTCTCTCCTCTCTCTCTCTCATCTCTCTCTCCCTCTCTTCTCTCTCTCCCTCTTATCTTTCTCTCTCTCTCATCTCTCTCTCTCATCTCTCTCTCTCTCTCTCTTCTCTTCTCTCTTCTCTCCTCGTTCTTGCTCTCTGCTCTCTCCTCTCTCTTTCTCTCTTCTCTCTCTCTTCTCTCTCTCTTCTCTCTCTCTCTTCTCTCTCTCTTCTCACTCTCTTCTCTCTCTCTGCTGTCTCGCTTCTCTCTCTCTGCTCTCTCTCTTCTCTCTTCTCTCAGCTCCGTAAACTAATTTTTTTATTTTTTCAAACATTCCGCTGACGCACCTCCCGCCGTCGATGGAATCAATTCCACCGACACACCCCACGCGTAGGGATGCATCGGGGGAATTCCGCCGACTCTCCACCACTCGTAGGGGTGCGTCGGGGGAATCCATTTCGCAGGGATGCGTCGGGGGAATCCATTTCGCAGGGATGCGTCGGGGGAATCCTTCCCGCCGACGCGTTGAGGTCCGTTGTTGGATGATTTCCTCCGCCGATGGGTCCCGGCGTCGGCCGACTCTATTCAGTCGCGCGACGGATTTTTTTGTCCTGCGACGGGTTGTTTCATCGGCTGACGCCTCCGCCTACGGAGGTTCCGAAGACGTGACGTTACCCGTCGTCGGATTTCCGCTGACGGGTATTCGTATTCTGAATGGACTTTTCTACTAGTGGATATATCCTATGAAGTATGGAATAGATCTTCAACAGGAAAGAAATCAAGCAGGAATAGACGAGTGCGTAATTAGATGCAGGAATATCGTGGCTTCATTTCCCTGCTGACCATTAAAGAGTAGGTGTACGTACGTAGGGCAGAAGGTTAAAGACCACCAATTTCCAATTATGGCACTGACGAATGATGAGTTATTTAGGCATTACTATTTTTGGCATCCTTCACAACTCCAGGGTACACATAGCATGCCTGCTTTCTCCAAGAGTGCCACGCGAGTATAAGTATTAGGGATGCTTGGGCGAATATATTATCAGAGGGAGAGCTAGATCAGAGGGAGAGGTAGAGGACGCCCTGAAATGGCTTTTAAACCGGGTTTTCTCACTCAGTGGCCATGGCAGAAGCTTGGTGCATACAAAGTAATTAAGCATATAGTCATCCTTCTTCTTCTTCTTCTTCTTCTTCTTCTTCTTCTTCTTCTTCTTCTTCTTCTTCTTCTTCTTCTTCTTCTTCTTCTTCTTCTTCTTCTTCTTCTTCTTCTTCTTCTTCTTCTTCTTCTTCTTCTTCTTCTTCTTCTTCTTCTTCTTCTTCTTCTTCTTCTTCTTCTTCTTCTTCTTCTTCTTCTTCTTCTTCTTCTTCTTCTTCTTCTTCTTCTTCTTCTTCTTCTTCTTCTTCTTCCTCCGACATCAATAAATTAGCCGCATTTTTCTACATGGCCACCACCTGTAACAGCAAAGCAACTCAGGGGATTATTGGGTTTAACAGAATATTACGGACAATTTATTGTGAATCCTCTTATAAATCTTTTTAAAAAGGATTCACTTTTTATGGTCGGCAACGGTACAAACTGCATTTGACAGCCATATAAAGGCTCTCCTAATGGCCCATGGTCCATCTTTTCAAATTTTTTCTAAAATTTTCATAGTGGAGTTTGACGCCTCAGCCAAGGGGGTGGCTTCTATATTACAGCAAGACTACAATCCAGTGGCTTTTATAACCAAACCATTTGTGGGATGCAAGTTAGAATTTGTGGGCTACGAAATGGAGATGGTTGCTGCAGTTTAAGTTGTTTGTTATTTGCAACATTATCTGCTCAAGAGCCGGTTGAACGATCACTGATAATTCAAGTCCTTTTCTGACAAGAGATTATTTACTCCACAACACCAATGTTGGCTGGTTAAACTCATGTAGTTCAACTTTGAAGATTAAATATCGTAGGGGCTTACAATGATGCAGTAGATTTTGTTATCCCGACGACCCACTATGATTCTGGCTATAGCGTCCAAACCGTACCTAAGTAGGTTTAGTACTGTGTGCGCAAGTGCACTCATTGTAACAAGTTTTACACTGGAAAATCCAGGTCGATCCTACTGGAAAGTATAATATTGAACTCTATAATTGTCTATGTTTGAACTATATCTAGCCAAAGCAATAAAAAGAGAATTATACATAGTCTAAGTATAAAACAATCCTAAACTAACCCAAATGACGAGTCGGACTTCGGGGATCTAACATGTGTCTATCCTAACATACCCTCTCAGGATCAATTAGGACATTAGATAGATGACCAATTGGTCGTCAATCAATTAGTCATACAATGCCTCATATTAATCACACTAAGACTTGATAGTTCCTATCACGAGTCTACCCTCACTGGTGTCCTCATGGAGGGTAGCTAAATTTCGATTAATTTTTTGTCAGGCAATTACTAGAGCAAAACTCACTAATAGACACATCAACATGTACACAAGAGGAAAACATTGAGCTTGTTCAGTCATACATAAATCCCTAATAGCCTGTTTATTAACAAAGATGGAAAGTGTAAATTACATAAGTTCCCTTGCAAGGGAATAATAAAGAATGAAAAATAAAAAAAATATGTGTTCATACATTGTATTTATCAGTGGTAGATCTACCATTAATGGTCCATTACAAAAGCTGTAGGCAACCCTCTGTACTCTAATAGTAGCATTGTTGATACACATCTTAACATTTTTTTCATTTATGGTATCCATATTGTAGCATCAATTGAACATATGTTGTACCACTTGTAGAATATATCTTGAATCGTCAATGGAACATATTTTATACCATTAGTGCAAAATTGTTAAGGGACAGTTGATTCTTAATACTTCACCTCAAGGAGCAAAGAAAATTTGGTCCAATGTTTGAACAAACCATGTAACAACTAATCCATGCATAATATTGTATCATTTGAAACAACAGTCCACTTTAATGGATTTTTTTTGTAACTTTATGGATTGCAATAGGAAGATGAAGTTCACTAGTTTGTCAAATTAGCAGAGTTATAAAGAGCAAATCCAATTATGCTCAAAAGCAAAAACATTTTTGGATGAGGGAAAGGGTCTACGGGTCATTGTGGAGGTGGATTTTTTATTTGTATGTATTGGCCTAAATTAACATGAAGAGGTTTAGAAGATGTTTTCAGTGTCAGGAAAGGAGATGGATGCAAAGAAGAGGGTAAGGGAGATAAAAGTGGTCTGGAAGGAGATGTGAATAACAGTGACTAGGTGAGGAAATAAATCATTTAACTGGTCTAATGTTGGCGTAAAAGATGTCGCTTGATATTATTTACTTGCTTTGACAACAAATATTAGTGGATGTAAACATCTTTTCAGGCTCTAGCACTTATTGCCTTTTCTAGGCTGAACATAAAGAAGAAAGACATGTCTTGTACCTTTTCAAAACAATTGCCATGCAATAACCCAACATTTTATACAAAATGTGATGGTGTGTGGTCGTGCATCCTTCAGACTTGCTTTGGCACATTAAAATGAATCGTGATAGGCGTTGCCAGTTCTTCTGCTTTACTATCCTATTAAGTTGTAAGTATAGACATAGGTGGTTTGATGTACAATCTCATGAGATGCACAAAGAGAAGAAAGCTAACAAAAAATCTGAATTTTGCTCCCAAATTATGTTCGATGTCTTCATGAAAATTTTAAAATACACCAATAAGTCAAATTTTTCCTGCAAAAGATTCTCTCGAGTTGTTGTCAGGGCTATTTTGGTAAATTTGTAATAAGGGTATTTCTATACTATAGTTTCTTTTATATTGTTGTTGTTTTTCTTTTTAATTTTGGTTAATGGGCGAGTGATGTACGTGAAGTTAGTTGCATAAATATCTAAATTTATTGACAAATTAATGGATTCGATCAAGAGATGGCTTAAGACCTCTATATTTACCATTCAAAAATACGTTCTTCTCTTTCCATTCTATTTCTTCCTTCTTCAACGTATCTCTCTTTTTACTTGCACATTTCACATGGTATCTGAGCAAGAGGTCTAATTTAAGATCTCAATCTTTTTTCTCTCCTCTTTCTTCAAATTTGACGGTTGTTCTTGAGGTCAGGAAGATCTATTGGTGCTTGTTACAGTTTTCTACTGCTTCCAAGTCATTACACTCATTCTACTAATGTTGCCGTTGCATTGCTGCTTAAAAACCATGTCAAACACTTTTAGCCTACTACAGTAAGGACTTGAATTCAAACTGAAGATAGGATATCCTTTTATTTTATTTCTAGATTGGATTAGGATCTTATCTTCTTAAAGAGTTTTTATGTCTTTTCGAACACTAGCTGGACAAAATAAGTAGGTCGTTTATTATTTTTTTATATAGAACTTGTAGCTGAGAGGAGTCAATCTTTGTTGAATAGATAGAGTTAAATTTTCTCCAACTTTATTGTCGTTTTGGTCAAGGTCATGGGTGGAGTTATGCTGACTTGCCTTAGATGGACTTGAGAGCTAGACTGCACTCAGCAGAAGATCGATTCCAGGTGTTGTTTGACCCAGCCCAATGACACTGAGGCAGGGGCAGAGGAGATGGGAAGGCTATTCATTGTGGCTGAACAAATCATAATTCTGATAGGTATTGGGATAAGTGTGGCAAACCAGTGTGGGCTAATTGTGTTGAAAAGTCAGAAGTGCCATCTGACATGCATGATCCTCTAGCCACTGCTCAAGATGCCATGCAAAAATTATTTCAGCACCTTGGACAACTTCAGTTATGTCCACTACTTCTCCAGCCTCATCTTCTAAGTTGTCTGCCAATACCATTGTTGCCAATTTAGGTATATTTACTTTCATTGCATCTGCTTATTTGTTGAGAGTTCATGATTCAGGTGTATATACCCATATGTCAGGTCACCGTCCTTATTTTCTTCCCTGCTTAATACAGTCATGCGCAAAACTTTTACTCAAGCAGATGGTTCCTTTACCAGTGTACTTGGTGAAGGAATTGTTTCTGTGTCACCTAGCTAATTAGATTGCCTAGTGGTCCACAACTACATCCTCTACACAGAATTTTGGCACCATACCTACTACCACAAATACAATGGCCAATTCAGGTACATATACTTTCCATGTGTTTCCAACAACATCATGGATCAATAATTCTTATGCTGCTCTACATAATTCGTGTATGTCTACTTAATTTGTGTCTTGGTCCTTTATTTGCCATGAGGCGTGTTTCTGTAATTGTCTGACTCCCTGACACTAATTTGTGTTGGCAAAGTTCAGCCTACCTCCTTTCTGTGCTTCAAAATTTACCTTTCATTTTTCCAAATTTTTGTTAACTTATCACCAGTCAGCCAAAATCCCGTTCATTGAGGTTGGTGCCCACCAGCATATATCAGGTTTGTTTAATTTGTTTTATATTTCTTTATATTTCATCTGCAGTGAGACATTTTATGCTAGGTAATGAGTTTCATACCCCAAGTAGTGGAGTAGGCAATGATCAAACTACATGCTTTTCATGTCTAGCGTCCGAATTAAACCATTTTCTTGTTAATGTATTGCTAGTCAGATAAGTTACATTATGTCTAAATTTGTGGGTTATTTTTTTCCGTATTATGTATTTCTGGCCCTCAAAACGTGGAGGAAAATTGGTCTCGGGAATAGAAATTGGAGCTTTACTTAGTTGTAGAGATCATGCGTACATTCACCCTTGCACTACATACAATTGTTTCACCCTCTACTAGCGTGCATATAGGTCTATTGTTTTTCTATTCAAGTTCCTTTATGCCTCTGGTACCATTGAGATATTTTTAATTATCTGCGTTAGTAATTATTTTTGAATTTATTGCAATCTGGGTTGGCAGCACCAAATGGTGTACTTGGAAAAGCCTGCATTATACTAAGCAATAGAAAACATATGGTGCCAACTATGTTTGAAACCGGAGCACAACTTATTGTCACTAGGTTCCTTGACCGCTACATCTCGACCTGTTATGTGAGGTGAGTTTACATACCACTAATGATGAGAAGCACTATCATGTTACTTTAATATCCTTTTTTATGAAACTTCATGAATTTGCTACTAATTTAACTTATATTATTTTACACTTTATGAAATCATATTAGGATCCATGCACCTATAGTCAATAACATTTTGCTATGGAAGAAGGGCGTCTTTGTTGAATATAATAACTTTTGGTAAATTCAGATGTCTTTACAAACCAAAAGGTTGGTTGTTGATACACTACATCCTGAAATGGTGGATCTAGTTGATTAATTTCGGATAAGATATTACCCCAAAGCAAGTCCGAGTTATGGAATGAGATCAAAGACAATATCAGCACTTAAATGGTTTGGATTTTAAACTAAGCTCTAAGAACAAGTTTTGTGAAATAGAGTTGGAGAGAGAGGAAAGAGAAGAGAAGATGAAGCAAATAGGTGTGTGGTGTTAATCACCCACAACCCTAAACCGAGTATTTATAAAGTCCGAAAATACAGAATTACAACAATGCCATTCATGGCTCGAGGAGCAAGTAAGCTACTCTTATAAACAAATAATAACTAATTAAAGTTTAGTAAAATTACCAAACTACCCCTGACTTGTAACACTCCCCCTCAAGTTAGAGCAGAAATATCATGAAGCCCAGCTTGGAGAGAAAATAATCAAAATATTTTCGCCCAAGACCTTTAGTGAGTAGATCGGCCAGCTGCTCTTTGGAATTAACATATGGAGTAACAACCTTGCCCTTCAGAATTGCATCACGAATAAAGTGACAGTCGACCTCTATATGATTTTTCCTCTCATGAAACACCGGATTAATTGCTATAAATATAGCAGCTTGATTATCACACTTCAACACCATGGTTTTGTCATCACTTAACCCCAAATTAAAAGGCACAGACTTTACCCAAAGAAGTTCAGTCACAGTATGTGCCATGGACCTGTATTCAGCTTTAGCACTAGAACGAGCTACAACATTCTGTTTCTTACTTCTCCATCCAATCAAATTTCCACCCACAAAAGATACAATATCCAAGAATAGACTTCCTATCAGTCTTAGAACCAGCGTAGTTTGCATCAGAATATCCAACAATATCAAGATGAGTAGAAGAATAAAATCAAATCCCCTTACCTGGTGCACCTTTCAAATACTTTAAAATACAGTGGGCAGCATCAAGATGAACCTTACATGACTTGTCCATAAATTGACTAACCACCCCTACAGCAAATGAAATGTCTAAGATGAGTGATTGTAGCATAAATAAGTTGTCCTATCAACCTCCTGAACTGTGTCACATCTGCCAAAGGTGGACTATTCACATCATGCAACTCTAAAGTTGTATCAATTGGTGTGGTTGCTGGCTTGGCTCCTAACAGACCATGCTCATGAATCATATCCATAACATATTTCCTCAGGGATAACACCATTGATCCCCCCTTACTTCTGGCAACCTCAATGCCCAAGAAGTAGCGCAAGAGACCAAGGTTCTTGACCTGAAAATGATGACTCAAATATAGTTTAACTTCATCCATGCCTACCAAATCATCACCCATCAATGCAATATCATCAACATGCACTGCCAGGGCAATCAAACCAGTCGACCGTCGTAGAATAAAAAGATAATGATCACAGTAACTCCGCTGAAAACCAAAATTACTTAACCACTGTACTAAACTTATCAAACCATGTTTGAGGGCTCTATTTCAACCTATAAATAGACTTAAGATGACGAAGAACTTTGGATTCCTCCCCCTTTTTGACATATCCAGGTGGTTGCTGCATATAAACTTCTTCTTGTAGGTCACCATAAAAAAAGGCATTTTTAATGTCTAGCTGAAACAAAGGCCATGACTTATTAGTTGCAATAGAAATTAAAATACATAAAATACTGAGTCGTGCAAATAGTGAGAAAGTATCAATAAAGTCCACCCCAAAAGTCTAAGTATAACCCTTAGCCACCAATAGAGCCTTGTACCTGTCAAACGTCCCATCCGACCTATATTTCACTGTATAAACCCATCGACAACAAACCACTGAAGCACCCAGAGGTGGATCAACTAATGTCTATGTCCCTCTCTCCCGAAGAGCATACATTTCTTCATCCAATGCTAACTTCCACTGAGGTTTAGCAAGAGCATCAGATTTATGAGATGGAATCGAGATAAGAGACAAGGATAATGCAAATTAGATACACCCAACTAACTCTACTGAAATCATCAATAAAGGTAAGAAAAAATCTATAGCCAAAACTAGTAGGAATACGATAGGGTCCCCATACATCTGATTGACCTAAATCAAATAAACGATTACTTTGACTATGACTCTGCAAATAAACAGATCTACGATATTTGCCTAACTGACAAGAAGAACACTGCAAATTTATATTTCTCTTAATTGAAGGAAAGAAATGACGAAGTTTGTCCAATGAAGGATGTCCAAGCCACAGATGCAGTAGGTATGGAGACTCTGTGGTAGGCAATAGCAGTATCAATGTGAGGAGTATCCATCATATAAAGGCCAGAACTCACACGGCCCGAACCAATCTCCCTCTTCGTCTGCTAATCCTGAAACACACAGCAATAAGGAAAAAATATTATTAAATAAGATAAATCTCGGGTCAACTGACTCACAAATAAGAGATTAATGGAAAACACTAGTGGTAGAGCCATCAGCTAGTGGTAGAACCATCAGCTCAAGTGAACTTCTGAGTAGTGAGTGGACGAAAGGAAGTAAATAGGGAAGAATTACCTGACATGTGATTGGAGGCACCGGAATCAATAACCTACTGGGACAAGACACCTGAATGGAAAACATACCTAAAGTAGTGGCTGAGGAAGTATTTTACGCAGCTGGAGAAATAAAAGAGGACCCTGACTGACCACTTCTAGATTTGTTGGCAAATCTGGATATAAGCTCTTGCATTGCTGCAACTGGATCTTGCACAACAGCCCCTGAGTCTGCTCGGCCAGCATTGTTAGCCCAAGGAGGTTTGCCAAATTTATCCCAACACCTCTCAGATTCATGATTATTTCTTCCACAATGCATACATATCCTATCTCCCTTTTTGGAAGAAGAATTATTGTCATTACCTTTTCCTTTCCCATTGTTGCGACCTTTGAAAGGACTATTACCAGTATTTGATGAGATGACTTTGAGTGCAGCAATATTTTCAGACACAATTTGGCTAGATGAAGAGGATAATATAGTAGATTCAGCATTCAACACTTGGTTATACACCTTCTCAAGAGTAAGATCACCTCCAGCGGCAAGAATTTGTGCCCGAACACCTTCTAATTTAGGTCCTAATGCTTCCAAAAACCGCGAAACATTAATTAGATTCTTCTGCTGCCTAATGGTTTCAATATTTGTAGAGTTCGGATGATAATTATTGATTTCTTGAGATAAACAGCGCATCTCAATAAAGAGATTTGTTACACTCCTGTCACCACGGGAAATAGTAAATAATTTCTGATACACATTATAAATCTTAGAAAAATTAGATTCCTGTAGAAACATTGACTCCAGTTCTTCCCAAATATGTTTTGCCGAAGTACAACTCATAACTTGAGAGGGTAATCTCTTTTCCATACTACCGATTAACCAAGTCTGAACTTGGAGATCTTTTGCTTTCCATTTAAGTGTTATTGGATTGGGCAGAGACTCAGTTAAATAGTTATCCTTCAATTTCGCTCCGAAATATTTCTGAACTGAACGAGACCACAATAAATAATTACTCTCATTGAGCTTAGTGGACGTAATCTAAAGAGTATCTTTAGTATCCACCTTAATTTCAACTCCAACGTCAACCACCTCTCCAAAAGACATCTCAATGTTGCTGGAAATATAAGAATAAATTCAAAAGGATACTTTCCGAACAAAAAAAATAATTATGTTGATGTTAAAAATTACAAAGAACTTAGCTTTTTGACTCAACCAGAATATATATTAATCACTTTAATAACAATCAAAAGCCTAGTCGAAACACTTCTGAAGGAGTTTTTGGTGACTAGCAACCTTTCTGAAGAGAGTTAAATGCGAAAATAAGAACTGGAATGGTTCCCGAGGCAAAACCAAAAAACTCAAAGTAGCAACACTATGACGTCAGCAGCACCAACACCAGTAGTAGCACGAACTAGAGCTCAGAAACACTATAAAACCATTTCTAAATCGGGAAAAAAACTCAGGCAAGATTCGCAACGCAGTGTAAAAACACGTTTTTAACGTACCTGGAGCTCTGAAACACGTTCAGAACTATCTTTAACTAGAAGTGGTAGATTTTTGCAGCTCAAAACAGTTTTTTATTTTTGGCATGAATCCCGAGGCAGTGTAAAAATTCAATTTTTTTACCAGTAGCAGTAGTAGCAGTCACAGATACAGGTTCCTACGAACCTAGAAGCAACAAAGGAACTCCCTTTAGGAGTAAACCTATATACACATCACTTCAATCAGCAGTAGAAGCCATTATCCAGGGATAATGGCAGAAGAACACAGAAAAGAGACAAACTTTAAGGATCGGCCAAAATTCTTTGACCTTTCCAGAACTTCTGATTCAACTTCTGATTGGTACAGAAGAGAAATCAAACTCAGATGCTCTAGATTAGTCGTCACACTCTGATACTATATGAAATAGAGTTGGAGAGAGAGGAAGGATAAGAGAAGATGAAGGAAAGAGGTGTGTGGTGTTAATCACCCACAACCCAATACAATGTATTTATAAAGACCGAAAATACAGAATTACAGCAATGCCATTCATGGCTTGAGGAGCAAGTAAGTTACTCTAATAAACAAATAATAACTAACTAAAGTTTAGTAAAATTACTAAACTACCCTGACTTGTAACAAGTTTAATAAAATGAAACGTTCTAAGGGTAGGTGGTCCTAAATTGGGGAGTTCCCTATATTGATATTTTTTTTCCAAGCTTGCTGATGTGGGAGTTTGCTTGCTTTAGAATGTCGTCTAAGTGTTTTCCTTTTATTTATTTAAGACCTAGTTATTTAAATATAAGGGTTTGCTGCTGAATTAGAATAGCCTTGGTGTGTTTTTTTTTCAATTTTACTTTTTTCCAGATAGTAAAGATATTTTATGTAAGTTCTTACACTCCCCTTAAGCTTGTCTATATAAATTATATAACCATAGCTTTGAAGAATGAAACCATGGACCAGGATATATATAGTGACAGTCAACCACTTTGTTTTGTTGGTCAACCACTTTGTTTTGTTTGTTAATGAAAACTAGATTACTTGCAATAACTGTTGCATATTAATATCACATTACATCACAATTTGTGAATCAAATTTACACCAAAATCTTGAATACAAGACTTCAGCCACACCAATTTGCATACTCCATGTGCCATAGCTCTGTTCTTAGCTTCAACGCTTCACCAAGCCAAATGGTCCCCCTTTTTTCTTTTCAGTGTTACCAAGTTTCCAACCTCCAAGAGTTACAATAATACCAAAGCAGTGAAACAGAAGTTAACCCTTTAGCAACAACAACAACAGTGGCAGTGGCAGAAAGAGGGTATTATGATTAGCAGTACCAAAAAGTGGGTTTTACGAACCCAATAACAACAAAATAACTCTTTCTCGGAGCAGCACCAAGCCCGTAGAACACATAAACAACAATAGCGATCACCCTTTCTGCAGTAACAACAAGATATCCAAATCTGTCTTCAGAGTATGAAATTCAGAGCAAAAAAGTTCCTGAAATCAGCCCTAAGACTGATGCTTTCTGCACAACACAAATTTAGAAAGATCACATATTTATGTTTCTAAAACCCTGGAGAAGGCTCTGACGCCAAGAAAACACCTTTTGACAACCTTTGGTGAGCTAAATCAGTTTGGCATGATTAACGAGGCAATACAAATTGAGCCTTTTCACGCAGTTGTACGGCAGTGACACCAGCAGTACGAGTCCAACGACTGAGCAGCAGCAGAAAACCCTTTTAAGGGTAGTAGGTTGTGCATATAGCAACTTACACATGAATTTAGACTATTAGCCTTCCGACAATGGAAGAAGAAACAGAAAAATTGAATTTTTAGCTTCCGACCGCACAACAGATGAAGTTGGCCACAACAGCATGGTTCCAATGATTTTGCAGCAGTAAAAAACCATTTTTGAGGGCACAAAGATGTGCATCTAGCACTTAAACACTAGTACGACCTATAGCTCACAACCATGGCAGGGAGAAAAATGAAGAAAAGAATATTTTTCTTGTTCTCACACCAACAAAAATTTATTCCTGCCATCAAACATGTACAATGAAGCCTATAGGAAGTAGATCCCATGAACTCTATAAGTGACGAGTCGTCACATAGAGGCCTCTCTGATTCAATGTTAGATTTAGTGAAAGAAGATTAAAGATTAGAGAAAAGTGAAGAGATAGGAAGAAAGAGAAGAAAGAAGGAGATAAAGAGGTCGTAAGGTCACAATGACCTACAACCATAAAACACGTATTAATAGAGTCCGAAACTATAAAATTACAATAAAGCCAATCATGGCTTGAGGACGAAGTAAAGTAAACAATAAACAAATAATAACTAACCGAAGTTTAGTTAATAACTTGGGTTAGTTATTATTTGTTTATTTTTTACTTTACTTCCTCCTCAAACCATGAATGACATTATTGTAATTTTGTATTTTCGAACTCTATTAATAATGTTTAGGGTTTTGTAGGTCATTATGACTTCACGACCTCTTTCTCAAAAAAAAAAAAAGTTATCAGTGGTCCTATTGCAGAGAAAGTATGTTATGAATATGTTTCCTGAGAGATCAAAGTATAAAAAGGTGGATTGTCACTTTATTTGAGATGTGTTCCTACAAGGCAAGGTAGTCACTTCATTTGTTAACTCTGAGGGCCAACTGGCTGATCTTCTCTCTGAAGGTCTAGGAAGAAAGGAATTTGAGTATCTTCTCTCTAACCTGAGCCTTCATGATATCTCCACTCCAGCTTGAGGGGGAGTGTTACGAGTCACGAGTAGTTTAGTAATTCAAATTAAACCGAAGTTGCTGAATTCAAAAACTTTTGGCTGCTTGTGTTTTGCTTACATCCCTCAGGTTAAGAGAGACAAGCTGAACAAGAAAGCAGAAACAAGAATCTTTGTAGGCTATAGCTCAACATCAAAGGCTTACAGAAATTCATAAGTAGATTTGGAAAAATGAAATGCAATTTGAGTCTCAATGGGAGAATAATGATGATGTAGATGATCCACCAGTTAGAGGATTGTGTTTATCCTGCACATGACCTAGATTATGCACAAAAGACATACAACCAAACGCACGTGGTGGATGAGGAAACAAGGTAACTTGATTATCCAGCACAATGGAAAGTAATTCCATGATCAGCAAATTCCATTGCTGATGAACTAGCAAAAGAGGGTGCAACCAGACATACACTAGCAATGGGCAACATGATACCACTCTCCTAAATTGTTTTTTCTTGATGTAACCTTGCAAAGTCTATTTGAAAGAATGTAATTTTTGTTGTAACTCAATAATTATTTGTATCATTCTTTGAAAGGCAACAAAAGAACAATTTCACTGTTTCAAAAAAAAAATAATAACAAGCAATAAGAATAGCATCACCCGAAAAATTTTTAGGAATATTTTGATGGAGTAGTGTTCTAGAAATCCCTAACAGATGACGGTTTTTTCTTTCAGCCACACCGTTCTGCTATGGTGTGTACAAACAAGTAATCCGATGAATAATTCCTAACCGAGCACATATCAGAAAACTTTTATTTCACAAATTCCAGCCCAATATCAGAACAAAAGGCACAAATCAAAGCATTAAACTGGGCCTTTATTTCCTAAATAAGGTCTGAAATAAATAAACTGCTCCAGATTTCTCCCGAAAGAGATACACCTAAGTGACTCTGCTGAAATCATCAATAAATGTAAGAAAAAACCTATGGTCAGAACTTCCAGAAATCCAATATGGCCCCCAAACATCAGAGTGAACTAAATTAAATAAACAACTACTCTGACTAGTATTAAGCAAATAAACATATTTGCGATGTTTGCCTTACTTAAACGAAGTACATTCCATTTTTGTAGTTCTTGGAATGGAAGGAAAAAATTGACATTGTTTCGCCAGTGAAGGGTGTCCAAGCCAAAGATGAAGTAGATATAGAGACTTTTTGCTATGTATTGCAGTATCATTGGAAGAGGTCTCCATGATGAATAGACTAGCACTCTCATGGCCTGAACCAATCTCTCTCTTCATCTGCAAGTCCTGAAACACCCAATAAGAATGGGATAAAGTTATGGAATAAGATAAATCTTTAGTTAAATGACTCACAGAAAGAACATTAATGGGAAACTTCGAGACAACTAGAACAAACTGAAATGTGAGAGAAGAGGTGACAGAAATTGTTACTTCACCAAGAACACAGGTGGCAGAACCATCAACAAGAGTAACAAACCTATGTGCAATAAATAGACAAAAGGAAGAGAACAATCAAGAGTTACCTGACATGTGACTAGAAGCCCCAAATTCAATAATCCACTGGGGAGAAGGATCATGAAGTAGATGTCATCGCTGAGGAAGGAGATGGCGTTGTAGGAGAGAGAGAAGAGGAGCCTGATATACCATGGCCAGGCTGTCTCGTAATTTTGGATAAAAATTCTTACTTTGTTGCCACTAGTTATTGATCATCAATCACTAAATCAGCTCGACCAGCACTCTTAGCCCAAGCTGGTTTCTACCACACCTTTTAGACTCATGATTATTTCTACCACAATGCATACATTGTTTCTCCTTAATGGACATTACCTTTACCTTTCCTTTGTCATTGTTTCCTTTACCTCAGGGGAAGAAATTGTTGCTATTAAAAGTGGCTATACTCTAAGTGCAGAATTATTCTCTGAGTAACCCCTTGATGATGAGAGACAAGTACACTTAGATATAAAAACATTATATACGCATCCTCTAGAATAATATTTTCTTCCCCGACTGCCTAAATCTGAACCTGAACACTATCAAACTCAGAACCCAGGCAATCCAAAAACCAAGCCACAATTACCTGATTTCTTTGTCGCCTTGTAACACCTACATCCAAATATTAGGGGTGATAGTTTTGTTTGTGCTGCAGAAGACCTCCCATCTGAATGAAATGTTGAGTTACTGTTTTTCACCTCTAGACAGAGTTAAGAATTTTTTATACAAACTGTAAATATGATCAAAATTATTTTTCTGAGAAAAGATATCAGCAAGGGTGTCCCACAGATCTTTAGCTATAAGACAACAGATAACCTGTTTAGCAATGTCGTCCTCTTTACTTCCGGTGATCCATATCGGAGCCTGCACATCCTCAGCTCTCCAAATCATAGTAGTTTTTCAGTGGGCGATGTTTGAGAATATATTTTTCTTTTATCTTAGCCTTCATATCTAAATAGTATCTTTAGCAATTATAGTGCAAGTATAGTAACTCCACAGACATACCAAAGTACAAGTTGCACTAGTTGACATGATAGCAATCAAGAAAACACTGAATATGCAGCAAATTGTTCACAACCACCCGAAAATAGATAGAATCAGATCAAGAGAGAATCACTCTTGTTAGATGTAGAGATACGAAGATGGGGAAGAGAGAAGGAGAGAAAGAGATCGTATGGTCTTAATGACCTACAACATTAAAACATGTATTGATAGTCAGAAAATACAAAATTAAAATAATGTCATTCATGGCTTGAGGTGCAAATAAACTAAAAAATAAAAAAATTATAACTACCTGAAGTTTAGTAAAATTACTAGACTACCCCTGCCTCGTAACACTCCCCGTAAAGCTGGAGAAAAGATACTCAAATTTCTTTCTTTCAAGACCTCTAGTAAACAAATCAGTTAATTGGTCCTCAGAGCTAACGTGAGGAGTGATTACCTTGCTATGTAGGAAAGCATCTCAAATAAAGTGACAATCCACCTTTATATGCGTCGATCAATTAGGAAACATATTCATAATATATTTTATATGCAATAGAACCATTGATCCCCCCCTTACTTTGGGCAACTTCAATGCCCAAGAACTACCGAAAGAGACCAAGTTTCATTTTTTCCTTCAAATACTTTCAATCGAGGAAGCCCACTACAAATAATATTCACCATTCAATTTAGATGCAGCAAATTGAATGACATCTTTAGCAAGTATGGAACATCGATAGAGGCACTAGAGTCGACTTTCGCACCAATAGACATGATAGTAAACCACCAAAGAATAACTCAAACGTCCAAAATAGATATACAGTCAGCACTAAACAACTTTCAACAAATAGAATCCAATAACCAAAAACACTTCCGGATCACCAAATCAATGTACAGTAGACCAAAAATCTCAATTTAACCACAATAGCCGATGACATCAGCACACCACAAATTTACACCCAGAAACCTTAATTTCTTGCACAATTCACACATAATATGCCTCGAAAAATACCTGCTAACCAATCACAACACAATTTTCTTGAAGCTTGCTAATGTCAACATAAACAATGATGATGTCAACATGGAAAAATACATGATTTGCATACTTGGCAGTCCTTTATGTTTCTAAAACCCTGGTGTAGCCTCTAAAGCCAAAAAATACCTTTACCACCCGTCTACCTTGAGTTACAACAATAATCAGCAGTGTTAAAACACACTTCGATAACACCCTTTCTAAAAGTGTCCTTCATAGAATCCCATGATCCTCACCTCTCTTGAGCCTCCTGGATTATACTTGAGTATTGGTGGCTTCCCACTTCTGCCTTTTGCCTGTTCAGTCTCTAAAAAATACTCAGAGTATTAGCCTTGTCCTCCAGGCTGAAAGAGGAGAACTACTTCTGAATTATTTCAGCATCTTCTCATGTAGCCTTCTCATTTAGAGTATTATTCCAATGGATTCGGTTTTGGGACATTTGCTGGCCTGCTTTGGGTTTGGTGAGAGGTGGGTTAATGCCAATGAGAATGTAGCTTTAAATATATGAGTCCTCTTCCGAAAATTACATGTCCATATGCACGTTGATGCACCTGGCAATGCACGACCTAGTCTCTGGATAAGGTAAAGATCAACTTTTATGACTTGGTAATCACTTAGTTCACTTGTAGTTAACTATTATGTACCACACTTCTGTAGGTATGGTGATGGAGTCCAATATCTAAAAATAACTAGAAATATATCTGGTGAAAGCTGAACAATAAACATTATAAGATACATGTAATTTAGATAAGACTCTTTCCAAAGTTAACATGGTAACCACAAAATTCTCTTTGCAAACTGATTAAAATAGAAAAACAGCACACTAAACAGTATGCACCAACAGATAATTGATATACTATCCGAAAAAGAAATTAGTGCAGCTTACAAATGAAGCAAACAACTGGAACAAGACTTCGGTCAAGCAATTTGAATAACAAACCAACTAGAATTGCAATTCCAACACTAAGTCTTCAAATTCTATCGAAGGCAATTTAATTTGAGTAAACAGGGTTACTTGAAACCAAAAAACAAATATTTTTAAATTTTAAGTTAATTCGAATAAATTGCAGCAAATTTCAATCAGATACTCCAATATATATCCCGTTTTCTAAGTACATAGTTCAAAAAACCCTACCTAGTTACTGTGAGACCGTAACCACTTTTAATTTGCCTCCAGACAGAAATCTACTCTGAACACACAAACAATCCAAGCCGAGTGGTAGGAACGAGAAGAAATTCACTCGAGAGACAAGATTGTGCTAAAAAAGGCTCGAAAAAACAAGCATACCCTCGTTGTATGAGGATAAGTACAAACTTTATAGAATTTTGTACCACAAGTAAGCCAACACACATCTACCAACAATCATCCAAAGTGTTAGAACACTCACTTCAATAACACTCTTTCTAACAACGTCGTTATATTATAGGAACCAATGATCCTCACCCTATAGTTAAAGTTTAGTCTCACACAGACAAACGAGAAGAAAAGATCTTGAATTATTAGTTGGAAAGAGGATTCCTAACTTTGGCTACTCATTTCGGGATAGACCTCAACCCAACTTTATATGGTATCAAAGCGGGTGCTCGTACGTGGGCCTCCGCCTAAGTTGCCCAAGTGTAGGAACCCAAAAAAAGGCCCACACGTGCGGGGGAGAGTTAGAGTTAAGTCCCACATAGACAAATGTGTTGAAACAATCTTGACTTATTAGTTGGAAAAATGCGTCCAAACTTCGGCTACGCATTTTGGGATAGACCTAAGCTCAAATTTACAAGTTTGTTACATTTTTGTCCCATGCGCTTACCCCTCTTGAGCGTCTTGGATTATATCCATAGTATTGGTGGTTGCCCTCTTCTGCCTGTTGCCTATTCGGTCTCTTAAAATACACTTCCCTAAAGCATTAGCCTTGTCCTCAAGGCTGAAAGAGGGGAACTTGAGCTGAATTATTTCGGCACCTTCTCGTGTAACCTCCTCATTTGGCGTGTTATTAAAATGGATAAGTTATATGGAGTTTTACTCGCCCGCATTTAGTACCGCAAGAGATGGGTTACTTCCAATGAGAGAGTTCTCATTTGCAAATTAAATGTCCATCACATGCACGTTGATGCAATTTGCCATGCATGACCTATTCTCTTGATAAGATAAAAATAAGATTTATTTGTCTGATTTGGTAATGAATTAGGTTACTTGTACTTATTTTTACATTGTTTCTGTAGGCATGGTGATGAAATCCTCTATCTATGAATAATTAGAAATATATTCAGTTCAAAGCTGAACACTAAACAATATAAATTCCATGTAATTTAGGTAGGACTCATTCCGAACTTAACATGAAAACAAGGAAAATTTTAGCCTAAGCTGAGAATTTTGTTAATTCTGTTATTTCTTGTTCATGCCATAGGCATATTTGTGTCTAATTTGGCCTGGACATGTGACTGGTGGTTAGCATGGAAAAGTCCAAATTTGTTTATTTATTTATTTAATTGAATTCCATAAGTTTATTAAGGATTGACATTATTGGTAATCTTTGGGTTCAAAATTTAATACCCCTTCATGAACTGACAACGAGCCATTTAAGACTATCGTCTGTCTTATGTATATTTTATTAATGCCTAGTTTGCTGGAAGAAGGTAGTACTATCTTTACATTTGAAGGAACCAACAACAAAAAGTGCATGAAGTCAGTACTGAGAGTACATATTCCCTTGTTCTATTGGAAGGTACACAATTTATGAAAACTAATATCTATTTAATATTTCAATTCTAACCATAATCCCGTAATAAGTTGCAAGAGAAACTCTTTGGTTAATAGGTTGCAACCAATGTTTTGAAAACCGAACCGGTAATCGAACCGGTAGAGCAGCCGATTCAGGTTGAACCGGTTCAATCGGGTTGAACCGGTGGTTGAACCGGGAGTTGTATGTCATTAAAAATTTGTTTAGGTCAAAGAGCCTCTCGAGAGAGAGGAGAGTGTCAGCGAGAGAGGAGAGGGCCGGCGAGAGAGGAGAGGGTCGGCGAGAGAGGAGAGGGCCGGCGAGAGAGGAGAGGGCTGGCGAGAGAGGAGAGGGCCGTCGAGATAGGAGAGCCGTCGAGAGAGGAGAGAGCCGTCGAGAGAGGAGAGAGCCGTCGAGAGAGGAGAGAGCCGTCGAGAGAGGAGAGAGCCGTCGAGAGGAGAGAGCCGCATTCTGTTTCATTAAACCCTAAACTTTGCAGGATTTAATTTAAACGGTTCAACCGGTTTCGTCGGTTCAACGGTTCAGCGGTCAAACCAAAAAAAGCCGGCCGGGTCATCCGGTTTTGAGTCTCTTACCGGTTTTAAAGCAAACCGAACCATAAAAAGCTTCGGTTCTGGTTGAACCCGATCGAACCGGCCGGGTCGGTTCGGTTTTCAAAACATTGGTTGCAACCCAGGTGGATCTAGGTCTTGCATATGCATATATTAATGGTGATTTCTCATTTGTGGATAGAAAACAAGGCCTCCTAAAGACTCCTTTTTCTTTTGAGTAATGCAATGTGTACAATATTGTTTGCTTATATCTGTGTACATCCTCTCACATGCCATTTAATAATGGCAGAAATCGAGGTGCCATTATTAAATAGCATGTGAGGGGATTTACGGAAACAGTATTGTACGCATACTAGTATTCTTTTAGAATAATGCTATGAGTACCGCCTCCCTCACTGTAGCAATGTGTATTAAAATATTTCCTTTGTGGGTCCCACTGCTACAGTGAGGGAGGCTGTACTCAAAAGTGAGTACAGCCTCGGTACTCATAGCATTACTCATTCTTTTATATTGTTTGCAACTTCCTTTGAGCTACAATAGATGTTTTACTGTTTTGAACTTGTGGCGCCCTTTCTGCAGATTCTCATTGCAAACAGGGATCTGGCTAGATCCAATGATGCGTATAGACATAGAAAGTTCAATTTTCTTAATCAACAGTGCAACTAATTTCTGATTATTTACCTACCATAGTTCATACTAATCTCTGTCGATTTTAACTGGCTATTGTTTTTTTATACCGTGGTGATAAGTTGAGGATCAATAACTTGGGCCTTGGTTCTGAGGTTTTTTCAGATGACACCTTGTATTCAAGTCTCACTAGGGGCACGGGGTGTATGTGCATGTGTAATCAATAATTTTAGAAAAGAGATCACTTTTTTCTACTTTTGCTTAAAATATAATTACGTACATGATTATGGCGGCATCCTTGTTTCAGGGGTTGGTGGACACCTATGTTTCTAACTGCTGCAGTGGCTTCTGCAATATATTTCTATAAACATTTCTCAAGGCGAAACACTGTTACACAAGCTCGCCGAAACATATCTCATCATTATGACATGGTTTGCATATAATGTCGAGCTTTGTTTTTGTGCAAAATTATAAATATGGACTAATGGTAATTCAACTTTTCCAGTTTCTCAGAATGTTAGTATAAACTTTTATAGCCTCTAGTATTGTTTAATAATTTTCAATGCGTGCAGGAGTTGGTTTTGCCCATCTGATATTTACCCAGTGAGATGCATTTCTTATAGATTCATTTTGTTTTCAGAGTAATGACCTCTTTTCCTTGTTCTTGGATGAAACGATGACGTACTCGTGTGCAATATTTAAGGTTTGTTGGTGCAGGCAACCTCCAATTCATTTTTTTCATACCCTCTTTTCGTGCTCAAAGGTTTACAAACCTGGGCAATTATAAGTGTGCTGATGACAAATAAATGAAAAAAGATTGATTTTGTTTTGTAGCATTTGACTCAAAAGTTTGCTGAATATTTATCCTTTGGTAAAACTTTTAGAAGAATGCGACCGAAGACATTTTCCTGTTCTTAAATCTTATGCAGAATGAAACAGAAGACCTAAAGGTTGCACAGCTGTGGAAAATTTCTCTTCTCATTGAAAAGGTGAGGCCAAACATTACGAGGCTTTTTGAATTAGTTTTTACCGGGATAAAGGATCAGTCCACTTTGTAATGCACTTCTGTTTATATATAAACAAGGAACGAGAATATACCCAAAACCAAGGATGCAGTTTAAATCTGTACAAAGAAAAGAGATCTAGCAAATTTGCTATATTTCTGTGTTATGGGGGTCTGTCAATCTAACCTTAACAGAGAAGGTATGGAGAATGGAGAGGAAATGGGAGCAACTCTCCTTCAATTTGTTTGACTGAAATGAGGGTGAGGTTTAAGATTATGGTATTAAACTAACAACATTTTACCCTCATTGTTTTGAGAAATTCAATGACCAGAAGAGGTAGGGGTAGTGAAACAATAGTAGATTCTAAACTGGTAGTTAATTCAGGCATGTCATAATAAGGGAGATGTTCAAAGAAATACAGCAGCTGAAACATACACTATCACACGTACTGGGTCATAGCATTTGCACCATTTTTTATTTCTTGGCTATTTTAGGAAGATACTTTTAGTGGCTAGTGGGGAAAACTTAATCTTGTAATCTGCCAGTATTATGAACAAAGCAAGTGACCCAAACACACGCAGAGGTAGAACAATATATGTAGATTGGGGACCTAGGATGCTAAGTGGAAATTTCCCTTTTACAATGGAAGAATGCATTCAATTTTTTAGGTGGTAAGCAGTCAAAATAGCATCTCCAAAAAAAAATCTTAATAACATTAGCATGAAGTAGAAGAGTTTGAGCATGTTATATAATCGATGACTGTTTTTACGCTCTGCAAACCTATTTCTTGCGTATACACACATGAAGATCAATGAATAATACCATTAGTAGTATATATCTCTGGAAATGATTTATTAAGAAATTGAAGACTACTACCTAAACGAATTAATCGAATAGAAACCTCAAACTGACTTTTTATTTAGAAATTAAAATTTTCAAGTACATTGACAGCTTTGGATTCTCCTATAGAAGATACACCAAGTAGCTCTACTGAAATCATCAATAAAACTGTGAAAGTAACAATATCCACCATAAGTAGGGAGTCTATATGTCCCCCAAATATTAAAATGATTTAACTCAAAGTCTCGACGACTTTGACAAATACTAGAATGGAAAGTACTTCTACGATGTTTGCCAAGTTGACCTGTTGAACAATCAAACACCAAAAATAATGTGAAAACAAATTGAAGATAAGTTCCATGTTTTTGTAGTAATCCAGCACAACCATTAGCAGATCCTTTTTCGTGATATCTAAATAATACAATACATTTGGCATCCTAATCCCATTACAAATACTTGAAAATTTCAGAGTTGGGTTGCTTTTGTCTTAACACCAGCCAACGACATTGTGTGAACCCCTCTCAACACGCACCTTCCAAAATCTAGAATTACATGGCATCAGACCAGTTAATAAAACACCGAATTAACATTTAGCATTATCAACTAAAATAGCCGGGCCTGATAATGTAAGAAAAATTCTTGTTTTTAAACTGAATTACCTTTGGAAGATCCATAAACATTCAACTTTAAATCCAAATGAGGAGGGCACCATTGAATTGGCTGGAAAGCACGATGGATTTTATGCATCACCATGTCACACCAGGATCTCGTATTTCCATCTCTATCAATTGTTGAAACTCTTGTCGATGCTTTTCACCATTACCAGCATTGAGTAAATTTGATTGTTAGTCTTTCCAGCTTCAAAAGCATCACCATTGTGTTTTTTAGATCGTCTTCTACAAAGTCTTTAAGTTAGTCCATTCAGATGTAAGGGGGTCTTCTCGTCTCCTCACTATTTCTAGTTTTGTTATTCTTACCTTTTTTTCATGACTTAAGATGAGTGAGTCTGGTGCATGTCCTTCAGGAAAAAATTGAAGTGTTTGATGCATTTTTGTGGTTTATATTAAGTATGGCAAGCAAATAGAGATTTTTCTTTCTTATATAACATAAAAGTGCTTGTTGCTCTTCTTTTTTTTAGAATCTCATGGAATTATAGATCAGAATAATGTGTTTCACCAATGTTTGAAATTCTGAACCATTCATCGAACCGGTAGTGTGGCCAGTTTGGTCAAGCCCAGTTAGACTAGATTGAACCACAAATTGAACCATATGAGTATGCTACTCTAGTATTTCCTATGTTATTGTTTTTCAATACACGTCAACAATCAAATCTTGCATATTATTGTTAGATTTAGTGAAGGAAGATAGAAGATGAGAGAAAAGTGAAGAGAAAGGAAGAACGGGAAGAGAGAAGGAGAGAAAGAGGTTGTACGGTCTTCATGACCTACAAATAGAATCCGAAAATGCAAAATTACAATGATGCCATTCATAGCTTGAGGAGCAAGTAAAATAAACAATAAACAATAAACAAATAATAACTAACTAAAATTTAATAAAATTACTAAACTACCCCTAACTCTTACCACTCCCCCTCAAGCTGGAGCGAAAATACTTAAATTCCTTTCTTCGAAGACCTTTAGTGAGTAGTAGAACAGTATGGCACAATTACCAAGGTAGTAAAGATTGAGAATTTCCACGCAGCAATGCGGCAGTGATGCTAGCAGTACGAGTCCAATGACTCAGCAGTACGAGCCAACGACTCAGCAGTACGAGCCAACGACTCAGCAGTACGAGTCCAAAGACTCAGCAGTATGAGTCCAACGACTCAGCAGTACGAGTCCAACGACTCAGCAGTACGAGTCAACGACTCAGTAGTACGAGTCTAGCGACCCAGCAGTACGAGTCCAATGACCCAGCACTACGAGTCCAAAGACCCAACAGTACGAGTCTGACGACCCAGCAGTACGAGTCCAACGACCCAGCAGTACGAGTCCAACGACCCAGCAGTTCGAGTCCAACAACCCAGCGGTACGAGTCCAACATCAAGCAAAAGAAAGAGAAAAATTGAATCTTTAGCTTCTGACCACACAACTGATAACGTCAACACTAGCAGCACACCAATAGCAGCACGAGGTAGAGCTCAGAAACGCAAGAAAACATTTTCTAATTTCGTAAAAACCTCTGGCACGGTTCCTGAGGCCATGTAAAGATATCAGTTTTACATACCTAGAAGCTCCAAAACATGTTCAGAACTACTTGTGACTAGAAGTGGCAGATTTTTGCAGCTCAAAGAAAGGTTTTTTTGTTTGGCATAAATCCCAATGCAGTGTAAAAATTCAGTTTTTACTAGCAATAGTAGCAACAGTCGCATATACAGGTTCCTACGAACCCACCAGCAGCAATGGAACTCCCTTTAGGAGTAAACCCATAGGCACAACACGTCAATCAGCTGTAGAACCCATTACTAAGGGATAATGACATAAGAACACAGAAAAGAGACGAGCTTTAAGGATCGCCCAAAATCTAAAACCTTTCTAGAACTTCTAACTTGTACAACGAGCTTCAAGGAAGAAGATCCCATGACCTCTGTAAGTGACAAGTCGTCACTTACAGAACTGCTCTGATACCATGTTAGATTTAGTGAAGGAAGATAGAAGATGAGTGAAAACTGAAGAGATAGGAAGAACGGGAAGAGAGAAAGAGAGAAACAAGTTGTAAGGTCTTCATGACCTACAACCCTAAAACATGTATTAATAAAATCCGAAAATACAAAATTACAATGATGCCATTCATGGCTTGAAGAGCAAGTAAAAATAAACAATAAACAAATAATAACTAACTAAAGTTTAATAAAATTATTTAACTACCTCTAACTCTTAACAATTATGTTGGTTTTAGCACAGCAGATAGCATAGGTCGTGTGTTTATTTCCTGCTCTAACTTAGAGATTTATTTTTCATTCACAAATTTGTTTTAAACTTATTTCTAAGATCTGGAAAGATTAATGGTCGGCCCAGACAAACCAGCCGGTTTTCGAGGTTTTGAGGCAAATGTGGTTCTGGTGCAGGAGAGAACCGAAAGTTCTTCTGATTCCATTCTGACTATATTGAACTGGCTGGTCCGGTTCGGATTTTATAACATTGGTTTATACATCCCCAATATGGGTGCAGAGAGAAAAAAAAATAGACATCTCTTAGAAGTGACATGTACTATTATAATTCATTTAAATGTGCCACATTGCATATGGGGACGCTCTTTTTTCAGCCAGCTAGTAATGGGTCCCCCAGTGCGGCTACATGTTTCCTCTGCTAATAACTCTGATAAGGCAGCTTCAACAGAGGGCAAAGGATTCCTATGAAGCATAGAGGACCGAACAAACTCATAATCATCACTGAGTCCCATTAAAAACTGAACCAAGTGTTCTTTATCAACATATGTCTGAAAAACAACTGCATCAGCATTTCATACAAACTTCTGAGCATAAAAATATGAAATAGACTGATCAGGGGTCTGTCAAAGGGATCGGATGTCCATTTCTAACTTGTACTTCTGAGCAAAGTTCGTGCCCTTATGTCTGTGTTCGAAGAATAACCACGCATCTCTTGCATTTTCATAATTGCCAACGTGCAGACTAAGAGAAAGAGATACAACACTAGCTAACCATGTAATCACTCTGGAATGATTAACTTCCCATTCCTCTATAGCTTTAAAATTTGAACCGTCTGCAGCACTAACAGGCCTTTTACTATCACTAGAAGCATATTTCCACAAATTACGGCCTCGCAAAAAATTACGCATAAGAGACGCCCAATGAACATAGTTCGTGTTATCCAGTTTCACAGGCATAAGTGGAGCATGATCGGATGAATAAGCCATTAAAAAATAGTTGTCACACAATCAAGAATTAAGGCATTGTCAGTTACCTCTTGCTCCGCAAAATATATTAAATCGAGGCAGCTCAAACAACCAGTTGTAACTCAAGATGCAGTCTAATCTCCCAAAAAAAATATGTTCAGCAAGGTGGTCAAGTCCAGTCTAAGTGGATCTGGTCTAGTTCAATCCGGTTCGTTCTGGTCAGAGTATATGTGATTCTAGTTCGGCCCGGTCTGGTTCAGGACTGCCCGAAACCCTAATGAAGGAGAGGAGGAAGGAGAAGAGGAAGCTAGGGCTTCCTACCTTGTGGCGGGGAGCAACCAGCTGGCGAATGGGACGACGGCGAAGGAGATGAAGATCGCATGGCGACAGCGACTGTGAGAGCGACCACACCGAAGACAAAAACGGAACCGGCGATGAAATTGGAGACGACGGCAAAGGAGATGAACACATCGGCGACAATGGCAGCGGCTTGGACAATGGCAGCTGGGGTTTAAGGCTGAGACGGCAGCGGCAAGTCGATATTGGAGGCGGAGGTGAGATCAGTGGCGGAAGAGATGTTGCAGACGGCGGTGGAGGGCGTGATGTCGGACGGCGACTCGCAGCAACAATCAATGGCGAAAATTATAGATGAATCAGACGCAAATTATGTCTCCGAAACCAGAATCAGAGCTTGAATCGAAGATTTGGACAAGCTTTCAGGTGATTGAATGGATAAACTAGGAGATATCGAAGGTGATTTCAGATCTAGAAAAGGGGAAAAACCCTGGTTCTCGAAGCAAAGACGAAGACGAGTCACGATGAGTTGACTCATCCTATCGTGACTCGTTCTTCTAGTCTGAGTCAGATCTGGACTCGACCCGAGTGAAGCCGAGTTACAGAGACAAAAACATCAACTGAGTCAAAACTGATTTGCCGAGTCTAAACCGAGTCAGCTCTGATACCATGTTAGAGTTTGATGTAAAACCGGATGATTGTATTAATGATCATTAGTGTATATTTATACACACCTATGTTACAAGGAAAAGTCACATATACCCTTGAAGGGTAGAAAGACATAAATACCCCTGTATATTCATATTTTAACAAATGTATGATCCCTTGGGAGCTTGCGAGACTTTAATTTTGTACTCTTCTCTCCCCGTTTTCCTTTGCAGGTTGAAAACTTGAATAAACGGGACATATGTAGAGGCAAAGCAGCTTAATCAGCATTTGTGCATGGCTTTGGAGAACTCTACGTTTCGCATTTTGGATGTTACATGGTTGAGCGAGTTAGGGCAGACGCCCATCCATCTACTGCTGGTGGCAAGAAACATGAGGAGTGCATGCATTGGTGTTTGCCAGGAATTACAGATGTGTGGAACGATCTGCTTGTTGCTAATCTAAATGGTTAGTAGACTTTTGCCCCTCAATTTGTTGTTGTTACGTTTTTATACATGTTACGTAATCTAAAGTTCTTTGTGATGAGTGCTTGAAGGTCACTTCACTTCATCTCTCTGGCTTAAGTGTCCTTAAGAGTGGACAAACACATCAACTTGTTAGTGGGCTGGTGCCCTGTTCAATCTTACCTCAACTCTGTTATTCTAAGGGCAACTTGAACTTGAACCCAGAAACAAGTTCATTTTCTTTCCGGAGCCGAGCTTGAGGTTTATTGCTGGCTCAATAAAAGCAAGCTTGACTTAATCACGTTTACTCTCATTGAGTGGGGAACCTGTGAGGTTTATTCACTAGCCAATCACTTCCAAACTGTCTGTTTGTCTATACATACGCATGAAGTGTTTGGTTCCTTGAAGGTACCTCATGACTTTCTTTGCAGCTCTCCAGCTGTCCATACCTGGGTTACTCTGATATCTTCCTAATATCCCAATGGCATATGCAATGTCAGGTCTAGTGCAGACTTGAGCATACATAAGACTTCCAACAGCTGAAGCATATGGGATATCCTTCATTGATTCTTTTTCAAGTTCATTTTTCAGACATTGATCCAAGCTGAACTTGTCTCCCTTCACCATGGGTGCAACACTTGGTGAACATTTCTTCATCCGAAATCTCTCCAAAACTTTGTTAATATAGGTTTCTTGTGACAGTCCTACGACACCACGAGATCTGTCTCTATGGATCTTAATGCCGATGGCATAAGATGCCTCACCCATATCTTTCATATCAAAGTTTTGAGAGAGAAAATATTTCACCTCATGTAGCATACCCTTATCATTGGTTGCAAGTAAAATATCATCCACATATAAAACAAGAAAACAAATTTTACTCCCACTAACCTTCTGGTATATACATTGATCCATGGGATTTTCATCAAAACCGAATGAAGAAATTACACCATGGAATTTCAAATACCATTGACGGGAGGCTTGTTTCAAACCGTATATGGATTTCTTAAGTTTGCAAACCAAATTCTCACTATCACTAGAAGAGAAACCTTCTGGTTGTTTCATATAAACCTCTTCTTCTAGATTACCATTAATAAATGCAATTTTCACATCCATTTGTTGTAACTCAAGGTCAAAATGAGCAACTAATGCCAAAATAATTCGAAGAGAATCTTTTTTAGACACAGGAGAAAAAGTCTTTGTGTAGTCGATTCCTTCCTTTTGAGTGAACCCCTTAGCAACGAGTCTCGCTTTGTATCTCTCAATGTTGCCCAATGAGTCTCTTTTGGTCTTAAAGACCCATTTACAACCAATGGCTTTCGCCCCATTAGGCAACTCTACAAGGTCCCAGACTTCATTGCTCTTCATGGAATTCATCTCTTCCTTCATGGCATCATACCATAAGCTTGCCTGTGTACAGCGCATGGCTTGTGAAAACGTTTCAGGATCATTTTCGGCTCCTATGTCAGATTCTTGTAAATACACAACATAATCACTAGGAATAGCTGATCAGCGTTCTCGAGTAGATCGTCTTAATGTTGGACCACCTTCTCTTTGAGGAGCTTGTGATTCAACTGGTTGTAAGAGATGGACAATAAAATCTGTAACCCTTAGACCTTTCAGCATAACCAATGAAAAAACCACTTATGGTCCTGGGATCCAGTTTCTTTTCTTGTGGGTTATATTTTCTCACTTCAGACAGACATCCCCAAACACGCATATGTTGTAAACTCGATTTCCATCCTTTAAAAAGTTCTAAAGGTGTCTTTGGGACAGCCTTGGTTGGAACCCGATTTAATATATACGTAACCATCTTAAGTGCTTCAGTCCACAAGAATTTAGGAAGATTAGAGTTGCTAAGCATACTCCGCACCATGTCCATTAGAGTTCGGTTTCTTCTTTCTGCAACACCATTCTGGTCTGGAGAACCAGGCATAGTGTATTGAGGAACAATCCCATGCTGTTGAAGAAACCTTGCAAAAGAACCAAGTGCTTGTCCACTCTCTGTGTATCTACCGTAATATTCACCACCTCTATCAGATCTCACTATTTTTATTTGTTTCTCACATTGATTCTCAACTTCAACCTTGAAGGATTTGAAGGCATTCAATGCTTCAAACTTATTATGAAGCAAATAAACATTCATATAGCGTGAGTAATCAGCTATAAAGGTGATAAAATATTTCTGACTTGACATATCTAAATCTGGACTACATATGTCAGTATGTATGATTTCTAATAAGGCTGAACTCCTGTTAGCACCTTTCTTTGACTTGTTTGTCTGCTTACCCTTAATGCAGTTTACACAAGTCTTGAAATCAGTATAATCAAGAGTATTAAGTACTCCATCTTTTACTAACCTCTTAATTCTATCTACGGAGATATGTCCTAATCTCCGGTGCCATAACATAGAGGAGTCTTCTTTAATATTACACCTCTTAATACCAGTGTGAACATGCAATGAACTATTAGTGGCATCAGATCAGACATGATACCATTTCCAACACATTCAGTATTATAATAAAGACTGAAAGATGTGCCTTTAAAGGTAAAGGAATATCCAAAAGGTACAAGCCTTGAAACTGAAATCAAGTTTATAGAGAAACTTGGTACATAAAAGGTCTTTTCCAAATTCAAAACATAACCACTACATAAAATTAAAGTGCAAGTTCCAATAGCCTCCACATGTGAGCCCATCTTGTTGCCGGATAAGATGGTCAACTCACTTCCCACTGGCTTCCTTAGGTTTTGCATACCCTACAAAGAGTTTGCAATGTGGATTGTAGATCCGGAGTCAATCCACCAGGTGTTTATATTAACATTAACCATATTAGACTCATAACAACCATATGAGGATAGATTACCTTTCTTCTCAAGCCATGTCTTGAATTTTGCACAATCTTTCTTAGCATGTCCCTTCTTTTTACAGAAGAAACACTTAGGGTCTTTCTTAATATCAGCTTGAAGTGGTATTTTACCTTTCCTCTTCTGATAAGACTTGGAAGTGCCAGTTTGAGATTTTTCAAATTTATGAGCCTTGTTCTTCCCACGAGTTGTAGCCAACATTGCACTTTCACCCAATTCAATGACAAGCCTCTCCTCTTCTTGAACACACATGGTCATTAATTCATTGATAAACCATTTATCCTTATGTGTGTCATAGGAGATCTTAAAAAACTCGTACTGTGAAGGAAGAGTGTTCAGAATAAAGTTCACAAGGAAGGACTCTGACATATCTACCTCAAGTTTCTTGAGTTGAGCCGCTATATCCCGCATTTTCATAATGTGCTCACGCACACCCTTAACGCTTGTGAGACGTAGTGAAGAAAATTTCATTATGAGGGTGTTTGCTAATGCCTTTTCTGAGGTGACGAATTGATCACCAATGGCTTTAAGCAGATCTCGGACTTTGTCATACTGTTCGACTGAACCTCGAAGGCTAGTTGTAATTTTGGTCTTAATGAATATTACACTGAGCTGATTGGATCTCTCCCATCGCTCATATAGCGCAACTTCAGCAGGAGTGCTTTGATTAGTTACAACCGGCAGTTCATTATTCCTTATAGCATAATCCATGTCCATCCACCCTAAATGAAGAATAATCCTTTCTTTCCAAACTTTATAATTATCACCAGTAAGTTGGGGAATATCTAGATGAATATCAGAATAACTAGCAGCTTGAGTAACTGTAGAAAGTCCAAAAGACTTATGTTAGAATATGAGGTTGATAAAGCTTAATGGCATGTATTACCAATGTGAAACATGCCCTAAAGTTTGATCTAAGTTTATAAAAATTGCCTGTGGGCTAAATTTTTACTCAAATAGATCTAAAATTTCTATATGATAGATATTCCCTTAAAGGGTATATTATCTATGTTGAATGATAAAACTACCAAACTATATTCCAATTCATAATCCCCGTGGGTAAATTATGAAAATAGTCAAATATTTTATCCTAATTAATTATATAAATATGACAAAATTTCCTGTGGGATGAATTTTATCATATAAAGTATAATTAATCACAATTCATGTCTAAGTCATTTAGTTTAACTGACTTCATAATTTTAGTTAATTAAAGATGTTGTGGCTACTCTCTATTTAACTAAAATTATATGCATATAATCACTAGACATTTTGAGAGATTTTTATGTTCCAGGCTCTACTAAATACCTAAGAACAATTATGTAGTAATATGATAGTATTAACCAAGTATACTCCCAGGAAAGTCGGGTTCAGCTAAGGCTGATTAAGTACCAAACTCCTTAGACGAGAGTAGCGTTCCCAGGGAGACTAGTGTGAACCAGTCTATGTGAAACTTACTTGGGTCATACGTCTCATGTCAACCACAAATTGTTTGTGTATAGTTCATAACTTAATTGTTCATCTAAAATTATTTACTGAACATGTTATGAATCTTTATGTGCTAAAACTATATGCACTAATCTTAAAATTATGCTCAAATATTAATATGATGAGAATTTAACTAAATTTTACAAATTCTCACAAATTCTAAGCTTAAATGAAATGTTAAAATTTGTAAATAAACAATTCTCATATTGAAAAAAGGAATTGCATAAAAGTAACCTATATATCATGCAATTTACACATTTTCATGAATAGCATGTTTTTCATTTAAAAAAAATGAAGATATAATCAACTTATTCATGTTGATCATGAACATAATAAAACAAATTTATGTAAAGCATACTCTAATTTCTAAGACATGAATATTAAAAAAAGAATTTCATGCTTAAAATGAGTATAAAATTCATGTATATCATACTCTAATTTCTAATGCATGAATATGGTAGCAAAATTTCATGCTGAAAATGAGTATAATTAAAATTTAATATAAAATCATACAATAATTTAGCATAATCAACAAAACTATACAATTATGCAATAAAATATTTAAAATATGAAATTCAAAACCAGAATCTATTTGAGATTTTTAGATGATTTTTCTGAATTTTCTCTCATTTTTCCCGACTTTTTCTGATTTTTAATGAATATATTTGAACTTATTTTCAGAATTTCTTGAAAAATGGCACGCTGGCCCACCCCTTGATGGCCCAATTTTCATCTTACTAGTTCAAAGAGCGCCTTGGGTTAGCCAAAATGGGCGGCCCTTGAATAGGTTAGACCTAAATGGGTAGCCCGTGCCCACTAAAGCCCAGCGCGATCTGTCCTGTATAAGTCTATCCAACCCAAAAAGGTCTAGTTCTAATAATTTCAAGAATGAACCGACCCGTACTAAGAAAAACAGAAAAAACGAATCAAACCACAAAGTCATCCCTAACCTCTAACCGCCGAATGCAAAGAAATTAGAGTTTCTCTGCGCCGGAGTTTTAGCTGGCTATATGGCCGGAGAACACGACGGAAAAGGTTGGTAAACTCCGGCGACCATTCTCCGGGATTCCCATCTCCGAAAAACGCCGGAAAACGATAAAAAACCAATCGAAAAGAAAAAAAAAATGAAATTAGGGTTACTAGACAACCCCTTTTCCGGCATCAAAACCGACATTCCAGCCATCGCCATGGCTAAAAATCAGGACATAATGGTCGGCCGAGGTCCGGCGACAAATTCGCCCAAGGTCTTGTCGCCGGATTTCGATGGAATCTAGCCGGATTGAACGAATTTCGTCGACGAGGTCGTCGGATTCAAAAAAATACCCAATTTAACAAAATCGGAAATTAATTAAAAATAATGTAAATCATACCCAGAAAAACATCAAAAAATCACAAATTCGGCTCTGATACCAAATGTAAGAAATTCCTAATATAATTCATGAATTTCTAATATTAACATGTTTCCAATCTACATGAAACATGAAATGAAAAATATAAATTAAGAAAAAAAATGTATAAATACCTTTTTCCATTTTCGAATTTGCAGCAGAATCTCTGGTTCTTCTAAGCTCTAATTTTTCAGGTGATTGAGCTTAGGGACCAGGTGTGGTATTTATAGGAAAATATCAAAAATTATTACCATAGTGATTTTAAATCTCATTAATTTAGATTTAAAATCTAATGACATTTATGCATCATAAATAGGAAAACGTTTTTATAAATTTATTAAAAACGTATTATATTATTAATACGTTTTGTAAAACGTTTTTCATAAATAAAAATGTTACAAACTTTAGATAAATTCATTACTTTTATATTTAAAAAAAATCTCCTTTTTCTCGCTCAACTTCAATGCCAATCCTCGTCTTCACCCCTCTTAATTGATTGGGTCCGTGAGGCCGTGGCCTCCATGATTGCAGCTCCATTCCCCATTTTTTATTTTCTTTTACCTTTAGATTTGCTTCCTCGTCGCTTTCAGCCCACGCAGGAAGTTGGACTGCGAACGCAAAGATTTTATTAAAGCACAAAGAAGATTCAAGAGATAACTTAGAATAAAGGAAAGGAAGCTACGACGGAGGTGCAAAAGTGATCAACTGATTTTAGACCTATCCCTGAACGATTATACTTTTCAAAGTCCACGCTTTTGCTTCCAGAATTGACAAGAAAATACGCAGAGATCGACTTCTTATTTATCTAATCTGATCTAATCTGACAACGACTATTTCTACGAATTGAAAATGCAGGCCGGAGAGAGATAATCTAGTTTACATAGAGCAAAACTGACCTGTTTCATATGCCCATGGAAATCAGGAAATGCAGTAGCAATTTCTTGCCCACCGAGAAGCGAAAAACAAGGGATTCGGAATTCCAGATCGTCCAATCAAGACAAAGCAGAAAACCGACACATCTGACCGCCTTTAATGGAAGTTGGGTACTTTCCCTTCATGGAAGAAATCAAATTAATTGAAAAAGTACCAAATGTCGGTGGTCAAGAATTCAAGATAGACATCTGTGCTCGAATCCGCACGGAGTGGAAAAATCTACGGGAAAAAGGTTTTGGGCGGGAAATTTTATATTAAAAAGTAATGTTTAATTTTATATTACGAAGTAATTTTCTTTTAGGATAAGCTACATATTTGGGCAAGAGAAAATTTAAACTGTAAGGTTTACCTAGAAAGATAATATTTTATTAAAAAAATTTCCAATTTTATCTATATAATTATCTCTTACCAAGATTGTTACGTCCACGCTACTTCAAGATGTAAACCCTTAGAAATAATATTTTGCAATACTTTATCACTACTCGAAGAATTAAGTACCATACATTTTTTTTATAAAATGAACTTTTTTTAAGCAAAGTATAATTTAAACCAGTCTTATGACCTATTTTTAAGATGTGCGGTGATGTATTGCCAAAAACTTATCTAGATTCTCTACTAGCTAAGCTGCCACTAGGACAACCATGTAACTATGTAAAACCTCATAGTAAAATATGGGTATACTTATATCATTTTTCTTTTGAGATAAGATGTTTTTTAGTGATTATGTATTTTTTTTAAAGGTTAATAGTTTTCTAGTCAAACCAATGTTGTTAACACTATTAAATTTTGTACGAATAATTTAATGCTTCTCTTTAAAAATTTGATTTAATATCTTAGTTTCTGTATCTTTCTCTTGTGACAAATATAAATATATAATGAACTAATTAAGTGGTGTGGTGTATATGGATAAAATACTTCGCTTCCTAAGTTAGTTTTACTTAAGCTTTTTTCCTTTCAAAATTATTCTCATATATTGAGTTATAATAATAGAATAATGATTTGTGCAAAGGACCTGTGCACGACTTCACAAGAGATTAAAATAACATATTTCATAGATTTGATGAAATATATTATTTTAATCTCGTTCGAGAGGACCTGTGCACGCTCGCCACCGATCACTACTCTTAAGTTCGTAACAATAAGGTCATAAGAAAAAAATGAAGCGAAGGCAAACCTCCACTTATCACCCAAGCTTTGATCATCAATATTCTGGTACGTACAACGATACTCTTGGATGGAAAGATTAGTTACGCCACACCTCCGTCTGAAGTTTTTGAACAAGTCTGGAATATCTTCGTTCAAGCTGTCTTCAAACGTTGCAGAATACGCAGCACTCCAGTTCGTGTAGATGACAGAGGCAAGTTCGTCCCCACTGATTCAGATGCAGTCTTTCCCATGAACACTCAGTTACAATAAAACACTCGAAGCCACCCACAACATTTTCATTCTCACTTGAATTTTCATTCGATCCCACCGGGTTTCCCACTTGAATTTTCATTCGATCCCACTGGGTTTCCCACTTGAATTTTCATTCTCACAACATTTTCAGGAAAAGAGCCGCTCCGCCATTGTCATTCAATCTACAATTAAACCGTTCAAACTATCCTTTGCTTTTCGTACATTATGACCTTGTTTTTACAGGATCCTTGAAATCAATTTGTACATCTTTCACCTTCTTCTTGTGCTTCTCAAACCTTCTCAATATCGATTTATAAAAAAGAAATGTTTATCCCACGTCAATTGTTTTATTCTGCACATTTCATATCTTCCTTCTCTTGATCTTCTCCATGCACTGCTTCAAGTTTTATGGTCGAAAAGGATGGATTCTTCAACACATGCATATTCACAGGGAAGTTCAAACGCCAAAGATTTTCTGATGATTTCCTTCAGTATTGTACATTTTTCCATACTATCATCAATATTTCATATGGAAATATCTCCCTCTCAATTACTGGTTCAACGAAGATAACTTGCTTGCAAAAAGATCCATATGCAATGGAAATTGGCACAACCTTTACGCAGAGGTGGATGATAATAGAAGTGCTAAAAGGGCAGCCCGGCGAATTCTTCTATGCCTGGCTTCCGATCGCCACAGGGATCTGTGGAAGCCAATGATGCCCCTGATTTGATTTAAACTATCCCTACATTTATACACTACTGTCTGCCTACTTAGCCAACATGAAGCTCTTCTTTTACCCCACCCTTCGCCACTTGTCTTCAATATATAAACCTCCTGCAATTCATCAAGAATTAAGCGCCCAAGTGCCAAAATGCAGAATTCAAATTGCCATAAAATCCCTATTTGTAGATTTTTCCACACTCCCCTAGGAGCGGCCAAGCGTCGGAATCGGCAGGAAAATCTCCTTGGTTTGGATTATGCCTTAATCATCATATACACCCCTGCCAGCAACGTGCTAATCCATTTCCTTTTTAAGAGGTGTTGTACATATCCTTGCTTCTATTTTCCACCCATGTTTCCACTCCTTGCCTGGAATTTACCCTCTGTTGTAAGCATGGACCCAAGTCCCTCGTTTCCCCCCCTCCCCAAATTTCAATGTGTCTGCTATACAGCATGCGTTACGAAATGCTCATCACAATGACCCATCGGTAATGGTTCTCAAACTCTCTGGTGGGTACCACTCTTTAGAACTCCAACATTGTGAGATTTTTTGCTCTTTATGCCCTATTCAGATTCGCGATTCCCAGCTCTACTTATACTCGTGGCCGAGAGGTTTCCATGTTGAAACTTTTTAATTTACACATGCAGTAGTTTGGGTCAAACTGCTTCGTTTATTCCTCATGCACAGGCATGAGGAAGCATTACTGGAGATAGTTCATTCTTTAGAACCTATATCATGATGGACGAAGATACCAAAAATAGAGAAGGTAGTATGCTGCATGCGCATGTAAAAGTGGAAATAGACTTACGAGAGCAGGATGCTGATGGAGCTGACATCGCCACCCCAGATTCTATCTGCCGAGTTCCTTACACTCCACTGAGGAGTGTAGAGGGAAGCAAGACGACTTAAATGATCACACCAAATCCTCGAAAAAAGATAAGGATGATAAAACCACTTGAGGGGCGTAATAACTCCCCCCATGGAACTGATAGCTCATTTTGTACAGCCTCTTCCACGACCAAAGACTCCATGCACAAGCACAAGCAAATGGACAGTACCCAAGACATCAGCCACAAAGGTGTCAAGATACCGGCAAAGCGCCCATGCACCAATACGGCGTATCAGAACTATTAATGAATGAGACTGCGAACGTACCCAACTGTAACCTGCAGTTGTCTCTTGCACAGCCTCATCTGCACCCGCAAGACCTTTAAGTCAGCAAAGGCATCCCAAAGTACGACCATTCCGCCATCCTACTTAACATCCACTTCCCCCCCCCCCGACGGGTTTCACTAATAACCAGTTCTTTAGAGACGGGTAGGACAAACCCGTCTCTAAATAGCCGGAGATTAACCAACCGCCCCTAATACATATTATTAGGGACGGATGACTAATTAAGCATCCCTAATATATACTACTAGGGGCGGGCGACTAATTAACCATCCCTAATGTATATTACTTGGGGCGGGCGACTAATTAACCATCCCTAATGTATATTACTAGGGGCAGGCAACTAGTTAACCATCCCTAATGAATATTACTAGGGGCGGGCGAATAACAAACCATCGTTAATTCATATAACTACAGGCGGTAAGCATCCGTAAATTAAAACCTAAGTTTTAGGCCTTACTCCCGCTTTTCTTTACTGCCCAAGACCTTAATTTTTAGGCTTTATTTTTAGGCCTTACTCCCGTTTTTAAGGCTTACTCCTGTTTTCTTTCTCCCACGAAACACGAGACCTAAATCCCGCTGGGTACCTTCTTTCCTGGGAAACCTTCTTCCCTCTCGAAATTTCCAGGTATATCCTCATCTTCCTCCCTCTTTTTTTCTTCTCTCTCTCTCTTTCTCTTCTCGTTTCTCTCTGTCTCCTCGTTTCTCTCTCTCTCCTCGTTTCTCTCTCTCTCCTCATTTCTCTCTCTCTCCTCGTTTCTCTCTCTCTCCTCGTTTCTCTCTCTCTCTCCTCGTTTCTCTCTCTCTCCTCGTTTCTCTCTCTCTCCTCGTTTCTCTCTCTGCTCGTTTCTTTCTCCTCGTTTCTCTCTGTCCTCGTTTTTCTCTCTCCTCGTTTTTCTCTCTCCTCGTTTTTCTCTCTCACTCTCTCCACGTTTCTCTCTCTCTCTCTCTCCTCAGACATTTTTTTATCAGATATTTGTACCAGATCTCTTTAAATGTGATATGTGTTATTGTGTTTTTTTAATAGGATCGTTGTATCAATAAGAGAGATCATGCGAACCCCCAAACAGGAAATCAACATTCGTCATGATCTACCTAAAGGAAATTGAGATAGAATCTTACAAAGGAACGGAAGAAGAGAGAGAATGGGTGGATTTACTTATTTATTTATTTCTTTCTTTTTTTCTCTTGCAACTTACAATAAATCTGAAATAGGGAAGAAAGAGACTCTTCCAACTATATCTCAAGCCTTCTCTCAAGCCCTCGGATTGTTTTCTATTCATGATATCAACCACTTTAGCTAATTTTTATGTTTCTGATAAGAAAAAAATAAGTTCTGATTTTTCTTTCATGCTTCTTGTATTCATATTTATGTTTTTCTATGTAGTTGATTGACTTCTCTTTATGTATCAATATTTTCCTTTGAAGAGTTTAGTGTTTCTTTTTATCAGTTTTGTCTATCCTTTTAGACATTTTGCTACTCGTTGTGCAGGTACCTATTCTATTGGATTTAGTAGTATCAAGTTGGAAATTTTGATTTTGCAGTTTCTCTATATATTTATAGTATCATGAAGATCTTAAGGATTCAATGCAAGACAATCTTCATTGCTACTTGTTCGTTTTATTTTGTTTAATCTCAATTTCTTTATGTTTCAGACTCTTTATAATAGAAGAGAGATGAATGACAAAAAAAAAACAGGAGATCAAATGAAGTCAATGGCACAAGAAGCAGCTAATGAAGTGAATAGCACTCCATATGGGAGACTACAACAACAGTGATTGAGAAAGGAGAATTTTTTATAGCATCCTTCCATGTGGTCGATGGGATGCATGCTTAAATGTTTCAATTTTTTTTGCTGCAATTGTATTTGGTTTGACTCCTCTTGTTTGAATGAGTTGGTAGCGTTGTAATTTTTTACTTGGCTCTTTTCAATTGTACAATTTGTTGTTGTCGTTTAAATTAATGGAGAATAGATTATGGTATATTGGAGAAAGACATTAGATTATATTTAATGTTATTTACACACGTATAATTAGGAAAGAAAACAATTAATATTTTTTTTCATAAAAAAGATTTTTAGGGATGGTTGTCACAGCTGTCCCTAAAACCAAATTAGGGGTTGTTGAATGAACAGTCCCTAAAAATTTTTAGTGACGCTATCGGAGACTGTCCCCAAAAACATCATCAGGGATGACACTAAACCGTCCCTATTTAATGTTTTTATCAGGGACGGTGGAATGTCGTCCCTATTGTTTTCCAGTAATAGGGATGGTGTTTTTGTACTAGTGACGGTCGTTGCCGTCCCTAAATCCCATTAGCTACCCTCTTATTAGGGACGGCTACTGGACCGCCTCTAATGAGAATAGTGGCGAGTTTTGGCTCATAGAATCTGCAATTAATAATTACAATAGATCTGCACAACTGAATACCCATCGAATAATTACAATAGATCTGTAATCTAAAATATGATAAAAAAGTATAGGCATAAATTCTGATTTTACAAAAGTGGAAAAAAAGGGTAAAAAATATCACTCATAATATCCACCTCTCGGATAATCTACTCGTGCTGCATTAACCTAACACCCCGAGTCCCATTGAAAGCACATAATCTGTGAGCAAATTATTTTGGGCGATGCCTATCACAGTAAAAATCAATACATAAGCCTTATTTTCTAGCTGTCAAGACAATTTGATGGCAACAAGCAACAATATAAGTTAAAGATACTTCCAATAATAACAAATTCATAATTTTACTATTAGTCGCATTTATGTATAACATAAAACTTCTTCTTCAAAGAAATTAGCATGAAGTCCGTACGTTATAACAAAGATACGAGAAAACAAAAGAATATCCATATTGCAAAGATAAATATTTGGTATTAATATGGCAAAACAGATTTCACTATCACAACAAGCTCATGAAAATAAACCACACTAATCCAAGAGTACCATAGATGCACGAGAAATTCGGATGCTAATAGCCAAAATGCTAATTTGATTCAGATGCACGAGAAATCCAACCTTCAGCCACCATACGCAGTGCACTATCTACATCAAACTTCAGGTCTGACCTGGGCGGGTATCCCCGTCTACGTCACGTGTCTCATCTGTACCATAATGATAAATCAATAATAAGGGAAATTATGCATAAATTTTGCAAATTTTCAAATAAAACAGTTTAAGTAGCATACCGGAGCTATTGATGCTCGACGTCGGAAACATTCCCGACTTTCCCATCACAAGTTGTTGCAACATTGCAATAGACCGTCTCATTTCTTGCCGCTCTGCTTCCTCCTTGGCTTTCTCCCTCTGTCGCTCTGCTTCCTCCTTGGCTTTCTCCCTCTGTCGCTCAGCTTCCTGCTTGTGCAGGCGCCTAATCTCCTCAGTCAACGTATTATGTCCTGCTTCTGAAGCACGGAGCCTTTCTTCCATCTCTTTAAGTTGGGCACTTTGGCTTGAATTGCCTCTGAAGAAGCCTTTCTTTCTGTTGTACCCGAACCCAAGCCCTCTCTCATATCCTCCGTGGTGACCTTCAAAAGCTTCATCTAGCATCGAAGCCAGGTCAGCCGGATCCTGAGATGTTGTGAGGTCGCGAGCCTCTGCTATCCTTTGTACCGCTTCCTGCAGAACAAGGAGTAAAAGACTAAGTTTTCAAACTTTCACGTGAAGACGAGAGAAGCACGTATGACCGTGCAAAGTTTTAAACTTACAACTCTCTCTCGTGTCCCCCCATTTGGAAACGTTCCATCAGCCTACCTGTGGGCTTGCACATAGGCGGAGAGCATGCTAAATCCCTCTTACTGAATCTCCATCTGTATGTTTGTGAAAACATTAAACCATAGTGACTGAACACGTGCACAAAATGTGAAGAGATTTCTGCATATGTACAAACCAAATTAAAGTAAGTGTTGAAAGACTTACTTGTTCATTGTAGTGTTGTCTTAGAGACTTCGACCCAAGTGTGTGGAGAGATTTCTGCTTGGTTCGATTTACAGTATTTGCCACCGACATCCAACAAACATCTTCTCTTTTCCAGTAGTTCACTAGTAATTGCCATTCCTCTAGATCCATTGTTGAAATAGGACACATGACCAACTCCGCATCGGTCTTCCCCTCAAAGAATTTTTTCTTGTAGTAATTTCTGTTGTCTCTGATGAGCTTTTGTATGTGCGGCAGTAGTGCCTCTTTCACATCTTGGTCGGTTGCATCATCACCATTGGCATCGCCGATGTGAAAACGATACCACCTCTGCAAAAAAGATTGAAGTATCATCACAACAATATGTAACATTCCAAAATAATTAAATTGTTAAATTAAAGTTTTTCGGACCAGACATACATTCATATCCCTCAAGAATGCATCGTAAGTACCTTCCGGTTGTTCTTTCTAAAGCTTATACAACTTGAAATGATCATAAGCACGGAAATCAGTTCCAAATAACCGATGCATCTTACCAAATTGACCATCCGCTAGCTTGCCATCCTTAATGACAGTATGGTGAAATTCATTCTCCTTCGGTATTAGAGAACTTGCTCTAGTAGGTCCTCGGTCCTTATGTCTTACAGGAGCCTCTTGGAACTGCATCTGGACGACCACGTCCTGTGTCTCGGGACCCTCCTCATATGTCTCACCATCCTCATCGATGACCGGTACTCGGGAAGGCCCTATAAAATATCGAAAAACTAATAATATATAACTTACAAGGAAATGAGTATAAAGTAATTCACAAAATGCTAGAAAGATATACCTGAGCTAGTTGAAGAACCACGAAAGTATTTTCTTGAGCGGCATCATCCTGCTGAAACAAACAATTAAATTACAGTTAATTGAATTACTATTACTACTTTAAGCAGATTGTCTATCTAAAAATTTAATAACCTATGTTATCTTGCATTCAACTTTTCTAAATCAATCATCAATCCTGCCCCGAGTTCTCTACGCTCCCAAACAACATCATTGTCGTGGTCTAGAGCCCTTACAGCTCCCACCCCTGCATCCTGGGCACGTAGCAATGCTTTAGCTTCTGACCCATCTTGACTTTAATGATCCAATGGGATTTCGTAAGTGTCTCTCGGTTTCCACCGACAAACCACACTCCAGTCAGGTGTGATTGGGTCTACTGAGTAAAAACTCTGTTGAGCCTGAGATGGAAAGATGAATGGTTCATCCTCAAAACTTCGTTTAGTGGTATTCACCAAAGTGAAGTTATAATCGTCATTGACGCATCCGCTTCCCACCATGTCATATCAGATGCACTTGAACAAATGAATAGGCGAGATTGTTCCAAATTGGACCTGGATTACGGACTGTAGAACCCCATAGAAGAACAAATCTCCTTCGCCAGCGGTTGCAATACCACTATTTTGCGTGACCCTTGTTTTTTCAAATGACTCTGTCTCAAACTCGTACCCATTCACATAGAACCCTTGGTACGAAACACCATCGCATCTGGGACCTTGTGCAAGAGCGAGTAAATTTCGTCTACCCGCTGCCCACGTATGAACAAATTTTTTACCTAAATAAGAGTAAAGAATCAGAAAGGGTTTCTAATGGTTACCAACGTACGATGTAATTTGACAAAAAAAAGTTGACTCTAGACACTTACATAGTCTTTAAACCATTTGACAAAACCATTTTGTTGCTCCTGTTGCACTCGATGATCGGTCCATTGAGGATGTAACCATCACAAATGGTTTTTGTGATGCCTACAATCATTCAATTAAAATATTGCCTGAATTAATAGCACAAGACTTAAAGATGTGGCAAAATTCACCAATAAAAAAAATTATTTGGACTTACGTCAAGTATGGGTCAACATCCGGTCTGTTAAACAGGATGAACCGATGTATCTGTTGTGCCTCCTCGAATGTAACCAAATAGGAACGTGCGGCACCAACGGGGCCCTCTTCATAATGGATAGGCCTGTTTAGCTTTGACTCCATGCCATCAATGTAACGTGCATAGAATGTAGTAACTTCCTCCATAAAATACCCATCTGCAATGGATCCTTCAAGACGAGCTTTGTTACGTACATAATTTTTCAGCGTTAATAAATGACGCTCAATTGGGTACATCCATCTGTACTGAACCGGTCCTGCAAGTTTGGCCTCTGTTGCCAAATGAACTGTCAAATTGATCATAACATCAAAGAATGCCGGTGGGAAAATCCATTCTAACTTGCAAAGAATAACTGGAATAGCATGTTCCAAAGTCTCTAGTTTACTCACGTCAACCACTCTCGCACATAAATCTCTGAAAAAAAAAACACTGAGCTCGTTAATGACCTTTGCAACGGGCTTCGAAAGTGACTTCCTCAAAGCCACTGAGAGGAGTTGCTGCATCAAGACGTGGTAATCGTGACTCTTGAGACCAACTATTTTCTTTTCCCGTACTTGTATTCGCCTTGAGATGTTCGAAGAAAATCCATCCGGCAATTTCAAATCCTTTAACACACGGAGGAACCTATTTTTTTCTTCCTTGGACATATTGTACGAAGCATGTGGAATAAATACCTTACCAACCTTTGTTGAAGGTCTTGGATGCAAAGCTTTCCGTATATTAAGTTTTTGCAAATCCAACCTTAACTTTATGTTGTCTTTCGACTTACCATCTTTCTGTAGAAGAGTGTTCAAAATGCTCTCGCTCACATTTTTCTCTACGTGCATAACGTCCAAATTGTGACGGATCAGCAGAGTCTTCCAATAAGGTAGCTCAAAAAATATACTCTTCTTTTTCCACCCTTCTGGTAATTCATTACCCACGTTTGATAGCGGGTTTCGTTTGCCGAACTGAACGTTGTCATGACCTTCCCACATTCGTAATATATCATCACCGGATAGTGCTTGAGGTGCCATGTCCCGCTCTTCGTTGCCATCAAATGATTTCTTGTCCTCTCTCCAAGGATGATCTTCAGGTAGGAACCGACGGTATCGTAGGTACATGTTTTTCCAACTGCAAGAAAGATAGATAGAACCATGTTTAACATTACATGTCGGACATGCTCTGTACCCTTTCATACTCCAACCAGATAGCATGCCATATGCTGGGAAGTCAGAAATAGTCCACAACACCGCTGCGCACATATGAAAGAACGATTGGTGCTCAACATCATAAGTCCTCACCCCCACTGCCCACAGTACGTTCAACTCATCGATCAATGGCTGCAAGTAAACGTCAATATCGTTTCCCAGTGATTTAGGACCATCTATAAGTAGACTCATAAGAAAAAAACCCTGCTTCATAGCCAACCAAGGGGGCAGATTGTAAATGATTATGGTGACCGGCCATGTGCTACGACTCGAACAAGTGCCAATTTTGAAGGGACTGAAGCCATCACTGGCTAGGCCGAGCCTTACATTTTGTGGATCAATACTAAACTCGGGATATTGTGCATCGAAGTGCTTCCACGCCAAAGAATACCTAGGGTGACTCATCTTCCCTTCTACAGACGCAGGAGCAAAGCCATGCCATGCCATAAACAAAGAGGTCTTCGTCGACATAAACATCCTCTGTAATCTTGGGACCAATGGAAAATGACGAAGAACCTTAGCCGGTTTCCCACCCTTCTTCTTCCCACTATCTTTTCATTCTATCCATCTTGATGTTCCACATTTGCTCAAACTGTTCAAATCTTTGTATTCTTTCTTGAAAAGCACACAATCATTGGGGAAAGCATGGATTATGTGGTAATCTAGCCCTAAATCAGCCATCATTTTTTTGGACTCATACCAATTGTGCGGAAGGGTATTGCTCGAGGGAAGAACATCCTTAATAAGTGCCACCACATCCGTGAATGACTTCTTACTCCATTTGTTCAAACACTTCAGTTGAAATAAATGAACCATGAAGGAAAGCTTGGAGTATTTTTCACATCCATCAAAGAGGGGTTTCTTTGCCTCGTCCATTAGCTGCTCGAATCGATTTAAATCTGGGTCTTCGCCTACACCCTCTACATCATCCACATCCACCTCTCGCATGAAAGCATCATTCAACAACTGAGACATTTCAGGCCCATGTCCGGTCTCAACCTCAATGTTCTCTTCATGTACAAACCGTGGTTCCCCGTGGTAGTGCCAAATAGTGTAACGTGGAACAAACCCTTCCCTTACTATGTGGTACTCCACTGTCTCGCAATTAAATGAATATCTGTTCTCACATTTGAGGCATGGACATCTCATAGTACCGCTACTTTGGACAGGCGTGTATTGTTTGGCATATTCAACGAAGAAACGAATGCCTTCCACAAACTCAGGATTGCACCGGTCATGTTTGTTTCCATACAGGTACATCCAACTCTTGTCATTAAGATAGTCCATATCTCCCTCTACCTTCCTCTCCCACGCCCTATTAGAGTGTGAGAGTGCAATGGGAAGGAGCAAATGGAAACAAAAGAGTTGAACCTGAACCTATATAAGTAAACAAAGCGAATTAAAATAGACTACAGCATTTTTCTCTTGGATTAACAAAAATATAAAGGGCACACCAATCAGAAGAAACTAATGTATACTATTTATAGCATGATGTATAATACTTTTTAATGTAAAACGTAATCTACCTTTAGAGTCTTGGGAAAACTCCACCTACAACGAGTCCACACCACAGGAGTTTATCTATCCAACACTTAATTTCAAGCACCAACCGGCAACTGAAAAGACAAGAAAAAATTAAAAACCATGCAATATTAATTTGATCTCTCTCTCTCTCTGATCTCTCTCTCTGATCTCTCTTTGATCTCTCTCTCTGATCTCTCTCTCTAATCTCTCTCAGTGATCTCTCTCTCTCTCTGATCTCTTTCTGATCTCTCTCTGATCTCTCTCTCTGATCTCTCTCTCTGATCTCTCTCTCTGATCTCTCTCTCTGATCTCTCTCTCTCTGATTTCTCTCTCTGATCTCTCTCTCTCTCTCTCAGCTCTCTCTCTGATCTCTCTCTCTGATATCTCTCTCTCTGATCTCTCTCTCTGATCTCTCTCTCTGATATCTCTCTCTCTGATCTCTCTCTCTGATCTCTCTCTCTGATTTCTCTCTCTGATCTCTCTCTCTGATCTCTCTCTGATCTCTCTCTCTCTGATCTCTCTCTGATCTCTCTCTGATCTCTCTCTCTGATCTCTCTCTAATCTCTCTCACTGATCTCTCTCTAATCTCTCTCACTGATCTCTCTCTCTCTCATCTCTCTCTATGATCTCTCTCTCTCAGCTTTCTCTCTGATCTCTCTCTCTGATTTCTCTCTCTGATCTCTCTCTCTCTCTCAGATCTCTCTGATCTCTCTCTCTGATTTCTCTCTCTGATCTCTCTCTCTCTCAGCTCTCTCTCTGATCTCTCTCTCTGATTTCTCTCTCTGATTTCTCTCTCTCTCAGCTCTCTCTCACGTCTCCTCTCTGATTTCTACTACTGCTTCTACAGGGACAATGAAATCTTTTCAGATATAATGAAGTTTACGTAGATAGAAAAGAACATCTACCAACAAAGAGAAAACCAATAAACAACAAGAGGAGATCTAGAAGACGACTCACTTTTCAAGTGACTGATGTTTCCTTTCCTTGGTTCTCTAGAATTTACTGCAATATTAAAACAGAAAGTCAAACAAATAATTACTCTTGCATGAGTAGTAATGATTGGTTTAGAAAATTAATGGTTTGAAGATCTAATAGTTTGAAGATCTAATTTATCAAAATAAATATGAAGCAGCTTCTCTGATCTCTCTCTCTGATCTCTCTCTCTGAGCTCTCTCACTGAGCTCTCTCTCTAAACTCTCTCTCTGAGCTCTCTCTTTGAGCTCTCTCTCTGAGCTCTCTCTCTTAGCTCTCTCTGAGATTTCTCTCTCTCTGATCTCTCTCTGATCAGGAGTTACATTTTAACCTCCCTGACACAACATATTAACTATCCCAGGAAAACTCCTCTACCTTTACGAACAAAGTACATAAACAACTAAAAAACTAAATCACAACACTTGATTGACTCTAAATAAATGTTACACTGTCTAATTATAAAGATTAAAAAAAATTATTGGATTAGATACATACACGACCTTTGATGAGGTACATAGGTGGAGCATCTCGCAGAACGTGTATTCAATATCCATTTGTTGCCACTACAACAAAGCAATCAAATAACTTATCTGAGACAACTATATCTTGACAAATCAGTTAACTATTTGTATTTAAACTACTTTATTAAAAAAAGTAGTGACATTTTGAAGAGAGTACAAAAACCTCCTTTTGAAAAAAAAAATGTGAAGCAAAAACAAATTTGATATAGTAGGTGTCTCTTAGGGGAGGCATAAGGTCTTCGAGGATCATCTTGGAATCCCACCAACTTTAAATTAAATTGCTACCAGAACAACCTCCGAATTTTAGCAATCTAAGAATTTTTAAACATAATTGTGAAAGAGGAACAAGAAGGGCTTCCTCCTTACATGATACTGAAATCTCAAACTTAAAAGTACACCAGAAGTTAAAAATTAAAAATTCTGGAGAACCAAGATGACTGAAGTTGAAAACTAAAAAATCCACAAGGAGGAGAGAGAACAAGAAAGTCAAAACAGCACCAGCAATCCCGTGAATAGACGAAGTTCTAAGAAATATATGTGTATAAACAAGTATAGCTTAGTTCTATAATATACTTAAGTCCTTCCAGACGCATAAAAGCCGCGAGTCAAAAATAATTTTACAGGTCTCTAAGAAGCTTCTGTCTTTCCACTCTCCAATTCTAAAAGACAAATGAGAACTAATATTTACCGACACGATGAAGGATTTTTGACGCCACGCCATGATTCCACGCGCGCCACGCGACGATTCCAGAGACCACCGCGATGATTGCGATGACGGTGGTGACAGCGAAGCACGACATAGCGATGACAGCGAATGCAGTAGGATTTTTTACGCCGATTCACACCGGAGACGAAGAAGAGGAGCGTTTGGGGAGTTTCGCGGGAGAAAAAACGCGGGAGAGAAAGGCTTAAGCCAAATTTGGGAAAATTAGAAACGGGCCCTTCAACGGCGGTTACGAAAAGACCGCCCTTAAAACAAAAAATAGTATTGCTGGTGGTTTACCAATAACCGCCGGCAAATAAAGCTTTAATGGCGGTTTTACAACACCCGCCGGCAAAGGAACCTTTAATTACTAAATACAATCGAGTTAGCATTCGAACGATTAAAAAATCGTTTTTGGTGGCGGTTTACCTGAAAACCGCCATTAAAAACGATTTAACGGCGGTTAAAATCATAACCGCCAGCAAAAAGCAAAATCACGGCGGAGTTTCGCAAAACCGCCATTGAAAACGTCGTTTTTGGTGGCGGTTTACTGGAAAACCGCCATTAAAAACGATTTAACGGCGGTTAAAATCATAACCGCCAGCAAAAAGCAAAATCACTGGCGGAGTTTCACAAAACCGCCATTGAAAACGTCGTTTTTGGTGGCGGTTTACAAGAAAACCGCCATTAAACAAAGATTTAACGGCGGTTAACAAGGAGACCGTCTGCGAAAAGCTTCTTCACTGGCTGTTCTTCTCATACCCGCCATTAAATACCGGTTTACCGGCGGGTATGAGTAACACCGCCACCACAATTCGCCTTCACCGGCGGGCTTTAGTAAAACCGCTGTTACATGTGTTTTAATGGCGGTTTTCTTCGTGATCCACTAGTGCTGGGGGTTTATTTTATAACCGCTGGTACCTCCTATATTCGCCGGCGGTTATTTCTGTAAACCCCCGGTAAAAAGTTGATTTCTACTAGTGAATGTTTTAATTTGGAACATCCGAGGCATTAAAAATGCCTTGGCTTTGCATGATGTTAAATTTCTTGCCAATAAATTCAATCTAGACATTATGTTTCTTAGTGAAACTAAAGCCCAATTGCCTTTAAATACTAGACAACGTAATTGGAGTATTAACATATTTCCAAATCAATTTTAGGTTCCAGCAGAGGGATTAAGTGGTGGTTTATGGTTCCTTTGGAGAGATAACTTCTCATTAAACAAAGTTGATTCCAATCAGTATGGCATTCTATGTGAGATAATCTCACAAAGAGGGGTAGCAAGAATATATTTCATTTATTTACCCCCTGATCCCCCAAAGATGGACACTTGGGCTGCAAGTCGTGACACGTAATAGGCAAGTCCTACAGGGCCCATGGGCCGTCGCGGGCAATTTTAATACAACAATAAGGGACACTGAAAAGCACTCCCGTTCCCATATGGACATCCCAAATAAATTTTTTCAGTAGTTTATTGACCAGGGTGGATGGATAGACATTGGCACAGCCCGGTCTTTTAACACCAGGACCAACTCACGTGCGGAACCAAATAAAATAACTGCTAGAGCGGACTAGGTTCTCTTGTCTCCCTCTTGGTTAACAACCTTCTCAGTATCGAAAATATCAGTCCTTCCCCGATTCAATGGGATCATGCCGGGTTAATGATGAGTATTAGACTTCATGCGCTGGTGCCGAAAGAATAATGGGTGCGCAGACACCGGCCCTTTTACAAAAAAAAAATAATTATATTTTTTGGGTTTCTTAAAATATATTTTTTTATTTTTTGTGATAGGGGTGGTGTACGATTCGCGCACTCAACCGTGCGGGAATCATTACTCGTGCCGAAAATATTTAGGTACTAGGCGATGTGGCGCGAATCCCCAACTACCAGAACATAGTTAGAAATGGATGGGTTTCGGTAACCCATCTTCACAAAGTGGTCCCCCCTTCAAATATATTGACTCTACGATTAAATGAAATCGCTGAGAGACATAGTACATGGAATAAATCCCACTTTAGTAATTTCAATCTGAAAATTAAGAATACCCTGGCGCATCAAAAACATTCAGGAGTACCAACAAGCACGAGAAAATCTTTTTAAATTTGGAGATGGGAACTCCAAATTTTTTCACACTTTCGCCAAAGTTAGGCCCATTAGCCAAAAAGAAGTTCAAAAAGCTTTGTTTACCAAGGAACCCTGCAAATCTCTAGGCCCGGATAGATATTATCCATTATTTTTCAGGGAACACTGGTCCCTCAATGAGGACGACTTAACCCAAAACATAACCACATTATTCAATTTAGGAGAAATGGAGGCTTCTCTAAATAAAACGTATATAACCCTAATCCCAAAAAATCCAAACCCACAGTCTTACAAGGACTACTGACCCATTAGTCTTTATAATGTGGTTTATAGAATCTTCTCTAAAATATTGGCAATCAAATTAAACAATTCATACCATCCATTGTCTCTCATACTCAAACTGTCTTCATTGCCCATGAGATCTTAAATTCATTCCATGCAAAAAGAAAGAAAAACTGCTATTTCGGTCTCAAGTTAGACTTTCAAAAAGCATTTCTCCCTCTCTTAAGGATTTATCATGCATACACTAAAGGCCTTTAACTTCCCATTACAATAGCAGCACTTGATTTTATCCGGCATTTCATGTCAAGTATTAATAAATGGGAACCAACAGATATAATTTGGCCACAAAAGGGAATCCGACAAGGAGATTCCTTGTCCCCTTTCATATTCATCCAATGTGAAGAACTACTATATTCTCTAGGGTCCAAAGACTCATTTCAAACAACCAAAGTATACCCTGGGGTCATTCTCCTTCTTGGCCCAAAATTTGTAATCCTCATTATGCAGATGATACTCTTAAGCTTTGCAAAGGCTGATTCACATACTTCCCACACCCTCAAGATAATCTTAATAGATTATGAATTTATCACTGGGCGGAAAATAAATAAGGAGAAATAAAAAATTATCTTTGTCAATGGTACAAAGGACCAAATTAAAACATTAGATTGTATCTATCTTCGGATTCAACCAAACTGAAACCTTAAAAAAATACATAGGGTTAATCATTCCCACTACTAAAATCAGCAGAACAGATTACAAAGCTGGTTAAAAAAATCTCTCACATTTAATGGCAGACTCACCCTTATTAAATCGGTACTATCAAGGGTGCCATTCATTTAATCACCTGCTTCGATCTTTCCAAATAGGGTCCGTAGAGCGATTATTCTGAGACTTCCTTTAGAGCTATCAAGGAAGACACAAGCTACATTTGCTAAATTGGAGTGATAAATGCACCCCACCTTCTGTGGAGGCCTTGGAATTCGGTCTCTACAAGCACTTAGTATGGCAAACAAATTTAAACTCATCTGGCGCTGATATTCTTACAAAAACTCGTTGTGGGCCAAGTTATGAGATCGAAGTAAGGAAATTCGGCCCACCTAATTCCACAGAAAAATAGATATAGTGACTCCACATTATGGAAACATCTTAAACCCCTTATGGAATTCAATAAAAAAATTCAATTACAAAAAAGAAATGGCAAAAACTGTTCTTTATGGTTTGACTCTTGGGTGCCATACAATCCGGATCTTTTAGTAGCACAAAGCCGAAAAATCATTGGGCCCCTTAACCCGAAAGAGACAGTCAATACTCTCTTTGAGGACCCTCAAGGTATTCTCAATGGGTGGAACTAACATTGTGTCCGTTCGTTATTTCACGAGGACGTTACAGATAAAATATTAGAGAAATCCAGAGCCAAGGAAGATTTCAACTTCCCGATCTGGCCTCTAAACATAGATGGATCCTTTTCAATAAAAGGAACATACCATACATTAGCTATAAAGGCGAAACTTGCTCAAAAGACATTAAAACTAGGCCCCATTGATCAAATATGGAAAAAGATCTGGTCACAGTTTTTATTACCTAAACAAAGAGCTTTTCTATGGAAAATATTAAAAGACCGTCTTCCAACGGCTTCCAATCTAAATAGAAGGGTTTTTCCATAAATGGAACTTCTTGTATGCGTCAAGCCAGGGTTGAAACTCCTGAACACCTACCTGTCATGTGTTCCTATGCAGAATCTGTGGTCGAGTTTAACAATACTATCCCCTATTCCTCCTTGCTATTATACTGGTCGTCAATTCTTACATCATATATTTTATCATCTTGATTGGAGAGGACATGAGAGGCAACGGCTTCTGGTAATTGAATCCCTATGGGAGCTTTGATGTGAGTGAAACGGCATGTTATTCAGAACAGAAAACCAGAACATAGAGAGCTTGATCATGAAAATTAAATTCAACACAAATACTATTGTGAGCCTTCGACAGATCCTTGACAAGCCAATACAAACAACCCTGCTTAAATGTTCAATGGACCCTACCCCCTGCCAACCTTTTCAAAGCCAATTTTGATAACTCATGCTTTACTAAATAAGAATGCGGCATGAAGTGGGGTACGTTTGTGAAAGAGTAATGCTAGGCACAAGGTGACCGTGAATTTATCATTAAAATAATGGCCTGTGAGGTGACTGTGCTCCAGGCCAAGCACAGTCACTATGCACCTAGCATTACTCTTTTTGTGAAATCACCAGGAAAACTGATTAGGATGTGTACATGGCCACTACTAAACAGACCAAATAACGAAGCGCTCTCCTTCTAACCCTCTCACTACTAGACCATTTTTTCCCTCACTCACAGGTTATTATAGAGGGGGACTCACGGTTAACAATTTGGGCAGTACATCAGCAAGCCTGCTGCCACTCGCGATTGAACCAGCTTGTAGCAGCATTTCGGGACCTCCTGAAGAAGCGCCCAATTATCATCTGCAACATGTGTTCAGGGAAGCCAACTCCGTGGCAGATCGGTTGGGAAAGGAAACTTAGAAAGATAGCAAGTAATAGAGAGAAACTTCTACAACTATGACAACACTTATCTCCAACTTTTTTGGAAGAGTTACTTTTTTAACACTATCAGAAAGAGTGGTGATATGATATGGCATCCTTGTTGGTAGTCCAAGTAAGAAATAAAATATGAATTATCTTCCTATTCTATAAGGAAGTTTAAACCATATACCTTATCTGGAATACCAACTAGACTACCAAGAGGACTGCCATGTCAGGATGTAAAGCCTCACAGTAAAACATCAAATTACTGATATCATTTTTCTATCAGAAATTGGATAACCCCACAGTTTTATTTTTAGGATGACCTGTAAACTTTTTAACAGACTCCAAGACATACCTACTCTATGAATAATCATCTATTTTACGATAAAAAACAAGGTAATGATTTGTATATCACCAATTAAAAATTGGTAAGAATAAGAAAAAGTCATAAGATAACATAAAAGGAGCAAATACGATAAACATTTATTTTGGTCTAATCATGTTTTCAGGACGAGATTCTCCTTAATTTGGTCTTAAGCTTATAATGGATAAATATATGATAAGTCTTCCTCATCCAAATCAAATAATTTTATCCAAAGTGAAATGCCCACCAAACACGCCATATCTATCCACTCACCCCTTTACCTAATCTCGACATCTCCAGCGTACACGTAGCAAGTGCACCGTACACGTAGCATGTGCATCGTACACGTAACATCTGCACCGTACACGTCAACACGTCTATTCTAGATGCCCCCGAATGCACTTCATATCGGCGACTTCGCACTATTATCGGGTGGCGTAACCGGTGAATATCTCAAAACCTTAACGGCATTCCGGTCAATAAAATCGTCAGGCGAGCTAGGGACGCTCGTGGACTCGGAAGCCGGCGAAAAGAGAGCCACGGTAGCGCGCAAAAGACGCCGGATTGGGGCCCGCACCTGTCCGAGACGTTTGTCAGATTCATCTCCGTTCCCGTCCAAAAGGGCAGAAGAAGATCCCCCCGAATATTCCCCCGAAATTCCTGATTTTCGTAAAAACCCTTATCTGGATAATCCCACGTCTCTCTCTGTTTCCCCCTCTTTCCCCTGCTATAAAAACCGCCCCTTTCTTGGCTTCTATCCTCGTTTTCGTCTTCGTCGACGTTAGCGTTTTTGGTAAAAAAGTCGTGTTTTAATGGAGGGAGCCGGTAATAATCTCGTTGAGAAGGATATTCATCACGCGGATGTGGAGATGCTGCTTGACAAGCTGCAGACTTTTAAGATCCAAGGAAGGGATAAAGGCGGGAGGAAGATTCTGAGGATCGTCGGAAAGTTCTTTCCCGGTAATTCATAGGTTTATACGCTCGCTTCGTCTCTTTTTGTGAATCTCGATCGGAGGATGTGAACGGCCGTTTTTTTATTTTTCTGATTGCTTCGATTGCGTGGATGTGGCACTCGGTGGGAGAACTGATGGATCTGTGCGCTTTTTTATGTTGCAGCTCGGGGCGTGGATGCGGAGGCGCTGAGGAAGTATTTGGAGGAGAGGATTTTTCCGGCGTTGGAAGGACGGCCGTTCTGCGTCGTGTACGTGCACACGCGGGTGCAGAGGAGCGACAATTTCCCCGGAGTCTCGACCATCCGGTCGATCTACGAGGCGCTGCCGACGGCCGTCAAGGATAATCTCGAGGCCGTTTACTTCGTCCATCCGGGCCTCCAATCTCGCCTCTTCTTCGCCACTTTCGGTCGCCTTCTCTTCAGCGCAGGGTAATTAAATCGATTTTTCCGATTAGAAAAAAAAACCTAAGATCGGCCCCTTTTGCCTTCTCTAATGGCGATTGGGAGGAATAAAAATCTGATTTTGAAAAAAAAAAAAAAAACCGATGTTGCAGGCTGTACGGGAAGCTGCGGTACGTGAACCGGCTGGAATTTCTGTGGGAACACGTAAGGAGGTGGGAGGTGGAGATGCCGGAGTTCGTGCACGATCACGACGAGGAGCTGGAGTACCGGCCGTTGATGGACTACGGTCTAGAGAGCGACCACCACCGGCCTTACGACGCCCCTGCCATGGACTCCGCTGTCTCCATGTACTCCCTTAGATGCATCTCCTAGCCTCTTGGAAATTCTGAATCCCTCGGAAACCCTCTCAATCGTTTCTCGTAGCCGTCTCTTTTTGTAGTTTGCGCCGTGCCGATCGTCCGGCCGGCCGACCCACCGGCGACCGGAGAGGTTACAAATGTAAATCGTGTAAATAGTTTTGTAGTCTGCAGGAAGGAGAAAGCTTGGTGGCGGTGGTGGAGCCTTGATTGGGTCCCAATACCTGAATTTGATTGTTTCGGACTGGACCCACCTGTCGCTCTTGGTTTGGAACCGGTACACCCGAAGAGAGCAGGGAAGAAAACGACCCTCTCAGACGAGAATATTAATGGAAATTAATTTAAAATCGGGTAAATATTAAAAATGCCAATAATGCTATCCGTATCTGATTCTTCACTGCGGGGGATTTACACCAGAAATATTTTAAGAAATAATGTTAGTTACACTTAGCTTATATACCTACCCACACACTAGTTAATTTAAATCATTGATGTTTAGAGTTTATCTTTTAGAAAATAGAATTTTATAAAAAAATATATTTTTTTATATTTTTAAAAGTTTAGATTAATGGAATAGGTGAAGGGGTTGTGTATTGTGGGTAAAATAGTATTGTATGTATATTATTATTTTAAAAAATAAGTTTTTGAAGTTCTAGGTTGTGAACTATATCATGAGAAAGTAAGTGGTCATTGGCCTGTGTTAAAAGAGGCCTTTCCCCAAAGGGGAGGTGTAACGACTAGTGTAACTGTTTGCATTGGAATCTCACTTGGGGTAAAAAAGGTGGTGTGTACATAGGTTATCAGCATTCAAAACAAAGAAAAATAACAAAAGACGAAAAAGTACTCATACAAGCATACAAAATTGTTGCAACCCTTTTTTATTAATCTGTCAATGCAACTTTAGCATAAAAACTCATTATAGTTGCATTTCTACTACTCATGCATGGTTATTAATCAGCTTTATGTCAAGCAGTCAAAATCTTCTTGATGCAACTGTCTTTGAGGAAGGCTAGGGTCTGATTCAGAAAAAAGTTAATGACTGTAGAGTCCCTAAAACTCATATGTATCAAGCTCAAAATGGAAACGGTACAAAGAAGAAACAGATGATGAAGGAATAATAGAAGAAAAACCATTTAAATCAAAAGGAATGATAAATGCCATTTCAAGATTTTCTAATTCTTCTATTGCATTAAGATTAAACAGAAACAAACCATAGTAGCGATCATAACTATATCGTCTGGAGTATTCTTCTCCACCAGCTTCAAAAGTGACTCGTACCCCTTGGGATTAATCGGTGCCGACTGCAACCCTAATTTCCCCAGCACCCTACCGACCGTGTGCGTTATGATTGCCGAACCCGATGATCGCAATTTTGAGTTTGGAGCTTGATTCAGATTGATGGTGAGTGCGGGGCTCGTAATCGTAGGGCTGCGCACCGTCGGTAGCTGTGATTTTGAAGGGTCGGTAATGGAGTTTTTCAGACGGAGGGAGAATCGGGAACGAAGGGGAAGATTGAAATGTGTAAGCGAATGAACTGCGAAGTTTTCGGCGTGTGAGAAGAGCTCAGGATTCAGGCTCAACAAGTTAGCAACAGAGAAGATAAAATGTAAAGGTAAATAAAGTAATTCTCTTCTCAATTGCATATTCTGCTTCTTTTAAGCATTGTACCAAAGGGTTACCTTAAAAAAGACTGTCCGCCTGGATAGTTTAGTGTTTAAGAAGATAAATCTTAGTTTATCTCTTACCTGGACTGCAACGTATACACTAGCAATACTCGTATCACCACCTTTTTTTTTCGTTTTTTTAGCATCTAATTACTCATAGATGCTTCTTTTTTCTCCTTCTCATTTTCAATTCTTTCACAATTTTTAGTAGTTTGCTTTTCATTTTTTTTTCCCTTATCTCAACTGCTTTTCTTCATAAGTAGATTTGGGTAACAAGCTAGTTTGCAACAAAAATTCATGCAATTCACGGAGGTTGGTAGGTAAATCAATTACTTGTCTAATATGATTGAAAACACGAAAAATAATAAAAAAAACAATCCAAGTTCAAAGGGGTTAACAAGGGATAAACATAGAGCACAAAGGAAAATTCCCAAACCTCTCTCGAACTGGTTTTTTGAATCTAGTGAAATCCTCAATAAATATTGTACCAAACAATCGATGTCTGTGAAGTTGAATTACGTATAGGAGGTAATACAATAATCATTCATGTACCATATAATCCCACATTCATACTTGGATGAGCACCTGTCACTACTAGAAACAAGTTTTCCGCCGGCGGTTCATTTAGGAAACACAAAAACTCGCTGGCGGAAAGAGTGGCGGCGGTGGAGACGTCGTCGACGCCCAGGTCGTCGACGGAAGCTTTCCATCGACGAAACCACCCGCTGACGGGAAAAAACCTTCCGCCGGCGGTCGAAAAATAAACTTCGTCGACGGAAAATTCATACGCCGACGATAAACAATTTCGTTGACGGAAAATTCATTCGTCGACAATAAACTATTTCGTAGACGGAAAATTCATACGCCGACGATAAACTATTTCGTCGGCGGAAAAATATTTTCCGCCGATGAACCTCTGTCGTCGCCGTAGAGATTTCCGCCGACGTTTTATTATCGTCGGCGGAAAATATAGCGTCGTCGGATTCCGCTGACGCTAAAAAGATTGCGTCGTCGGATATTTTTTTCTGAGTTAAATTAATCGTCGGCGGAAATTTTCCGCCGACAATTTGGGTTATCCGGCAACGGTTTGAACCGCCGGTGATTGAATTTTTATTTTCTTTTATTTATTTATTTTTTTTTGTTTTTGGACCTGTTACCTGTCATAATTAAATACAAAAAAATACGTTAAAAAAAATATTAGACTATCATAATTAATTTTGATTTGCACATCAAAATGTTTACGTAATTACTAAATATTATACGTAACAAAAAATTACATAATAGATGTCAAATGTCATGTTCAAACAAAGTGAAATATACAGTACGTGCTATCAGGTGTGTGACTAATTGCTACCCTGTGCGTTAGAAGACCCTGCAAATGAACATTAATTCATCATAAGTGTAATGAAATATATTAAATTAGTAATTAATTATGTATTTAAATAATACTAACTGTAGGCGATCGGAGAGAGGTTCGCCATGGTTCGATTCTTCCAATCGAGACCGCACCACCAGCAGTTGGTTCTTCATTGATTCTTTGTCTTGCCTTTCCTGTTGCAATTGTTCCTGTAAAGCTAAGTACTCTGGTGCTCTCGTAACCACACCCCTACGCTGCGGCGCACCAGTCCCAAGTCCTCTCTCGTAACCTCCGTGATGGCCCCCAAACACCCTATCTATAATAGGTGTCAAATCTGCGGGGTTCGCCGAGTTGTGGACCTGTAGTTCAGTTGCGGTCCGGACAAGCTCCTCCTGCATAATAAACAAAACCTAATTAAATCATGCACTTGGTAACAAGAGAAAATGTTAAGAACCTGATAACTTAACACATAATGTTGCTGTCTCCTCATCAGGATATGTCCCATCTTTCCTCTTGTGCGCCTTCAGGAAAGATCTCAGAAACACGAAGTTTGGACCTTCTGCTTGTCTCTGCATAAAATTTAATTTCGTAAAATTAGTATTGTGCAATGTATAAATTGAAGTATTGAGAAGGCATACAAAAAGTCAACTCTCGTATAATTTTCTGCACAACCGGCTGTAGAGCTTTCATCGCAACGGCTGTAGTCACGGGCTGATCCTCTGCATTAACAAACTTGTATCTTACCTAAAAAAAAGTTTGTTAGTACTTACAATTGCTACAAAAAACAAATAGGTAGTTGTTAGTCTTACATTGATTTTTGTGAACCAATTTTTAAATGCATTCGGGCCGAGCTCACGCCACTGCAGATGTAGTAGGAAATGTAATTGACCCCGAATTTGAGTTCCAAGGAGAAAGGACAAGTCATGTTGTGCGGATGACACCATCTGTCCATTCTTGATTATGATCTTTGCCTCTTTCTCGGGCATGAATGACATCGCCCTCACCTTACGCTTCACACGTGGTAGCTGAGGCTGCGAATCCTCAATCCCATCGACAGTCCAATGTGGAGGCTGGGTCTCCATGTCCTCCATTGGGGCCGGCTCTACATCAAATACCCACGTAGTCAACATTAAAATGTCATTTTAATAAGCAGTATGCATGTAATTGTACCTGAAACACCAGTACTCTCCGGGGATTGGTAAGAGAGGAACAACTCCCTAAACTTGCGCCTCGCTTCTTCTAAAATTATACGAATGAAAAAAATTAAATAAAGTAAAATTATAAAAAAGTATTAGAAAATAGAGTTAATGAACCTCTCTCGTACCGAAAGATGGCAGCGCTGATGAAGACGGAAGCTCTGAAGGAGGGTCGACTGCAGGAGCCGGGGCCGATGTCGAAGGGGCTGCAGGAGCCAGGGCCGATCTCGAATGGGCTGCAGGAGTCAACCCCGACGGAGAGGGGGCTGCTGGAGCCCTGGCTGATGTCGCCGCTCGGGTGCGTTTGTTCCTAAGTATCCGATTCAAATCGGGACCAAAGTCCCCGTATGGGCCTGATGAAAATCCGGCCCAAGTGCCAGATTTCCTTCCGCCGGCGGTTGGGTCGGATGGTAAGAAATTCTGCCGACGATTACATTATAACCGTCGGCGGATAACTTCTCTGCCGACGAAAAAATTTCATCTCGTCGGTGGAGTTCCATTTTATTAATATTTAAAATGAAATTATTTAAAGAACAATAATTTTGTTGAGGACTAACTAAGGGAGTATTGTTATATTAAAAGCTTTAATTCATAGGAGCATCTCTTAATGGTTGGTTACAAGGACCCACTCAGTGAGGTCATTATTAGAGACTTGACAGGCCTACACTTCTTCTCACTTCTTGGTCATTCCGTAAGCGTACAAATAATGAAGCTGAATTGGAGATTGAGGCTCTGGTAATGACGTGTTGAGCTTAGCTTCAGATGCATCATCGGGTTCGGGAAATAAACGCAGTGGCTGAGCCAAATATGGGTCCTCTATGGCAGGCGTGGACACATGTGATATCTGTTTGGCGTGGTCAGTCTCCTTTTTTTGTGCAATATTATTAGATTTTGTTTGAGGATTGTATAATGGTTTGCTTTAGCCCCCTTTATCGTTTTCGGATGATTGTATTACGTTTAACTCTATTCAGAACATTTCTGTAATTAATACCCCTTAATATAATATAACTTCATTTCGGGTAAGAAAACACCCATGCATGTTTTAGATATCTGTAAGCAAACCCCAAAAATACAAAACCTTTGACTGATCCTACTTTACTTTCTGTATGGCCAAAACACAGTAAACATTTCAAAGGATTAAACTGAAAGACGTAAAAAACTTAAGGGAAAGCTTCAATAACAGAATGAGGAGCAAGAACGGGTTTTATAGTATAAGTATTGAAACCAGCTAGAGCAAGAACTTTCTTCCACTCTGCCTCCGTTCTTTCTTTGCCTTCTCTTGTGTGTGCCATCATTACCATGTCCAACATCAGGCCTACTTCACTCAAGCCACGTTTCTTACTATAATATTCATCAATGACCGGCTCGACTATAATCACTTTACCTTTCTCTTTGTCAATGGCGTCCTTGCAGTTTTTCAGAATCTGAATGCATTCTTCATCATCCCAGTCGTGTAAAACAGACTGAAACTCATTGGGAGGCATTCAAATTCAGACAAGTTGAGAGAAAAGTAATGCAGTAGAATAGAATTCAGTACTGGAGTTGAAACTAGCTAGGAAGAAAATGAGAAGCTGTATATTACCATGAGGAAAGCTGCATCTGCCCGTGGCACACTCTGGAACATATCTCCACCAATATGCTGGACGCCAGGGATCTGAGGAGCAGCTGCTACGACGTGGGGTGAATCAAAGTTAAGGGCTCTTATCCAAGGGCATTTCTCTAGTACCATGCGCATGGCAGTTCCATTTCCACCACCCACATCGACGAGGGTTACAAGTCCTTGGAAGACTCCAACACTTCCTTGGAGTATAGCCCTCATTGTAGTTCTGGCTATGCCGGCCATTGCACTGTTGAGAAGTTCACTGTGAGCAAGATCTACCGATGAATAACTCCACAGGTCCTCGCCATGAGCTGCTTCGAATGGCGGAGACGACCCATTTGCCCGGACTCGGCCACTCAGGAAATGCCATGGCTTGAGCATAACTGGACTAGACTCAAAGAGCAGCAAAGCTGCCATGCTCGTTTCTTCCCCATTACCCATGAGCAGCAGACGCCTAGAGATGGGTGTGAGAGTGAAGGCAGTCTGAGTTTCTCCATTGCAAGTCACAGGTATTTCGTCGAACATACGCCGGTGGACAAGGTAGCGGAGTATCCGAAAGAGGAAGGATGGTACACAGCCTAATGTTTGTGAGAGCTCGGGAAGTGTCATCCCCCTGCCATGGTTATTGATGGCATCGGCAATTCCCAGCTCAATTGCACATTTTATGACTGCAGCATCGACAAACCCCAGAGCGTACTTCCATGTTTGCAGCTGCAACTCTTGCTCGCTCATTGTTAGTTTTCTTGCTCAATTTGAGTTTCTGGATATCTCAGCTGGAGGCGGGACGAGTATATATAGAAGCAACCCAGTACAAATCATACGTGCATAACGTGATTACTGACGTGCAGAATGCCTAAAGTGCCAATTCATGCGGATGTCCAGTTTAAATAAGCAGTGAGTCACAAGTTTTGGCATTAGAATGAATAAATGCTTGCACAGACGCCATGCATCGCTCTATTTTATTAAGTTTGGTGATTTCTTTATGCCCACCTTGGTTGGGAAGGGGAACATCGTATTTCAAATCAATCCTTTTCGTCAAGAAATTAGCTCAAAAAGTTGTGCCTGATTGTCGTGCGCATTAGTTTCAGAGATAAGCTCTTCTTCTCCCTTTCAGCACTCTTTCTTTATATCAAATATGTTCGGTAAAATTTGCAAATGATAGAATGCTAATGAGACGATAAGAGTGAATATTCTGCCAGATGACTTCGCAATCGATCCTCAGAGCTGTTCTGATTAAGACGAAAACATGTGTTTAAAGATAAGTTGCACCAGACAATCACAGTCAATCCAAATGAAAGCAATCTCAGGAATTGCGAGCTCAACCAAATCTAATACAAGACAATGAGGTGCCATTTCACATGGAACACCAATGAAGAATTTGAGCACCAACAAAGGAAACCATGAGAGGTTTCCAGGAGGGGGGAAGATATAGAAGAGCAGAAAATGAATGAAAATCATAAGGAGAAGAATTGCCAATATTCACTTAATGAATATTTTTGGATATCTGTTTGGTTATTTGTTTCTACCCAAACACAATCGCGTACCAAAAGTTAATGAGGGGGTTATCTCCAACTCGTTTTCGAGATACTGTAACTTTGATTGTATTGTTGGACATATTGTCTTTCAATTAGTAATATCACATTTTGTATAAAAAATAAACAAATACATAGAAGAGTCCCTAATGGAGACCCACAGGATAACAGAATGGATTTGGATTTCTAATCCAATGACATCCTGTTTCAGGCATAGTTTTCGGTCATACAAGATAATAGCTTTGGAAGCATACAAGACAAATACAGTGGAACTCAAAGAGAGCAGACTTTACCCAAAAAATGTGCCTATTTACTGTCCAACAGTTGATCCTCTTTGAAGCACTAAATCATCAGTATAAGAGTAGAAATCTGCAAAAAGCCGATTCATGTATGAGGGATTATGCCCTCCCCTGTACAAATGATTCCATTGACAGTTAGCGAGACAAAGATTATAATATTAAATCACAACTTAAAAAAAAAAAAACAAAGGTAATTTTCAAGAGAAAAAAAGCATATATTTTTCAAGTCTAAAATTTTAAATATGTTACTTCTCCTTATTGTATAGCAGAGAATTAGGGCTGAACTATAACCCATAATAGTCTACCAATATGATAAAGAAAACTTGTTTGAACTTAAAACATATATTTTGGTCACAAATTAAAATTACAGAGAGAATTAAACTTACGTATCAGTAATAAAAAGACTAACAAGCTCTGGTGGCACATAATCAAATGCTGGGTTGACAACATGGAGAAGCGTGCGGCCACTGCCAACCTGGTAATCTAGGCAGTCTGAGAATTCCCCAAAATCAATCAACTCGGAAGGGGACTTCATATCATTTAGTAAAACCTCAGGATTGTGAGGGTGCAACGGGCACAACTGACCAGAAAAACAACAAAAGCTTGGCATCAACCGCCTGACAAAAGTTGTATTCATATGCATTTAGTGCTAGAAGACTAATTTGACTAACAAAAATAAATACATGACTAGAAACACAAATTCAAATCTTACAGCCAGATTTCCTAGAGACCAACTTTCAGGCAGATGAATAGATTAAGAAACAGTTGACTAGTACATGATGCAGTTAACAAGATGGAGCAACAGAATTATGTTCTCATGTGAAAAAAATGGAGAATACACAAATATATATGAATTATAGACCAGAAAAAAATAAGCTTGTCATCAATTGTAATAAAAAAGAGAAGCGACATAAATGAGAATACAAAATAACACCAAAATCTAGTTGATATCTAACAAGGGAACCTAGATGACCAAAGAAATATCTCATAAATCCACACTTCATCAATCCTTGGTTGAGTGAATGTTGCAAAAATTACAACAAAAGAGAATGCCGATTTGAACAAACAATTCCTGTTTATAAAATTTACTTAACTGAATATATCTTGGTTAGTTCTGAAAGAGTGTTCATCAAAGATACTTGTATCACTATCTTACACAGTTACTGACCTGCAACATAAGCATTCAGAAAGAGTGAGTTAGTAGCTTGGTCCACTTTTGGTATGAGAGCACTTACGGCCATGCTTGTATAGGACTGGTCCAATTAGTAGCCAGTACAGTGCTAGTTCCATAAGAGTTGCATGATTGTTTTGGGAAATTAGCCAACCCAAAATCGAAGTACGACAAAGAGAAGTTCCCTGACTAGAAGGGATTGTACAGAGAACCCCTCCTTAGCAAGTGAGTCCACCAAAGAATTGGCAGACCTTGGGTACAGCTCCAATCACTAATACATCCTTCAGCTAGAACCCAGATCTCTCTAAATATATAAGCAACACGAAATGATTCTTCCTTCCAAAATAAAAAAAAAATAAAAAATACAAACAAATGCGAAGGTAGATGATTCATGTAGCCAATTCCCCAAACAATTTGGGTTAAGCCTAATTGATGCCCAATATACCATAGAATTTCCAAAAATAAAAGAAACAACTATAAATTTTCTTCTTTAAGCGTGAATGTGGCAGCAAACATACCTTGTGGCTACCAGCAACCACAACAAAGGGAACTGCATGTCTTCGGGCTGCAAGGGCAACCATGTTCAACCCAACAGGTGCTATAACTCCACCATTAGCCATTATTGCATGAGCACCAACAATTACCTTAGGGTGGGAGAGATACTCAAGTTAACATAAAAGTAAGAAGATAAAACAACTGTAAATCAGATATGTCAGTATTAAATACCATATTGACTCGGGATATCATAGCAAATACAGCCGAATCAGTGATCACTGTAGTTTGAAGACCTTTAGCTTCTAACTCTTTTGCACAAAAATGTCCCTGATACCTATTTTATGGCGGATGGTTATAAAAATACCCTCACAAGATCATAATAATGAAATATAAGCTGCAAAAATAGAGAAGCGTATATGCCACCTTGGAGCACCCTCAGCAACAAATACTCTGAATGATCTCTTCTCCTTTGCAGCAAAAAGAAATTCCATAACAGTCCTTGACCGACCCAAAGTCATTATCACCTCACTAACGGAAAGGCAACACTTAGGTGTAAACTAAAATTACCAACAAGTACTACACAGAAAAATGTTGATTCTTAAACGCTTTCGAATAAACCCACACAAGCAGCATGGTCCAAATAGAATGAAGGTGGAAGTGCACAAAAGCAGCAGCAAAACTGCTGTGCCATCAATAGCATAATAAAATCTGAAACATATAAAGAATTCAACATTCAACAGGAAGCTCAACAGCTAGCGTGCATTGAGCTTTCAAGGTTTACAAATTATAGTCAACTTGAAGCATCACATACAGGCAGTTGTTTAGACTAGAAAAGCCACATGAGGTCAGCTACCTGAAGTCGAAGAGGTTACAAAACACATCAGGCATATAACCAAGCATGTCCAGAGCAAAACATCATAACCTACACTGAAGTTGGAGAGGTTACTTTTGATGAATATGTTCCACTGCTTGTTCAGCAATCTGCTCATGGCAAGTCTCGATGTCCAGAATTAGCTCATTAATGGCTTCAATCACCGCCTGCTTCAGCTTGCGACTCTTTGAATTTTTGTCAGCTGCAAAGTAATAACAATTGCACGTAAGAAGAGAGAATTAATACCAAATTCAATCTTTACCGGGTGCCAGTACTTTGTGCACAAGTATATAAAGTAAGTGCAGTGAAGAACTCCTGAAAGAGGATTGGGATAGAACAAGAATATGAGGAAGATGAGGCACCACATTCCATTCCACAGTAGAGATGGATCAAGGACACTGTTTTGGGAAGATTGTTGGATAGAGGATTGGCCTCTAAAGGTCATTTTCCCTTTGCTGTACACTTTGGCAAGGGATAGGAGATCTCTCTATTGCTGACTGGATGGACTATGAAGCAAAGGCATAGTGCCTTAACCTCAGAAGAAATCTGAATGACAATGAGATTGAGGAAGCCACTGCCATTCTACAGCTCCTTGAATCTCTATATTCAGAAGGCAGAGACAGGGATGATAATCTGGAGTCCATGCAGCCCGAGCACCTTCTCTATGGCCTTTTCAATTCCTCAGTCAGCAGCTCTCTGACAGAAGTGCACCTGATCCATGTGGAGTGCAAAACAGCCAGCCCCAAGATCAGTCCAGCATTTCCTCTGGGCTGTTGTCCACTCCAAAATATTGACCTGTTATGAGTTAGTCAAAAGAGGTCAAATAATTATTGACTCCCTCTGCAAACTCCATGGTGAGGTAAGGAGAGTGGAGACCATGGAGCTCACCCCTTTCACCCAATGTGGCAAGAATCAACGTACTATAGCTCTAGCAGCTATTCTTTGAAATATTTGGATGGACAGAAATTATCCAACCTTCAATGACTCATCCAGCAGAATTGGTAGTATAATAGAAAGAACCACCCGTAGCATTCTCACATGGTCCTCCAGCTTATGTAAGATGTCTCCTCTCCCAAGTGCAGTAATCGGGAAATCTTATAGAAAAACCACCTATTTCAGCTCTCATAAGCCCCCAAAAATTAAAAAGTGGAAACCACCTCCCTTGACCTGGATAAAGCGTACCTTGGATGGCTCCTCCCTTGGCAACCCCCCTCTCCCTATGCCGGAGGGGAGGAGTTAGTCTTTAAAGATAGTGCTGGCCATGTCAACTTCACCTTGTCTGGTCGAGTGGACTGTTGCACCTCCAATGAAGCAGAGTCCCATGTCATATTGACTGGGGCGCAACTACATTTGCAACTCCCATTGATGCCTCTTATGATAGAAGGGGACTCGGCCTTTGTTGTTAGTTGGGCCAGTGCTCTCTTACTTCCATAGAAGTAAAAACATTTGTTTGATGAATTCTTTGTTACCTCACAAATGGAACACAGCCTGGTCAAAGGTTCCAAGATCAGCTAACTTGATGGGTGATCGTCTGGCCAAAAGTGGTTTAGGCAAAGTCTTTCAATAGGATCTGTATTGCCTCTCTAGACTGAGGTAATTTCTTTAAAGCTTCAGAAGTTCATACCTTATTGCTGTAACCATCTTTTCTAAATCTCTGAAAGTTGCTAAATGTAGCCCCTGTTGTACTCTAAAAGTTTTTACTCAATAAAATCTTAGCAATTCTCGAAAAAAATAAAAATCTTACATTTACTCTTTCCTTCTGATTCACCACCAGAAGAACAAGTACGACCATGAGCTGCAGAATCAGGTATGTCCTCAAGTAAGGTCTGCAAAGAAGGTGCTCGCAAAGTGCTTCTTGAGGCAGCAGCCTCCGCTGCTGCAGAAAATGCCAGCTCCTGTTCACATCCTCTGACTTCATTTTCATCATCACTTCCAATTAGATTATGATCTGCCATGCCCATCGTTGCTAGAGAAAGATCCTCGTCTCTAATTGTATGCAAAACCCGCCTCACTATGTTTCCGACTGCAAGCTCTGTCAAAGAGAATGTCGAGAAACAAATTATCACTCCATAAATTCCTCAAAAAATGAAAAATCAAAGATTTTTGAGCAAGATCATGCAGTTTTTTTCAAAATGACTTCTACATGATCAAGAAGTGATTCTAGTCTGCATTTTCATGTTTTTACTGTTTGATGATAAAAAATTGTTAGGCACCTGCCAAGAAACAGATAAAATAAGAGAATGGGTGGCAATAAATTTAACAGAAGTATGTTCTTCTTGCTGAATTTAGGAATTTCTCTCTCCTAACACAATCTTCTTCTACCCTCAATACAACAGTAACCCACAGCTCTTACTGCTTCCCTCAGGACATTCCCCTTTCCATTTTACTTTCTCCCCTCCCCTATCTCAAACAAACTAAGTCTAAAATATCCACACTCTTCATGAACACTGATTTAATAAACTTAATACGTCAAAGAGTGCAAAAAATTTTATTGAAAACTTATTTATCGACATAATGGACTTGAGTTCTCTTAGCAGATTGTGTATGAGCTTTCACTTGACAGAATGAGTTGACTTTCACTAGAGGGGTTGGGAGTTGGGGTTCTCCCCCAATGGGTAGGGTTTGGGATTTTTCCCGCCGGTTGGATTTTTCACCCTAATAGCTGCACAAGTCCAAATGAATTATATAGGAGGAAATGAAGTAACAGATAACCAATCACCATGAAACATACAATAGATAATAATCTGAAACTCTAAAAATGCTATACCAAATCAAGTTGAGAAGAGAATACCAACCAACAGGATTCGCTGCAATCAACTGCTCTCCTACTGATTTTACAGCTTCAATCAATGAGGCAGCCTGGTTAGTTTGAGGAATTCTATGCTGAGAAATCACTGACCTCAACAAATCAGCAGTGTGTCTTGCAGTGGCATGTGAACCCTCAATCTTGCTGTCATCAAAAAAAAGAAAAGAAAGCATGAATAATTTAAAAAGACACGTAGTAAGATCTGCCTTAAAGTAGATAGCTTCAGTACATGGAGAGATAGAGAGAAAGGAAATCTGTTCTAAAGAAAGTTAAATATGCAACGATTTTCTTCTTTGAAAAATCGCCCAAACAAGAATTTATTGTAGGTTGCCTATAGGATAAGTGCTCTCTATATATATTATAAATCCCTAAAATCAACAGGATATCATGATTTACCGCTTCTTCAGCTTGGTAATGAACTCATTAACAAGGGCTTGAATATCAGGCATGATCAAGAACCTGCATATTTATGTCCAAAAATAAATCACATTGAGAAAAATGGATGTTTGTATTTGCAGGGGAAACAAATATCCATGAGCCAAATTGAAAGGTGTGGAATAGTTAAAAGCAGAACATAATCATTCCAAGTACTCAATGACGTCTCAAAGAAATATCAAACATAATCATTCCAAGCACTCAATGACGTCTCAATCAAGAAGCAGGAAGCAGCAGAAGATTATAATAAAAAGTTGCAGAAGTTCCTATCAAGCAAGGGAAAAGAACTTCAACCCTATGCTTAGACCAAAACCTTCATCTGAAAGAGTGAACAGAAGGGATTGCGATAGAAAATCAGAAGTTACCTGGGTGCTTCAACGGAAGGTCAGCGATTAGAATCCATTATAACTTTTTTTTTTTTTATTTTTACAAAAGAAAGAAGAAAACACGAGACAGAAGAAAGGAATAAAATCGAAGACAGAAGACAACGATTTTGAAATAAAAACTAAATTTTTAAAAGAGATTCGGTGAATGGAGAAGAAAATGCTTACCTGAATCGTATGATTGGAGAAAAACAAATTTGAAGCTTCAAACGAGTTTTTGGGGAGTGCGATTCAACAGTGTAGACTGATATGATCCCTACTTTAACTGCTCCAAGTTGCAGTGGTTACAGCAGAGAGAAGGAAGACATGGGAGGTTCTAACCAGAGCAGCAAAGAAATGATTATGGTGGAGAAATCATGCCCTAATTGCGCCCTAGAACTATAGCGGTTAGTACTGATATAGTCATTAATGCCTAGTTTGAACAATCACTCTGAAGCTAAAAGAGCTTTGGTGACTTACCACATGGCAGCTTTAATTCATCAAGGGACATCTGTCCATAACCAGATTGGTACACATAGCTTACCCGTGTTTCAAAAATCACTCTGAAAAGCTATGATCGGATAAGAAAACAACAAAACAGCAGAAATTAAACGGCGTAAAAGTAGATTGCTCAGTTCAGCGGGGTAGTCAACATGCAAATCCACTGAAAAGAAAGACCTGGTATCCGGTCTTTTGAGCTTTATTTTATGGAGTCATCCCCGCAATCTACCCTAACATTAACTTATGATAGAACAAAAGAGGCGAAGACAACAATCGAAAGAAATTTCAATACGAGCAAGAGCAGACGAAATTTCAGACAATGAGAAATTAATCTTTTCTTCAAACTATGAAAGCACAACAGAAGAATAAGACGTTCCAATAAAAAACATTAGAAAAACACAAAAGGAGAAAATTGATTCAATAACAAAATAACAAAATAGAAAAAAGAAGAAACATTACAGTATGGCAAAGACGATCTCCTCTTCCACTGCGTGGAGACTTCTCTACGAACAGGAAGTAGGGATTCCTCCCCCGTCGCTGGCAGGAGCTGCGTCTCAGAAGGAGGCCGCGGGCGGGAGGGAGGCCGCGGGCGGGAGGGAGGCCGCGGGCGGGAGGGAGGCCGCGGGCGGGAGGGAGGCCGCGGGCGGGAGGGAGGCCGCGGGCGGGAGGGAGGCCGCGGGCGGGAGGGAGGCCGCGGGCGGGAGGAGGCCGCGGGCGGGAGGGAGGCCGCAGGAGGGAGGAGGTCAGGCACAGCGGCTCTCACATAAAAATTAAATAATATATTTTATGAAAATCAAAAATATATTATTTAATTTTATGTGAGAGCCCCTGCGCCCGACTCGGACACGGGGGCTGTTCCCGAATCATTATTCATTTTTTATATTACTGTTTTCTTATATTTTTTTTATTGTTTTCTAATATATTTTTGACTGTTTTCTTATTTTATTTTCTTATATTTTTTTATTATTTTTCTATATTTTTTTAGTACACCTAAAAAAAAGAATATTTTAGAAAAATAATTTTATTACAATGAGTTTTTCCAGTGAATTTTTATATTTTAAGGCTTTTTTTCTGGTAGCCTAATTAGTAATTCAAATAAAGTCCATAGTGTAAACTTACCCAAAATACCCACCATATCAAATCGTAAACTAGGCTTACCCAAAATACCCACCATATCAAATCGTAAACTAGGCTTACCCAAAATACCCACCATATCAAATTGTAAACTCTCACAGTAAATTTTAACAATACGATTATCACCCCTCAATATTTTAATACCCTATTTTTATATATTAATAATATTATATATATATATATATATCATTATTTATTTTTTTAAGTTTTATTTACCAATACAACATATGATATGGGTCAGCGTCGGGATGTACTCGAGGCTGAGTCCATCCACCGTGCACATAATATTACTCCTTTAGAATGAAAAACCGCTGAGCTTCTCTCCAATTTGGAGAGTTGTGCCAAGGAGACGCAAATGAGAAACACCTATAGCCAAATTCAGCTGCTATTATACTGGCATTAGCAGAAAACTAGTGGCTACACACAGAGCAAGAGTAAATAAAAATATTTATTAAATTTATGTGTTAAAAAAATGTTAATGTGAAAAATTTGAAAACACCCCATTGACTTTACTTTGTAATACACTGATTTATTAAGTTTACTGTTAATATTTATTTTTTAAAATCAATATTTCCAAAAAGTTTGTTCAATTTAATTTTCTTACATATTATAAATTTGCTAATGTAAACTATACCACTAGTAAATAGTAACATACAATAATTAAAGTCAAATATGTGGGAAACCAAAAAAAAATCATGACTTCACTCACCATCAAGATTTGACTCCTGATGTTGGTCTTCGATACTGTTATGTCCAATTACTTTTTCCAAGCAAAAAGGGTAAAAACTAAAAACATTTAGTGTGTTGTTATATGTAATTGATGATGATTAATGTATATCGGATATAGTAAGTTACCATATGTCCGATACTTAAAAAACAAGTGGTCCAATATTTTGTTCTTTTATTAATTGAAGAAACCTTTTTTTTAACTCAACACCTATGCCCCTATGGAGACTTGAACCAGAGACCTTCCGTTACAAACTCCCCCATGTGACCACTAAGCTTTGCTTGAATTCATAAACGATTCGGTTTCTTTTGTTGTCTGTTCACAATAGGGTAAAACCATTTAGCGTATAACCAAGACATCACCGTGCAAACCCCATCAATAGCTATTATCTCTCCCATTTTCGTATAAACCCACCTATATAATCCTTGATTCCTTTCTCATGACCATCCATCAGTATTGCACCCTATAAATTCAACCTTGCGTTATTACCAGGAGGCCACCCTAGGATTAAACCCGACCCAAATCTACAATCTTGATCCCGCTCTTTAAACTTAAGTACTGACCCTAAAAACGTGATATTACCATGCAAATCCATCTGACAATCTTGACCCTACATAGTGCGGTTTTAGCTAAAGGTTTGGTACTGGTTCTTTCCAAGAGTTTATGGGAATTTTGACTGTTAAAGATTCATTATTTTCTTCTTGTCTGCATTCCTAAATTCATTAGTGGCAGAGCCAGAATATTATTATTCTAGCTAGTCCCCTTTGGTCCCTATATATGTCTCCCTTATTGCTGGACTTAACCTTATATGAGGGTATTGAAGAAATCCTTCTAGCCCCTTGATCTAAAAACTTGTGTAGAGATCATAGTTTTCATTAGCAACATCAGCTGATACGTATTGGTTTTCTCAAGTACGGAAACAAAACACAGGGGTCATTCCCATTTACAAGAAACAAACCCCCGTATCTTCATGTATCGACAAGTTTCCTAAGGTATCGAGGAAACTCACCAATACGATACTCAGAGTTTCCCGACAGCAGGAAAATATGAATCTTTGAATCCACGAATCATAAATTCTTTAGGAAATAGAATCCATAGTCCGTTGCAAATTAGGAAACTAGGTTTTCTTCATAGTTATTTTTTTAGTACGGGTAGTGGGAAGGTGAAATTCTTCTCTTAGAGGAGCTGCAACAAGCTTTTGAGGAGCAACTGAGATTGAGAAAGCTGTTGTTGTCGTCTTAAGAATCAAGAAGGAGAAGCCTCTGATTGTAAGTTTTTTTTTTAAATTGAAATAAGTGATTTCTTGAATTTCCTGTCGGCTTCCTCCCGAATTGCTTTGAAACCTCATTACATATCAAGCTCTGTCAATTGCATGCTCTAGAGCTCTCACTTCTTTTGGATAATTAATTTATTGGGTTTTTATTGTATTTTGATTCTCTTTAATTCTATTGATATTAAAGGGAAAAAAAACTCATGAATTTTCATGGCCTCTTAATGTCATCTATTTTTTGTAGGTCGAATTGATTTGGTTGTAATGTAATCCACTGTTATTGTACAAGTGAAGCACTTTCAAAACATATTGAATAGTTATTCCAAGTAGTAAACTCTGAGGATTCTACACTAGACCCTTATGCTGAAGATGATCCTGGTTCATATGAAAGCATATATATTAAAGAACAACAAAATTTTGACCATGTTACACAAGTCTCCGATCATGGTGCAAGAGAGAGAGACTAAGTGGTCATATTTCGAGTAATAATGTCCATGTTTAAAATATTTTAGTCAATAAGATATATATTTTTATTAATAGTATTAATAATTATTCTTATTTTCCAAATTTTTTATAAGTTTTCCTAAAGTATATATTCTTTACATTCGTATCTTAGCATACCTAAGCATATCCACGATACATATCCATTTCCGTAGACACCTAAGCTATGCGTATCTCCGATATTGCAAACCTTGGTAGAGATGACAATGAGTTGGGTAGAGGCAAAGTTTTTGAAAGTGTCAACACACCGCATAAGTACTTACCCCTCCACCAATCTTGTTCCATGCAAGAGAGAGGAATCTAGAGATCTAGGGATTCAAAAAGTGATCTAGAGAGAGATCTAAAGAGAGATCTTGAGAGACATATAGAGGGATATCTAGAGAGATTTATAGGGATATCTCGAGAGTCTTCTTAAGAGAGAAATTAATAGAGAGAGAGGCAGTATCCTCACAAACGGAGGAGTATGTAGTAGGGTGGCGATTTCGGCTGTGGTAGGTTCGAACAGGGGTGCCATCACTCTCAGGAGTGTGTAGCTTCATATTTGGGTGCCTTCTTCCTCCTAGGCATGGGGGTTTGAATAAGTTTCTTTGATCAACCACATTCAATATGGGTTGGTGCGATATTTTTGTTCTCCTTTTAGTCTGATTTTTTTATTGAAGGTCAATGAGGGGTGTGAAACAGTTTTCCAAGGGAACTATCGGTGCATGTATCAACTGTCGAGTTTCCCCTTATCTCGTTTGAGTTCTCATAGAGTCCCAAGGCATGGGAATGTGCATCTGATCTTGTATAAGACTTAAATTTAAATTTGAATCTCCACGTACCCCTCTCTCCCTTTTTCGTGATTGCAGGATCGTCCTCAGTTGCGATTACGTTTAGTTGTATGTGTGGGCCCGCTTTGTCCCGTCCCCACTACACAAAGGAGAATTCGTGGATTGATTCTCTCAAACTCTGAGTTGACTCGCTGAGTGGTGAGTCGACTCGTTCCTGTCCAGGTCCTGGACTTGGCATCTCCTTCCTCGGCTCTGGTGTCTCTCCTTCCGACTCCGCGATGCTTAAGAGGGAATAATTTTTCCCCTAGCCCAGATTTTAACTATGCCCCCTAGGGGCCAGCTAATGCCATATTGGATTAACCCACGGGCCATGTGGAGGGAGACTCTCAATTTTGTTTCCTCATCCAGTCGAAGAACATTCCCGAACTCTATAAAGAAGGTATTTAATAATCTTTCCTCCCATAACTGCAGTGGAAGGCCATAAATACAAAACCAAAAGCTCCCTCTCCTCGATACAAACTTCAAGGTCGCATTGCTACTCCTACCTTTGAAGAAATTTCATTACATTGCTCCTTAGTAAGTCTTGCCACCTCCTCCGATTGCAACCACACTAGGTTGGTGTTCGGTTCGTAGCTTAGGCCTAAGAGGGATTTAATCTTTCCAGCGAGCTCTTTTAACTCGGATGGAGCCATCCCGGAAACAACGATTATTTTCTATAGATCCTTTTCTCCTTGTATCCATATCAACTCTACGTCTTGAGCTGTTTGATCATTTCTGCCTTCTTGAGGTGTGACCATTTCCACTTTTGGGACCTGCGATGTTCCGGCCGTAACCGGTGTTTCCACCTCTACCACCATGGTTTCTATGGCTTCCAGGGTCCATGTTCAAATCAATCTTCTTGGTTCGATGGGGGGTTTATCAGGTATCTGTATCCTTGTCGTGGTTTGATCTCCTTTTTCTTGTATTATCTTTAAGACGGAGTTTGGATTTGTGGAGACAAGCAGTGAAATGGTCTCATCTTTCAGGCCGAAGGAACGAATATCCCTTTTTGGATTTTGTGGTCGAGGAATGTGCGCATATGGCTTCTACATTCCTCTCTTATTGCTGCTGGAATTCGTACGAAGGATCGTTTGTCGCTTCTGAAGGTGCTGATTTTAAAACTTCTTCTTGGGTTCATTCCAGATCTATCAATCCATTCCTCAATGCTTAGTATCCAATCTTCATCTCAGATTATTCTTGATTTCGAAGTCATGTTCGATCTTCTTCTCCTTTTCATGACGAGATGTCAATCACTTTCTTAGTTTCCAGCGTTTTGTTTTCATTGTTCCTGCCAAATCTTTTTCCGGTACGATTAGCGCTCTGGAGATTACTGTTTTGACATTGCTATTCTGCTGGAGATTTGCCCATTCTGTTTGAACTCTTCTATTTCCTATTCTGTTTTCGATCATTGTTTTGACAAAGGCTCGTCAGAAATCGCCTAGCTATCGTCAAAATCGCCTAGCTATCGTCAAAATCGCCACTCCTGAGACAACTCCACACAAAGAATTAGAACTTTCAACTAGGAAATGTACTCGAAAATTTTTTCAATCAAAAAAATCTTCGCAAAGCACATAAAAAAATATTCTTTCCTTCTGATTCACCACCAAAAATACAAGTGTGACCACAAGCTGCAGAATTAGGTATGTCGTCAAGTAAGGTCTGCAAAGAAGGCGCTTATAAAGTGCTTCTTCAGGCAGCAGCCTCCGCTGCTACAGAAAATGTAAGCCCCTTTTCATTTCCTCTGACTTCATTTTAATCTTCACTTCCAATTAAATTATGATGTGCAATGCTCGTGTTTGCTAGAGAAAGATCCTCCTCTCTAATTGTCTGTAAAACCCACCTCACTATGTTTCCTACTGAAAGTTCTGTCAAAGAGAATGTCGAGAAATGAATTATCAATGCATAAATTTCTCAACAAATAGAAAATCAAAGATTTGTGAACAAGATCGTGCATTTGTTTTTTCAAAATGACTTCTACATGATCAGGAAGTGATTCAAGTCTGCAGTTTCAAGTTTTTGATGTTTGACGATCAGAAATTGTGAGGCACCTGCGAAGAAACAAAGAAAAAAAGAGAATGGGTAGCAAAAAATTTAACAGAGATACATCTTCTTACTGAATTTAAGTGTTTCTCTCTGCAAATCAAAATCTGCTTTTATCTTCAATACAACAATAACCCGCAACACCCAGTTCTTCTCTCAAGACATTCCCCTTTCCATTTTCCTCACTCTCCTCTCCCCACTCTCAAACAAACTAAGTCTAAAATATCCACACTCTTCATGAACATAGCTTTAGTAATCTTAATATTTCAAAAAGCGCAATAAAATCTTATTGGATACTTATTTCTCAACATAATGGATTTGAGTACTCTTAGCAGATTGTGTATGAGCTTTCACTTGACAGAATTAGTTAACTTTCACTAGAGGGTTGGGTTTTGGAGTTTTCCCCCAATGGGTAGAGGGTGGGTTCTTTTCCCACCGGTTGGATTTGGGATTTCCCCCCAAATAGCTACACAAGTCCGAATGAACCTAAATAGGAGGAAATGACGTAACAGATGACCAATCACCATTAAACATAAAATATACAGTAATCCAAAACTCTACAAAAGCTATACCAAATCAAGTTGAGAAGAGAATACCAATAAACCGGATTTGCTGCAATTCGCTGCTCTCCTTCTGATTTTACAGCCTCAATCAATGAGGCAGACTGGTTAGTTTGAGGTACTCTATGTGTGTGTGTGTGTGTGTGTGTGTGTGTGTGTGTGTGAGAGAGAGAGAGAGAGAGAGAGAGAGAGAGAGAGAGAGAGAGAGAGAGAGAGAGAGAGAGATGAGAGAGATCTGTCCCTCCCTCCCTCCATCCTTACCTTTGTTCTTTCCTTTGTCCTTACTCCATCCCTCTCTCCATCCCTACCTCTATTCATTCCTTTGTCCTTACTCTATCCCTCTCTCCATCCCTACCTCTGTTCTTTCCTTCGTTCCTTTCCTTACTCCATCCCTCCCTCTATTCCTTACTCCATCCCTCCCTCTATTCCTTCCTCCATCCCTTCCTCCATCCCTTCCTCCTTCCTCCTTCTGTTCCTCCATCCCTCCGTCATATCTCCGAAACTCCCTCCATCCCTTCTTCCTTCGGTTGGTCGGTCCTTCCCTCCGTCCATCCATCCTTCCCTCTCATTTTTTTGTTGGAAAAACTGATGGATTTCAAAATGGGAGGAATTGCAAGAGAGAGGAGAGACATTGAAGTGAGAAGAGAGATAAATGAACAAGGGAAGAACTTGATATCATAATCAATCTCTAGCTCCATAATTCATAAGTATATGTGATTTACTAAGAACACTACAATTATGCCCCTTAATGATAACATGGCCACTAATGCAGAAAACAATGATAACTAACCTCACATTCACCACTCTCCAAAAAAAAAAAAACAATTAAAACAGAACAATACTTGAGGGCTTTCACTTTTAACACTCTCCCTCAATGCCGACAAAATACTTGAGGGCTCTGAGATCTGTCATTTCTAAAGCCCTTTGTAACTTGAATATGAACTGTGTAATGGAAGATAGTGAGGAGCTGATGAAATTTATATCATCCACGTAAATTAAAAGAATAATAGTGGTTCAAGTATGGTGATACAGAAATTGTGATGTGTTATGTGGGGAGGACACATAACCGGATTGAATAATAAAAGTACTAAATTTTGAATACCATGCTGACAGAGCTTGTTTGAGGAAATAAAGTGATTTGCTTAAACGACAGACATGATGGGGCAGGTTTGGGTCAGTAAAATCTTCAGGCTACTCCATGTATATAATTTCTTGAATATCGCCATTGAGAAAGGCATATTAACATTGAGTTGTCAGGCGGCCATTTGAGATTGACGATAATGGTTAGGACAACTCGGATGGTGGCTAGTCAGACAACCAAAGAGAAGGTACATCCATGGCCTTCTCAATGATATAAGCTTTAAAACATTTGACGAAGCCGTCTGATCGTAATTTGATGTAATATACCCATTACCAACCGATGATATTCTTTCTCAAGTCTATTAGAACAAGGTCCCATGTCTGATTCTTAGTAAGAGAATAAAATTCCCCATAGCCTTCTTCCTATGGGGATCCTTAATAGACACGAAAAACGAGTAAGTTCAGTCGGAAGATAAGAGAGCACACTGGTAAGACATGTTGGGAAGGGATATTTTTGAGCAATAATATTTTGGTCTTCTAAGAACCATCCGTTGATTACTATGGGATGCGAGTGCTGATTTATCGTGCTTGGCAGGTGTTTTGAGTGTCTTGCTCACTAGGGGAGGCAAATTTGAGAGGGAGGCCTCTATCTGAAAAATTGGAGTCATTGAAGAGGATGGAATATTGGGCAGAGTTTCTATCGTGGAGGCAGGAAGTGCCGTCAGATGCACTCCATTAGTTGCGGCCTGAAGAGAGAAATGGAACTATTGTGCGAGGGAGATATCATGGAGGCAAACATGGATGACAAAGACAGGCTATTATCGGGGATAGCAAGTTGTGGTGTGCCAAAGAAAGACCAGAGCCAAAGGACACAAAGGAAGGACGCCACAGAAGAATAATAGTTTCAACCAAGCAAAGGCAAGAGAGAGAAGTTACCATGTGTCTAATGGGTCCCAACTAGAGTCGACACAACTAACTTCAATTTCCTCTCTTTGGGTGATGGAAAGAACCACAAATAATGTATTAGAATCAAATAAATTCTCTGCCCTATTTCATTCTTTAATTTTTCCTTATATAAGAGTTAATAGAGATTATTAGCATGGATCCGGTCTTTCAATATTGGTCCTGTTATGCACAAACAAAAATAGTAAAAGCTAAAAATATTAAGTGCAAAAATTGACTTTTGTTACACCTACCAAGAGTGCGTCTTACTTTCACTGGCGGAAGTGCTAGGGATTTAATGTTGGTGCTCTATGTGATCTCCGTGGTCTATCAATACTCCCTATTGTAAGTGAAACCTTGTCCTTAAGGTTGAAAGAGGGATAGTGGTCACGAAGCGTTTGTAGTTTTTCCCACATAAGCTCTTCTAGTGGCAGATTTTTCCATTGAACCAACACCTCCTCCACGAACTTTTTACCCTCTTTGAGCCAACGACATCCATAATTTCTTCTGGAGTAACCTTGAGCAGGCCCTCATCCGTACATGGAGGCAGATCAATTTGAGTAGGTGCAGAACCAAAAAATCTTCCTACTAAGGAAATGTGAAATACCGGATGTATTCTTGATTCTGTAGGAAGACAAAGATGATATGTGACCTCCCCTAATTTGTCTTCAATTGGAAAAAGGGTAAAACTTGGTTTCCAGCTTGTGATGAACCCTTCTAAAAATGGAATGTTGGTGACAAGATTGGAGCCTAAGCAATATAAGATTGCCCGTCTTAAAAATCTCTTCCCGCCTTTTCTGATCCACCACTTCTTTCATCCTTCTATTCACTTGATCAAGAGTTGCCTTCAGAAGTTGGATTACTTCATCCCTTGTAATTAGGAGACGATCCACATCATCGACTTTAGATAGTCCTTTGGAATATGGAGAGAAAATAGGTGGAAGCCAGCCATATAGGATCCAGAAAGGCGACATCTTTGTTGATGCATGATAAATGGTAAAATACCAGAACTCCGCCCAAGGAAGGAAGCTGCTGCATCAACGAGGCCACTGATGCACGAACCAGCAAAGATATTGCTCCAGACCGAGGTGATCCAGACAGCGGTTGATCACCTCTATTTGGCCGTTTGTTTGAGGGTCATATGACAAACTCTTCTTCAATTTTTTTCCTGACATCTAAAATAATTCCTGCCTAAATTTGCTGATGAAGATAGGATCTCGAATGCTCATAATTGTTTTCGGCATACCCTGAAGCTTGACGATTGTGCCATCAAAGTGTTCGGTGATGAACTTAGCGGAAAATGGGTGAGCCAATGGACTGAAGTGCGAGTACTTTCTTATTCTATCCACCAAGACTAAAATGTAATTCTGTCTTTCCGGGCAAAGTTTGAAGAAGGCCGACAGGAGTAAGAGTGGCCATACCGGCCACCCGAGAGTGTTACGATGCCAATAAAACTGTTGCAAAAGCCTTTTGAATGTGTGCAGGACCCAAGAGTGGCCACCAAATTTTATTTCATGAAATTCTTGAAGTAATTTCTCTCTAAGTGTTTGGGGAACAATGACTCTCCATTTGGAATAACGGAGACCATTTTTTTTTTCAGTATACACTCTTGTAGGATTTTCTGAAATTTGCTTTACGATCGACTGCATATATGTGTCTGATTCGGCATCTCGTTTAATAGTCAACCCAAATGGTGATCGTAGAAATAAACAAGTGATTTAGGAGGTTGCTTTTGGGACATCAAGAAAAGGACATGGCAGCTGAATTTTCCTTGTTGGGTTTGTATCGAATCTCATAATTGTATCCGAGTAGTTTAACCACCCTTTTTTGCTGCTCGGAAGTTACGACCCATTGATCTAAAAAATATTTCAGAGACTTTTGATCGGTCTGAATATAAAACTTATGGCCGAGTAGATAAGGGCACCGTGTCCTCATGGCTTCTATTATAGCCAACATCTCCTTTGCGTAAATAGACCAATTACACTTTGTCTGATCCAGTGCACGACTCATGTAGGTAATAGGATGGCCATTTTGTGTAAGGACGACTCCAATTCCATTGTGGGAGGCACCCGCCTCAACTGTAAATGCCTCCTTGAAATTTGGCATGTCCAACGTTGGAGTTGCGGCCATTGCCTTTTTGAGGGATGCAAAAGCTTCCGATGTTTCCACTGTCCATTAGAAATTCCCCTTGTTTTTGGATATCAGTTCAAGGGCATCCTAAAATTCCATAATTTAGGACAAATTTTCTATGATAACTGGTTGACCCAAAAAGCCACATAACTCAGTGACAGTAGTAGGTTGGGACACACCAAAATGTGGTCAATTTTCTTCTGATCAATACAAACGCAATGAGTTGTCACAATGTGCCCCAAATATTCAAGTTACTGCTTGCCGAATGCGCACTGGGAAGCCTTGATGTAGAAACTATACTTCCATAATATCTGCAAGGTTAGATGGACATGGCCGACATGGGCGTCCCATGTTAGACATAGATTAAGATCTCAGATCTCATCAACAAATACGAATATGAATTTACATAAAAATTGCCTAAAAATAGAATTACTAATTGCTTGGAAGGTGGCTGGCGCATTGCATAATCCAAAGGGCAAGACAAGGTACTAAAATGTCTATTATGAGTCCGAAAGATTGTTTTAGGAATATCCGGGGTAAGGACTTGTACCTGATGATAACCGGATCGTAAATCCAGCTTTGTGAAGTATGATGATCCATGTAAGTCATGGAGCATGTTGTCGACCGTTGGTAATGGAAAGCGGTCTTTGATTGTAGATGTATTTAATATATGTTTATCAGTACAAAATCACCAAGTGTTGTCCTTCTTCTTCACTAAAAGGACTAGAGAAGTGAACGGGCTCGTGCTTGGTCTTACAATCCCCATATCAAGCATAGTTTGGACATGATTTTCAATTTCTCCCTTCTGGAAGAGAACATCGCAGAAGGGACGTACAATAATTGGTTGTATACCGTTCTTCAAGGGAATGTTGTGGTCAATTTCATGTAATGGAGGAAAAGTTGGCGGTTCTTGAAAGATATCTTCAAAATATTTTAAGATATTGTGCATGTCTGGGTGGATGGCTGAGGATGCTGACTCAGGGCATGGATGCCAATAGAGAAAACCACCTGCCCTTGAAGGTGATGACTTGACCTTTGCAATTGACAATCTCACTCTTGCCATCTAAAGTCCATCGTCAAATCTTTCCAGTTGCAAATCACAGGCCCTAGTCCCACTAATTTTCGGACTTCGAGGACCATATTATATCTGCCAACGGTAGTGAGTAACATGTTATATAAAATGAGAGCCCTTGGAGATTGATTGGTACTTGTCGAATCTTCCTTGACAGAGAAGCTTACTGCCGTTTGCAATTTGGAAAGAGAAGGAATTCAATGGCATCACCAGAAGGCGCGAGATGGCTGCTGTTTTGTCGCTGAGGAAGTTGTGCGTTGATCCGCTGTCAATCAACACAATTAACGAATGAGTGTGTACTTTCGCTTGCACTCGCATCGTCTGAGGAGAAGCCCAACCACTCAGGGCCTGAAGAGAGACTTTATAGTCTTCTGTAATTTCATCCTCTGTCTATTGCTTCGAAGGATTCATCATCGTCTATTTCAATCAGCAATATGTGTGACCAGTGCCACCTACAACCAGGTACAAACTTGTAGTTGTAGTGGAAATAGAGCCCTTGGGTTCTTCTTTTTTGCAATTCGTCCTTGTTCATCCGTTTTGGAGTGGAAGGAGATTTTTGAGAGTTTGTTTCATTACCATTGATTGGTCGGATGGGGAAAATCTGCCTTGAAAACCTTCTTTGGCGTGTTAATTGCTTGTCTCGGGTTCTCTCCAGGCTGATCACCTCCTTCATAGTTTTGGGTTTGAACATGCGGATTCCTTCCACAATTTCTGCCTTCAATCCCGCCCATAAACGTCCCAACCAAGGAATTCTGAGTCCAGCCTTGGATTCGGTTGCCTTACTTTTCAAAATCCTTTTGATAGCCCCGTAAGGTTCAACTCTGCTTAATATGGGAGAGGGCCTCATCAAAATCTTCTCCTTCGATTCGGCTGAATTGTGCCTAGAGTTCTTGAAAATTGGCCATGTAACGATTTGGCTTCGTCTTTGAAGGATCAGTGGAGCCACTGCCATCACTGACTTGCTTCTCCCTGAAGGTGGAAGGAAGCAAGCCTGACTTTGTGATCCTCAAGGGCCTTCTGAAATTTAAAAAACTGGTCTGATCGATTGAACCAATCAGTCGGGTCATCACCTCCAAATTGAAGGTATTCGAGTTTAGTACGAAAAGGTGAAATACTAGACCTCGTCCCTGTTTCTTCATGCTGCGAATGTGATGAATTCCCTTGCTTGCTTGATGGAGATGAAGGAGGGACTCTAGATGCTGCAAGAGCATCAGATAGAGTTTTTAGTGATTCCTCTTTCCTCTGCATTGGCTCATTGAGGCTGCTCCAAATATTCTGCACGTCGTTTTGCAAGTCTCATACTCCCTCCTCCATTAGTTCGATTCGATCTTTGTTAGTCGTCATCAGGGTCCGATACCGTAGATAGGTCTCCCTTCGGGTGAAGGAAATTACCACAAATAATTTATTACAGCCAAATAATTTTCTTGTCGTATTTCATTCTTTAGTTCTCCTTATATAGGAGTTCACATGGATTATTAGCATTGATCTGGTTTTTCAGTATTGATCCAGTAATGGTCAACAAAAATAGTAAAAGCTAAAAATAGAAAGTGCAAAAATAGACTGCCATTACACCTGCCAAGAATGTTTCTTACTTTCACTAGCTGAAGTACTTGGGCTTTAATTTCGGTGCTCTCTGTGATCTCCGTGGTCTATCTGTGTCGGAACAAAGTTGGTACCAGTGAATTCGTGCGAGTTGATAGAGAGAAGATCAACTTTAAAGCAGGTGGAGAAGGGGCAGAGCCTGAAAAGGGGATGGGAGTGTCACCGGTGGGCAGAGATGTGCACTGGTTCAAGGATGAAGGATCAATGGTCGACGTCCCCATGAATGAGGCAAGTGCTGTAGGCTTTGATGGATGGTGGGCTGAAGGATCTCTTGAGGTGGCAGAATGGTTGCACTTGGCACCAAACAAGATGATGGAGCGCCGGGTGTTGCAGAGGTTGGTCGAGCATGTGGGTGACACTGTGGCTGAGGCTCTAGGCCCATGTGGTGCCACAAGATCTGAGGAGGAGTTCTTGAAACTGACGCAGCAGCTTAGGAAACCAGTTGTGGGAGTGTGGTCATTGCTGGCCTTCAGGATGCGAATTGAACTAGCAACATCATAGGGAGTGAACAACTGCGATTTGGAGGTGCAGGAGATTGCAGTGGATCAACCATTTGGAGTAGTGCCAAATCACTTGAGTTTTCTCAAGTCTGTAAAACTATAAGGGATGCAAAGGAAGCCCTTGCAATTGAAATTAGTTTTCGCACCATGGAGGATCATGACAATCTAGGTTATTGTGTTTCAACAAAATAATGTGTCTTTAAATTATTTAGCGACCACTCTTTTATCAATACAGATGAAACCTTAACGACCCTTGTTATAAACAAGAAATAAGTACTTGCTGCTTCGAAAATCAAGCTTATGTAGACAAAAGGCCGAAGACAGGTGAAACATAAACAACCAAATGGTCGTAATTAATCATAAGAGCGATGTCGACCACATACATGATAAAATGGCATTTGAAAATTGAGTACCAAACTGGGTAAGAGATTTATTAGATAAGTTGCCATTGTAAACGTATTAGGCAAAAAAGAAAAGGGTTAATGGGATTGAGCCAATAGGTTTTACCCCCTTTCGGCTACATGATGGTGTTTATGCTCTGCAAATCCATTTTGTTCTGGTGTTCCCAGGCAAGATAAGTGATGGAGAATGCCTCTGTCTCGAAAAAAGATTTTTCAAAGAATTGCCAGTGAATTCCCCTCATTTGCTCCATACACATCAGATTTTCACATAATATACATTCTTAGCCATTGGAATTAAAAATTGAAAAACAAAGAAGTGATCATATTTCTTTTTGATAGGAAATATCCATGTAAACTGATAGTAATCATCTATGAGCAACAAATAAAACGAAAGTTATCAATAGAGATCATAGGGGCTGGGCCTGATGCATCACAATTCACTATTTAAAGTAGAGATGTTGTTCGAATTGGTTTTACTGAAAAAAACAATTTGTTGCTTTTTTCCAAGCTGGCAAGTGGAACACAACTGATTGAGTTGAAGGAATAGTGATCTTTAGTGTAGAGGAGTGTGGTAGAGTGCATTGAGACAAATGTCTAAGTTAGGGATGCCAGAGCTCAAAAATGGTCTTATTTCCCAAAAAGCATTGTTTGGATCTCAGATTTATGGCCTTCAATTGGGTCAATATTCTCTTTACCATTAAATTCTCACTACTTATCTGCATTTGATCCCCCAATTAGAGTTCTGCATTTTGCACTCGCTAAGCATAGTATGTGTAAGCGATCCAGAAGAGAGAACAACCAATAAGATATGAAATGATTGCAAGCCATTCAAATATATATCACAAATCTGCTTCATCGATATTGTGCTATCAATTTATTTTGGTTTTTTTAATGAAATAGTCAACGTCCATGGCATTTTCTTCGGGCTGTTCTTTGTGTATTTAAAATCAATGATTTGTGTTTATAGGTTTTATTTACATAACCAGTTTATTTTTTGTTTATTTTTCTTATTTTCCCATTGAAAAATGAAATCAGTACTTTGACATTTTATAGTGAAGTTTTACATCCTGATGTGGCTGTCCTCCTGGTAGCCTAGTTGCCATTGCAGAAAAGGTCTAGGGTTTAAGCTTCTTGTTCAATCCGGTTGTAAACTGCACCGGTGCTGGTTCATTTGGTTTGACTATAAACCAAATCAGTGCTGGTCCCATTGAAGGTGATGATAATAAAACTTAAAAACTACAGACCAAGACTCAAACCAATAACCTTCTTGGAACTGAATCCAGCGCCTAACCTATAAGCCACTCTGGTTCAAGCTTAATTTTACTTTTTAAAGTCTAACCTGGTCCACTACTGGTTGGAACAGAAACCGGCCTTGCTATCGGTTCAACAACCGGTTTTTAAAACACTGGTTCCCGAGACTGTTATCTACCTATTTTCGGACGTAAGAGCATTCTCGGTTCGTTGTCCACTACTCTTATTCCAGCCGCATTTATAAATTATAAGATTCATTTCCTTGTCGAGATTGTTTTTAGTGCTTGACTGTGCATGTGCTTAAAGCAATTCTTCATTCTTCCAGATGCTTCTCAAGTTCAATTGCATTTGCTGCTCCTCTTTGATGCTCAGATTTTAAGGTGCCCATTATAATAAAATTAGATTAACTGATCTAGTATGCCAATGTTAGATGTATAGAATCAACTAATGGATTTTTTACGTAACTTTTAGCGATTGATAACAAGTTCAATGAACAACAGACATCAGACAAAAATATTTCTAAAACAATTTTCCTACACATCATTATTTAAATTCTGAACTTAAAATAAATATAATAATCATAGTGAATATTTAACTCAAGGTCACATAATATTTTATGTGAATTAGAAGAAATATATCAAACTAAAATATTTATTTATATTTTAGGTAGCTATATTTTATCTATATGGAACTTCTTATTTAACTTTAGTTCTATATTATATTAAAAAAATTTATGCATTGTAATCTGAAATTTTTTAATTCAAATGCACGAAATATTTTGTCAAAAATTCTTTAAATTTTCTATACTTCTCATAATGATTTATATTATAATTTTTTTCTTAATTATTTTATTCAATTTTGGATGAAAAGGGGGTCCCACCTCTCCTACTGGACGAAAGAGCAGGAATAAAGGCAAATCAAATATAAGGCTTGTTTTGAAACCTGTTTGTGATACTAGTTTAAAAATTTCTTTATTAGTGAGATATTGGTGAGCTAAAATATTTGGAATTGCTCTTTTGGCTCCATAGTTCAATCTATGGGTTGGTGTTTGGTTTGTGTAAACAGGGGGAAGAATAGGAATAAGCATAAAAAGGAGAAAATACATGGTTTAGGTACTTTTAGAGTTTAGAAAATAGAGGGGGGAGGTGTAACTTCTTTCTTTTTAAATTATTCCATTTAATATATTACGTTAAATATTTTTTTGAAAAATCGTCATAAATATTATTATATAATTTATGGCTCAGTAATACCATATTCATACTGTTAAACTCGGGTAACTTTAAACAAGGTTGGACTGCCATTCAGCTAGTTCTATTAAACTCGGGTGAGTTGTTAGCAGCGGTGAAGGCGTCGGTGGAATGGTTCTGCAGAGGAAATCAACCGCCAACGGAGATTTCTGATTCCGCCGGCGGGCAATTCCCATTTCGTCGGCGGAATGACCTTCCGCCAGCGGATGAAAAATTCATCGGCGGAAGGAAAATTCGTCGGTGGAAGGACGTTTCGCCTACGATATTTATCCGTTGGTGGAAAATCTTTCCCCTGATGAACAGAATTCGTCGGTGGAATCACTCTCTGCAGACGAATAACTTTTGTAAGCCGAGTGACCTCCGCCGACGAATAGCTTTCGTTGGCAGAGTCACCTCCGCTGGTGAATAACTTTCATCGGTAGAGTCCCCTCCAACGACGGATTGAATTCGTCGGTGGAACATATTTCTGCCGACGTTGATAACTGCTGGCAGAATAATTCTGCCAATGAATGTTTTACCCGTCGGTGGAATTGACTGTTGTAATGATCAATTCCAACAACGGGTTCAATCGCCGGTGGAGGGCTTCTAAAAAAAATTTCAAATTTTGTTTTGTTCCTGTTACCTGTCATACAATCAAAACATTTCATAACAAAGAAAATAATCAATACGTTTCAAAATATACAATCAGACCATTACATGACAAAAAGTTATACTGTACATTTCAACTGCCTTGTTGGAACCAAAAAAAAAAAAAAATATAATCAGACCAATCAGTTCTGCGACTGATTGCTGCCATGTTGGTTAGAAGGCCCTGCACATGAACATAAGTTTATGGTAAGTGTAATGAAATATATAAAATTTATAATTAATTATGTATTGAAAATAATATTAACCTGTAGGCAACTGGAGGGAGGCTCACCACTAGTTTAGTTCTTGCAACTGAAACTTCATCAACTGCATCTCATCCATCATTGATTACTTGTCTTGCCTTTCCTTTTGCAGTTGCTCTTCTAAGTACTCTGGTGCCCTCGTAACCGCACCCCTATGTGGCAGCGCACCAGTCCCAAGTCCTCTCTCATAACACCCGTGATGGTCTCCAAACACCTTATCTATGATAGGTGTCAAATCCGCGGGGTTCACCAAGTTGTGGACCTGTAGCTCTATTGCGGTCCGAACAAGCTCCTCCTGCATAACAAATGTAACCTAATTAAATCATGCACTTGGTACGAAATGAAGTTGTAAGGAACCTGATAACTTACACATAATGTTGTTGTCTCCTCATCAACATATGTCCAATCTTTCCCCTAGTGTGGCTTGAGGAAAGATCTCAAAAACACGAAGTTTGGACCTTCTGCTTGTCTCTGCAAAAAATTTATTTTCCTAGAATAAGTATTGTGCAATGTTTAAAAATTGAAGTATTGACAAGGCAGATAAAATATCAACTCAATACGTACTTGTTCTTCTAATAAACAGGCAAGAGACTTACACCCAAGTGTGTGAGTCATCTTCAGACACTCTATGTTCACCTTGTTCTGCACATCATGCCCGGACTCCTTTACCTTCCCAGTATTTAAGTAGCAATGTCTAGTTTTCAGGAGTCATACCTTCAATGGAACAGTCTGCAAGCTACTCTAGGGTCTTTCCATCATAGTGCTGCTTCTTATAGAAGGTACGGTTGTCTCGTATTATTTTCTATGCAAATGGCTGTAGAGCTTTCATTGCAATGGCTGTAGTCACGGGCTGATCCTTCTCATTAACAAACTTGTATTTTACCTACAAAGAAAAATACATTTGGTTAGTACTTTCGATTATTACAAAAATAAATAGCTAGTTGTTGGTCTTACATTGATTTATGTGAACCAATCTTTGTATGCATTCGGGCTGAGCTCACCCCACTACAGATGTAGTGGGAAACGCGATTGACCCCGAATTTGTGTTCCAACTAGAAAAGACAAGTCATGTTGTGCAGATGAGACCATCTGTCCATCCTTGATTACGATCTTTGCCTCTTTCTCAGGCACGAATGACATTGCCCTCACCTTACGCTTCACGCGTGGTTCCTGTGGTCAATGGCATCAACAGTCCAATCTAGCGGTTGTGTCTCTATGTCCTCCATTAGGACCGGCCCTACATTAAATGCACACTTAGTCAACATTAAAATGACATTTTATCAAGCAGTATCAATATAATTGTACCTGAATCGATTAAACATATTTCATGTTACATCCAAGTCGTCACTATTGAACCTTAATCATTGACCAAGGTCACAACGCGCTTATATAACATCATCTTCATAATTGATGTTTGCTGTGTCTCCGACTATTGCATCTTGTGCCAATAGCAATGCCTCATATTCTTGTGCCCTTACACTGTCATCCCCTAAGGGGATGTTGTAAGTGTCTCTTGGTCTCCAACGAAAGATAACACTCCAACATGGATCAATTAGGTCTTTCAAATAAAATACCTGTGTGGTTGACTTAGATAGATGAAAGGTTCATCTTCATATGCTTGTTTGGTTGTGTTTACCTATCTGAAGTCTAGCCCGTTAATGAAGCAGCATGTACTCTTTTTCATATCATACAATTTGCACTTGAATAGGTGCAAAAGTGTCCTTCTTCCAATATAAACTTGTATAACTGGCTGCAGGACACCATAAAATATGTTATCCCCTACCCCCACTGTTGCAATACCACTATTTTGTGTGGTCCAATTCAGGTCAATGGCCTCCGTGTCAAACTTGTAACCATTGCCAAAATAACATTGATACGACATAGTGTCGCGAGATGGACGTCGGGAAAGGTACTTTAAATCATTTGTGTCCTCCTGATCTGTCGAAATATCAGTTACCTACGCAATACAATTAGCCACAAAGTTATCAAAGGGGGGACATTCGAAACAAATGTAATACCGTCACTCCTATATTCAGGGTAAAAATCTTACTCGTTTTCTAAACCACTGTACAAAATAAATTTGTTGCTCTGTTTGTATTCGATGCTCAGTTCACTCGGGGTGTAACCATCTTAAGTGGTCTTTATGTTCCCTTCAAATAACCCAAATACAATCGTGAAGAGGAAATTCAATTTATAAATGAGACATATTTGCAAAAAAAACAATTGATTATACTTACGACAGGTAAGGCTGAGTCTATGGTGTATTGAACAATATAAAATGATGTAGCTGGTATGCATTTTTAGTGGTTAGTATATATGGTCGAGTAGCCCCCAACGGTCCATCCTCGTATCTTACCGGCCTTGTAACTTTTGATTCCATCCCATCAAAATAATGTGCGCAAAAAGTTGTTACTTCTTCCATCAAGTACCCCTCTGTAATAGAGCCCTCTGGCCGATTCTTATTACGAATGTAATTCTTCAATGTAAGTAAGTTGCATTTAATTGGGTATATCCATCTGTAATGAACCGTAACTACCAATTTTACCTCTAATGCCAAGTGTAGTGTCACATGAATCATGATGTCAAAGAATACCGGTGGGAAGATCCTCTCTAGTCTACTCAGGATGTATGGAATAGCTGACTGTGTGTCCTCTATCTTTCTCACATCAACCACCCTAGAACACAATTCCCTAAAATATGCACACAATTCATTTATTATTTTGGCAACGGACTTAACCATTGATTTCCTCAACACCAACGGAAGGAGCTGTTGTATAAGAACATTGTAATCATGGCTCTTAAGACCAATTATTTTCCTCACTTTGACTTGTACTTGACTTGAGATTTTTGCAGAAAACCCCGTTGGGAGTTTCAATTCCTTCAACACATGGAGGAACCTTGTTTTTTTTTCCTTTGTCATATTGTATGAAGCATGAGGAATGATTACCTTACCACTAACCTTTTTCAAAGGCTTGGGATGGAGTAGTCTCTGTATATTGAGACTATGCATATCCTACTTCGATTTTATATTATTTTTTGACTTCCCATCCTTCTCCAAAATGGTATTCAAAATACTTTCACAAATATTTTTCTCGATATGCACGACGTCAAAGTTCTGGCGTATGAGTAGAGTACTCCAGTATGGAAGTTAAAAAAACGCTCTTCTTCTTCCACTCTTTAGGCAAATATCGGGTTTCTGCCTGTAGTCCTTTTCTGAACACGACATTTTGAAGTCCTTTCCATAAATTTAAAATGCCATTACCTGAAAATCCTGTGAGTGTACCATCACATTCTTTTGTCCCATCAAAAGACTTTTTATCGGCCCTCCATAGGTGATCCTCTCGTAGAAACCTCCGATGACGCATTTAAACATATTTTCTACTATGCGGCAGATATAACGAAGTAGTGTTTACGTGACAAGTAGGACATGCCTTGTAACCTTTCGTACTCCACCCAGACAACATGACATACTCAGGAAAGTCTGATATGGTCTAGAAGACTGCTGCACGCATTTGAAAAAACTCTTGGTCTGTGCATCATAAGACTTCACACCAGATTCCCATAAAACCTTTCACTCATCAATCAACAGCAACAAGAATACATCTATATCATTTCCCGACCACTACGGACCGTCAATAAGAAGGGTCATCATGAAATAGCTCTGCTTCATAGCCAACCAAGGGGGCAAGTTATATAAGGTAATAATAAATGACCATGTGCTGAGGCTTGACCCTGATCCAATCTTGAATGGACTGAAACCGTCACTCGTAAGTCCAATTCTGACATTCTGTATGTTTGAACTGAAACCATCACTCGCAAGTGTTTCCAGGCGATTGAATCCCTAGGGTGAATCATTTTTCTTCTTCAGTAGGTGGAGCCGAACAACTATTGCAACCTCGAAATCAGAGGAAAATGTCTAAGGATCTTCGTCGTCCTTGTAGTAGTCGGACGTTTAATTTTTTTTTTATTGACCATCTCGACTCACCACATCTTGGGCACACATCTAAATCTTTGTATTAATTTCTGAATAGCAAACAATCGTTCGGACATGCATAAATGTTTTCATAATTCAAACCTAAGTCACCCATCATTTTCTTTGACTCATACCAATTGCGTGGAAGCAAATTATTTGATGGAAGAGAATCCTTTAGAAATGAAAGAAGATACAAAAATGATTTGTTACTCCTTCGATTCAAACACTTCAATTGGAATGAATGTATCATAAACGATAGTTTCGAGTGTTTATGACATCATCCATACAATGGTTTTCTTGCCTCTTCCAGTAGCTGTTCGAATTTGCGTAATTCTAAATCCTCTGTTTCGTGTTCCATAGTGGCATCCTCCATATTTTGCATGAAAACATCACACAATATTGTTGCCATCTCTTCACCGTGACTAGTTTCCACAGCAACGTCGATTTCATGACGTTCGGACAGTTCTCCATAATGTCTCCAAGTTCCACATCGGGACAAATCCATGTAGGACAATGTAGAACCTGAATGTCTCGCATTCAAGAAACTTATTGTTTTCTCATTTCCGACATGGACAACGCATAACATCGTTTCCTTGCACCCCTAGTTGCTGTTTTGCATAATCTAAAAAAAACTGACTCCACCCACAAATCTTGGATGACACCGGGTTGTCTTGGACATGTACTCAAACATCCATTTCTTATCAGTAAAATAGTCCTATCTCTGTGACAATTGTTAAAGGCGAACTACACATAACAAAGATATGAGTGTTTAGTACTTTTGGGTGACAATTGTTAAAGACAGACCACCCACTGTCCCTATGAATCTCACTATGTCCAAATCTCCTCCTCTTACATCCACACTTCTAATCGGTTGGACTTCCTAGGGGTAGAAGAGAGTATGAAAAAAAAGACTTCTGGGAGTACACAAGTTCCGAGATAGTAGTACAGTATTGTGTGAAATACCTATCAAATACTACAGTTAAGATAGAGAAAGAGAGAGGAAACCGACCATGATAGAGAATTACAGTTAAGAAAACCAAGTGAGAGAGAAAAAAGACAGGTAACTCAGTTCGAAATCAAACTTGCTAGAGAGAGATAAAACAGAGAGAACCGAGAGAGAGAGAGAATCAGATAGAGAGAGAGAGAGAGATAAGAACGATAGAGGGAGAGAATTAAATTCTGAAACAGAATTTGGGAGAAAACCGAGGGAGATAGAAATTTAACCAGAGAGAAATCAGAGAGACACAGAAAGACAGGGAGAGAGAGAGAGAGAGAGAGAGAGAGAGAGAGAGAGAGAGAGAGAGAGAGATATAAGGAGAGGAAATGAGGGAGAAAACCGAGAGAGAGAAATCAGATAGAAAACCGATTAAGAGAGAGAGAGAGAGAGAGAGAGAGAGAGAGAGAGCGGAGAGAGAGAGAGAGAGAGGAAGATATAAGGAGAGGGAAATGAGGGAGAAAACCGAGAGAGAGAAATCAGATAGAAAACCGAGAGAGAGAGAGAGAGAATCAGAGAGAGAGAGAGAGAATCAGAGAGAGAGAGAGAGAATCAGAGAGAGAGAGAGAGAGAATCAGAGAAAGAGAGAGAAAGAGAAAGATAAGAGAGATAGAGAGCGAGAATTAAATTCTGAAACAGAATTTGAGAGAAAACCGAGGGAGATAGAAATGCACCAAGAATGAAATCAGAGACAAACAGAAAAGAGAGAGAGAGAGAGAGAGAGAGAGAGAGAGAGAGAGAGAGTGAAAGAGAAAAGTAGTGACAGAGAGAAAGAGAAAGATTAGAGAGGACAGTGGGAGAGAATTAAATTCTGAAACAGAATTTGGGAGAAAACTAAGGGAGATAGAAATTTAACTAGAGAGATATCAGAGAAAAACAGAAAGAGAGAGAGAGAGAGAGAGAGAGAGAGAGAGAGAGAGAGAGAGAGAGAGAGAGAGAGAGAGAGAGAGAGAGAGAGAGAGAGAGAGAGAGAGAGAGAGAGAGAGAGAGAGAGAGAGAGAGAGAGAGAGAGAGAGAGAGAGATAAGAGAGATAGAGGGAGAGAGAATTAAATTCTGAAGCAGAATTTAGGAGAAAAGCGATGGAGATAGAAATTTAACTAGAGAGAAATCAGAGAGAAACAGAAATAGAGAGAGAGAGAGAGAGAGAGAGAGAGAGAGAGAGAGAGAGAGAGAGAGAGAGAGAGAGAGAGAGAGAGAGAGAGAGAGAGAGAGAGAGAGAGAGAGAGAGAGAGAGAGACAGAGAGAGAGAGAGAGAGAGAGAGAGAGAGAGAGAGAGAGAGAGAGAGAGAAATATGATAGATTGAGGGAGACTCAAAATTTAAGTTTGAAACTGAATATGAAATTAAACCGAGACTAGAGAGAAATCACAGAGAGAGAGAGAGAGAGAGAGAGAGATAGAGATAGTGAAGAAATCAGAGATAGAATTTGAGAGAAAACCGATCACTTTGAGAAATCAGATAGAGAAAGAGAGAGAGAGAGAGAGAGAGAGAGAGAGAGAGAGAGAGAGAGAGAGAGAGAGAGAGAGAGAGAGAGAAGAGAGAGATGAAATCAGAGATATAATTTGAGAGAAAAAGTTGAACTAGTAAATTCCTGAATCGCTCAATTTATTGGATTGAACCCACTCAATCATTACCACTAATTCTTGAATCTAAGGCATTTTTGACATGCTGCTGGGGTGATATATTTAATCACCCTATCGGAAACAGTGCCACAAATTTTTGGTTTTTTATCGTCCATGTAACAAGATTCCCCTCAACAAACGTGAAGTAACCTGAAGTTGACTTCCTATCTGAAACATTTCCTGCCCACTCTGCATTTGTGTACCCTTTAATCCTTAAATGATTTTTTTATTGAAAAGAGTAATGCTAGCTTCAGCTATGCGTAATACCTATCCCACATACATGTTAATCTAAGCCCTTAAATTATAAAAAAAATATTTTTTATGTTATTAAATCCTATATTCTAGAGAGTAAACCCTAGGCATCAATTTTTTAGATTTACATGTACGTATGATTGGTTCTGCACATAGGTGCATCTAGCATTTTCCTTTTCAAAAACATAATCCCTTTTTAGGAGAAGACTTCAAATATTGATCAATTCTAATCATTGCATCCATGTGATCTTTACCTGGACAATGCATAAATTTAGTCATCACACTTACAACATAGGCAATATGAGAGCGAGTGTGTGAAAAATAATTACGTTTTTTTTACTGACCACTGGTACCTTTCCTTGTTTGTAGGTACTTGATCAGAGTATTGTCCAAGTTTGTGAATATGGACAATTGGGGTGTCTGCAGGCTTATATTCTAGATGACCCACTTCTGATATTCAGTCAAAAAATATTTTTAATGAGAGAGAAATATACCTTGTTTTGATCTAGTAACTTCAATCTCCAAAAAGCATTTCAATCCTCCTAGATTTTTCATCTCGAATTCAGATGCCAATTGTCTTTGAAGCTTTAATATTTCTTCTTGGTCATCTCCTGTAAGAATCACGTCATCCACATAGACTATTAGTGTTGTTACCTTGCCAAACTGATGTTTAAGAAACAATGAATGATCAGAATTGCTTTGTTGACAGCCTTATTTCTTCAACACCACACTAAATCTCCCAAACCATGCTCTAGGAGATTGTTTTAACCCATACAATGCTCACTGCTGTTTACACACTACCTCGTCTCTTGTCGTTGTATGGAATGGTGGAATGCCCATGTAGACTTCCTCCTCATATCACCGTGCAGGAAGGCAAAGGAACACCCATATGCTTCCTACCGATTTTTTCCCTTTAGGCAAAGGAACCAGGGTCCATGTGTCATTTTTCAATAATGCCACTATTTCCTCCTTCATAGCTTGAGTCCACTTTGGATCAAACAACGCTTCATGAACAGTAGTAGGTACAAGACACGAGAAAAGTACATGTACAAAGGCCTTAAGAGGCTCAGAGAGTCTCTTTGTAGATACATAATTTGCAATTGGGTACTTTGACCTTTGCTCTTCAACTTCTGGAGAATATCTATAAGGTGGTTTGCCTGGATTGTGCCTGAAAGTTAGAGTATAGCCACCAATGGTATCTTTAGTATTAGAATTTAAAGAAGTAGTAGGAAAGCTTACCTCAGGGATATCCTCACGAGAAGAATCACAAGGTACTGGACTAAGAGGGAGTTCTTCATCAACTTCATTTGCAGGGGGCTCCATGGCTGATTCATGTGCATTATGTATATCATCATGATTTATAGCAGACTGAATGTTCTGTTTCTCTGAGTCACCTAAATTGTAACCACTTCTGCAGTTCATCTTGACGCTCACCTTGAAGTGGAGACGTCTATTGTCTTGAAAAGAATGTATCAGATCCAGGAAAGTCACATCCATGGTCATATAAGTTCTTTTAGTAATCATATTAAGTCAATGGCATCGTGTGGCATCGTGTGGCCATGGCCTCGACCCTGACGCCATGTGGCGTCGCTCTCACTGTTGTTCTCTTCTTCTTGGCACCACGGCTTCCTCATTGGCGCCATATGGGGCCGACTTCTGTTTTGCTTTGAATAGGGATGTTTTCCACACGAAATTGCATATTTGAGCTCCTTCTTCTTCCACTTGGTGTTTTCCACTTTTTGGGCTTGGAACCTACAAATCAACACCGAAAGTAAGTGAGAATAGTCTCAACTCATTGTGGAACATTAAGTATTTGCTCATCCTTGAGCAAAGGCCTTCAAACTAAAAGGCAACATTAAATCTTGGTAATCATATTTTGATCACTAGTTCATGCAATTCACATTTACAAAAGAAAAACTAAAATTTCAACTGATGGTTCCTCTATTCAACGGTCTTCTTAAGAGTGTTTACTCACCAAAAAAACTTTTAAATTTGCCCCACAACTAGACTTCCTTTATAGTTTCTCTCATTAGTTGTCTCTCCATCAGTCCACTTTTCATGCACATACGAATTCACTATGATCCCAAAGGCTAATTTCAAAATTCACTCTTCACAAATCATAGATGATCCTATGATCCTTAGGACTGTTATCTGTTTTAATGGGGCTAGGGACCAGGGTAAGTCAAAAAGGTTAATCATGAAAGTTTAATCATTTAGCATGCAAAACTTAACCAGATTGAATTAGTTGAAGTACCCCCATTAATAAATGACTACTCCCCCAAATTTAAGCTTTGACCAATTGTTAGCCAATGTTTCACATCTTTTTGATACATGACTGATTTTATGAACAAAACTTGCTTCGCGAGGGGTTTTTTATTGTGCTTGCCACCACCCAATTGCTTTCACTCATAGTTCCTTAGGAGTTTCAAATCCTACCTGATTTAGTCATGCAATTTGAATGATGGGTCATGAAAGAAGAAAGTAAAAAAAAAAAACCAAAATAAGTTAATGAGGTGGTTTGAAAAACGGTTACATGAACAGATAAAATTAGTTTACTTATGCTCAAACGGTCATGGGTTCACTTCAAAGGCCTAAACGGTCCAACATGACCTAATTCATCTCTTCGGATTCACTGCTCTATCTATTTCGCCTTGAGCTTCATTCAAAATTAGTTCTAGTATCAAAGAGTAAAGACTAAGAGCATACCACCATTCAATCAACAAACCCAGCACTAATTAAATGGATATATTAGAAGATTATTGTGTGGCTTGTTAAAAGTTTTTGAGGTATTCTAGACTCTTTCATACAACCATAAAACTTATGACCATCGTAGAATAGCTAATTTTGGCAATTTGAATGAGAATTGCATTTTTTTCAAAAATCTTCACTTCACATTGACATAAATTAAACAATGTCCTCAATGTTTGAATTAAACAATTGAGATTTGAAGGGGGTAAGGGGATTTCTAGTTGTGTTTTTGCTCTTGCTTATGCCTCTTCTTTTATGCTCCATGGGTCTCTCAGAGTGATAATTGCAATGCAAAACCGAAAGGTTCAGTAACATTTTATTCAAAAGGAAAAGTTAAATACAGGATAGTAACAAAATTCACTCGAAGATAGAAACATTAAAAACATATAACCATGAAGTAATTAGCCTATTCATTCATTTGAGTAAAATTAGTGAGTATATCAAACAAGTTCATTTTCCTATACATACGAACAAAATTTTTTACCTAATGCAAATTACTTGTTTTCACCTTAGGATATATCAAAATACAATCAGCTATCCTAAGTGCCCAAACACTGATGAGTCTCTTGACCACTCACTCTGCTCAGTTTCACTCTCCTTGCTGTCATCCATGGACTCCACTTTAGTTTCAGGATGTAGCTCTGGAGGGTTATAAAGGGATGCCTTTCAGCTGAGATGGGGTTTGAGTTGCACTCCACCAGTGTACTTTTTGTATGTACCCCATATGATAAACCAACATCTGTGTGATGTTGGTGATCTCATTCTGCAAGCTGCTCTTGGTTTCTTCCCTTTTTGGACCCCTCTTACAGGCATGTTTCTTGGGTTCTTCCCTTGCCGGCTTCTTCCCCTTGCCATTTCGGGCTGAAGATTTTCCTCTTTCCATTTTAAATACTCTTGAGCTCGGGAGTATTCTAACTGGAAGGAAGGAAAATCACTAACCTAAATTAAATCGAACTTACAAACTTGGAGACGACCTCAGCCGAACTGATTCTCAGAAAAATCCTCTTCCAAGACGCAAGAACTAGGTGAAAAGATGAAAAAACGTCTTCAGAAACTTGAATTGATGAATCCGAAGTCGAAATCGCAATAATTTCGCTTCGATTTAGCTCTGAATCGACGTTTTTCGAGTTCGGGGATGTAGGGTTTAGAAGGGGTGGTTATCATGACACTGTCGGCTCAATTCGACGCTATGTGGTGTCGAGCTTTGCCCAAATGCATTCGGTGCCGTGTGGCATAATGCCCTTTCGTGCGGTGTCCAGCTACTTAAATCCTTTTGTTATAAGTAGCATCGTGCAGCTTCACTATACTTCTCATGGAGTCGACTTGACACTATATGGCGCCACAATTCTTCCAATGGTGTTGCAGTGATGCCGTGTAGCTCCAGCTATTCTGCTGTGGTGCCGCCCCTTTAGAGATGACTTTTACCATGAGAAGTGAGTTTTGACAATTGGCTTACTCCTATCATCCTGAACTTCATTCTATCCACAAAATTAGCCATCTAAACTTAAAATTAATCAATCAATCTCGCAATTCCCCAATTAGGCATTCAAATTCTCAAAATTGAATTTTAACATAAATGGTGAACACATGCAGTTGCTCAATTCATGCTAACTATCAAAATTCTATTCAAACATGCTTCATACAAGTTAAGAACTGAATTCAAAGCATGCCTCAACCAAAATTGAGCCTAATCTAATTTAAGAAAAGTTTAATTCTATTCTTTCCAAAATTTTATTTACAGTTTATGGGTTACCTCCCAAGAAGGACCAATGTTTTAAGTCTTTGGTAAGACTTTTCAAACTTGACTCATCCAGGATCTAACAGAGAGTTGGAAGGGAAATTGTAGCTTACAACTTGTCCTCTTTGGCTCAAACTATTCCCATGGATCTTTTCAGCTGAATTAAGAAGGTTCTTATGGGGTCAAAGCGTTTTTTGGGTATTTCTGCATTTGGTGGGATGCCTAAGCTCTCTTCTACCATACATCTATGTTCTCTAAGCTCCTTCTCCCTAAGCTTCCCACGCTCAAGTAAGTGTGGGTCTTAGCTCATTCAACCTCCATCCTTGGTTGTTTCACACCATTCATCCATATTTAACCACCTCTTTTTCTCATAGGGCGAATTTCCCTTTACAACACAAGGATCTAATCCTTCTACTGGAGGTCTAGTCTTTAATACCTCCCTTGACTTCCCTTTTTGTCTCTCTTCATGGTTTGCAGCATATATAAGATGATATCTTGGCCACTAACTGATCTCATGGTGATATTCCCCTCTTCTACATCAATGATTGTTCGTGTAGTGGTTAGGAAGGGTCTACCAGGATGAGAGGCATTTGTGTCCCCTCTTCAAATTTAATTACCAATAAATCTTCCAGAAAGAGAAGCTCATTCACCTTGACCATCATATTCTCCAAAATTCCCCTTGGGTAGCTGATTGAACCATCAGCTACCATAACTTTTACATCTGCGGGTGGACGTTCATTAAGACCCAATTGCTTAAACAGACTAAAGGGCATAATGTTAATACTAGCCCCTAGATCACATAAGGCATCGTTGATCACATCAGTCCCTATAGATCTTTCACCTTGGGCGAACAGATTCCAATTACTACTTCCTTCCTCTCTATGCACCTTCCACTCAGAATTGTCCAGCTCATGCTCTTTGGACTCCTTAAATCTAGCATGGCTGAATCTATCTTCCATTTGCTCAATAACGCGAATATCAAACCTTCTCTTCCATAAAAGGTGGTGGCCAAACCTTCTTCTAACCTAATTGTTCCTCACTCAACCAATTCGGATATTCTTCATTTTTGGGCTCCAAAACATGAGGAATGTAGTTTGGCTCTTTCGGACTTAAATTTTTATGGAGCTTTTCTTCTAATCTCCATATCGGTGTTGTTTGGAACTTATGAATAAACTCTTCCACCTCATTTTCTTCCTCATATAATTCATTCTCTTTAGTCACAACCCACTCAAAGGGAGATAACTGACAATGATTAACTTCATTCATTTCACGAGAAGGTTAAACTTGTCTTTGCTCCAAATAGATGAAATCATCTTCATATTCTTCTTCTTGAGTGAACTCTTCGTTAACTTCTTCCATCCCCATTTCCTCTAGAGATTTCCTTGACAAGGCCGCATTGCAACTCTCCACTTCTTCTTCTTCTTCCTTCTTAGGATTCTCTACCGTGTCACTTGGAAGGATTCCTTTCATTCTTTCATTTATGGCTTTTGCAAACTGACCCATTTGGATTTCTATGTTCCTAAGGGATGCATCGTGGCTCTGAACCATTTTGGGCAGAAACACATGAGTGGAACTTCTTTTTTCAGCTTCAGGCTGATTTTGGAATCTTCCTGGTTGTCCAAAATTTTGATAATTACTTTGATTAGGAGCAAGTGCTACCCCTTGGTCATTTCTCCATTCCGAAATTCGGATGGTTTGTCCAGCTGGGATTGTAGGTGTTGGAATACGAGTCATTCCGTCCTTGCATATTTGTGCATACTGCACACTCAATAGTGGACGTACAGACCTCAACGCTATGTCCGGCACCACCACATGACTCATAGCATACGGATGGACTCTGTGCACGTTTAGCTTCCAAGACAACTATCATTTTCTTCAAAGCCTTCATCTGAGCTCTAATTGCTGTATTTATGTCTACTTCGTAGACTCCAATCGTCTACCTAGAGCTTTCGCCTTGCTCCATTGTGCTCCTTGGTCTTTCGGTGTTTCACTGGTAGCTATTGGCAGCCATATTTTCCAAAAGGTCACATGCCTTATCAATCGACTTGTTCATTTGTGCTCCTCCTACGGCTGCATCAATAATTGTCCTTGTCTGGTTTTGCAGCCCATAGTAGAAATTATGCACTTGTGACTATTTAAGAATGGAATGATGAGGGCACTTCCTTAGAAATTCTTTAAGATCCCAAGCCTCATATAATGATTCCTGATCCATGCGTGAATAGGTTGATGTCATTCCACAATTTCACCATCTCGGATGGAGGAAAATACTTGGCTAGGAATTTCTGGTCATGATCAGTCCATGCAGTGATTGATCCTGTGGGTAGAGAATTCAGTTAGTATTTAGACTTATCCCTTAGGGAAAATGGGAATAATCCCAACCGGATCACATCTTCGGATACTCCATTTTACTTGAATGTATCATTGTTTGGAAGTCCACTGAATTGGACGGAGGTTTGGATCATCTGAATTATTGTTTACTTGATTTCAAGGGTATTTGCCAATATAGTCGGTCTTCTTATACTTGAATTGGTACCTCCAGCTCGAGGTACCTCAAACTCTCTCAGACTTCTCCATGCTTCTTCAGCCATGTTTTCCTCTCTTCTTGACAATCTTTACTGCCTTAAATTAGCTCTTGCGGTCCTCTAAATCTCAGGATCGAAGGGTAACAATTGAAGCCCTTTTTGCATACACAAAGAAGAAAGTAGTAATTTAGGACAACAACTATCTCTAAAAAATGATAAAAATTTAACTAACAACCAAACTACCACACACACACAAACATGCAAAAAAATGGTAATTTATCTTAACTAACAAGAATTTCTGACACTAACATGCAGATCTAGCTCAATTAAGCTACACTAAGCATGGATCAATTTTATACTAACTATAACACCTGCTCTAAGCTAGATTACAATTATTGAGCTAGGTATTAATAGTAGTTAAAACAAGTCCCTGGAAACAGTGCCAAAAACTTGATTGGGTGCAAACCGATTATGTATAAAAATCGCCCGTAGGCAAGTGCACGTGTCGCCTAAAGTATTAATTCAAATTGATTGGGTAATTCCTAGCAAGTTGGCGGATCGGGGATTCCAGTACACATAGCCCTCTCTTGAGGCACTACGACCGTACCCCCTCCTTAGTTCTATTGTCTCTCGAAGTCAAGGATGCTAATTGGAGTGTCTATCACCACAGTCACTATGACCACATGGGTCAGGATGCTTCTATCCAAGTCTACCTGTGCACCCCTCACATGCTTCTGAGCATTACACTCGATTTGGGAATCACATGCTGATTAATGGGTGCCTATCCTTGTATATCCTCTCCGTCTCAACGGGAACATCAGATATATCTTAAGAGGTCATTAATCTCTCAAAGTATAACGTATCCCAAGTTAATTACACTAAATTAAAGATTAATTACACTAAATTAAAGATTAATTACACTAAATTAAAGATTAATTACTCTCTAATAATCCGAAAATACATGCATCCCTTGTCAATATAACATTTCATCACGACCTACCTAAGGGTACCTAGCTAAACATAGTGAGGATTAGAGATAAATCCCAATCCAAATCCGTACAAAGTACAATAAGCTAAGCAAACACACATATACAGAAATAAAGAGATAAAAAAGGGGAAAGAAGCTTCCCTTCTACTCCCAATCTACTCCTTTCTTCCTTTGCTGCTCAAAAGTGTTTTGCCCTTACTCAAAGCTTGCACAACCTCTCAAGCGTGGAGGCGTGATCCCCAATGTGGATTCATAACGCCTATTTATAGGAAATTCCCTGAGATTCCCCTATGTGGATTCATAACGCCTATTTATAGGAAATTCCCTGAGATTCCCCTATTTTTTAAGCCCTTAGTAGTCTGGCGACATGTGGTGTCAGAAAAGTGTCGTGGCGCCAAGTCTTTGCATTGAGAGTGACGCCATGAGATACTGTGGTGCCACATCTTGTATTCTTCATCGTTGCCAGAGCCCCTACGCTGGGCCCATCTTCCGGGGGCGCCGGAGTGCGAGGATGCGCGCCCCTGCACTAGTTCTTGGTGTTGGGCCGCTCAAGGGCAAAGATGGGCAGCCCTGCACATGCCCTGGCTGTTGAGGTGCTCAGTCCAGAAATTATATTCTGCTCCCAGTGCCCTTGTGCTGATCTGCAAAAGTGGATTAGTAGACTGATAAAATATTTCAACCTTTCGAAGAAGAATTTTGAGAAATGCAATTGCTCTATCAATTTTACATTCATAAAAATTCCAAAGGAGTTGTTATTATTTTATTTAGAAAAATGATATTAGTACTACCATATTTTACCCTGAGGTTTTACATCGTGACGTGGGTGTCCTCCTCACAACCTAGTTGGCAGTCTAGATATAGTTTAGGGTTGCCCATAGAATTGGAAGATAGATTGACTTTATCTCTTATTTGGACTGCTAATGAAGACACCACATCTTATGGTAAACCTTTGCAGTAAAATATAGTTGTACCCATATCACCACTTTTCAATTATTATTTTCAAAAATCCAAAATTATTCTGCTACAACACTACAGTGGATTATGCGTGTGAGTTGTGTAACTCGTTTTGTGCAATATGAGATTTGTGACCCCTGACTCACCACAACCAACCGGTAAATGAAAAATATAGTGGTAAATTTATTGACGCTTTATGTGCCTATTTTAATTTGCATAGAATAAAATTGTTTCCTAAACTTCTCTTTTTAGCCACATTTATAAAGGAACAATAACAAGAGTTTCTATTTTACTTACATACTTTCTTACTATTAAAGAATTAAATTCCATAATTTTAATTTGTCAACCAGAAGTTGATTTTTATTTAAACAAGATTAAAGCATGTATTTAAAAGAAATTGTAATTATTATTAAACATGTATTTCATAACCAAATAGTTCTTAGCATTTGTGAAATTATTATGAAGCCACTGGCCTAAGTATTGATGTAATAATTTTGTAGCTTCGTAAGTTTTAATTAAAATTAATATTTGAATTTCATGTATTTAAATGAACAGCCAATTAATATATATATGAGGAAAATGTGTAAGCTCTGCTAGAAAATGCTGGATGGAAAGAATATCTGGATAATTCTAGTGGAAGCATTGGTCATAGGTGAGATAATTACTTTTAGATAACTTTTTGGTGAAAAAAGTTAGTGGGCAACATATATAGTAGAGAAGTTTATGAAAGAGTTGAAATATATCTAGGGAAATGAGAAGAAACTTGTCAGTAGCTTCGTTATTCAGGAATAAGAATTGAATATGAAACATAGCCTTAGAATGACATTTGAAGTAATGATCTATTGGGAAATTCTTATTTTTGATCAAAATATTAGACTTATTTAATTAATACAGATAGATTCCACATAAGTATCTTTAACATTTTGGATAGGGTTTCGAACTATATAACTCAGAAGAGAAGTTTCCATTTAGTATATTAAACAACTTGACAAAATTATCTGCATGAAAGTTTGTGTAAGATGATCTGAGCCCCATATTGCGGCCGAAGAGTAAGACCACCGGGAGCATGGGCATAGCATGGTGAGAGCTCAAACCAAAATTTCTGTAAAATCAATGATAGAGCTAACTTGGCTTCAATAAGGGCAAAATTTTGACCAAGACAAGTTCTCGGTCCCCAGCCAAAGGGTATGAACGATGCTTGCGATTTTGCAGCCTTGGCGTGTCCTCCACTAATGAATCTCACTGGAGAAAATTCTTCTGCATCATCGCCCCACAATTCTTTATCATGATGAAGAAACAGAGCAGGCAAAGCAAGTTCTACACCAGGAGGGATGGTTGCGTTTCCTACATTTATTTCTTTGTAAGCAGTACGCACTAGATTGATTACAGGTGGATATAGACGGAGAACTTCGTGTAGAATCATAGTAACCTGCAACCGATTAGAAAATAAACAAAAATCTATTAGATTTCCATAGAAGAACAAAACAAACTTTTGATATTTGAACATATACAAATGCACTCACTATCTTGAGGTGGCTTAATCCGTCAAAGTCTGGTTTGCTTTTTCCAAAGATTTGTATGACTTCATCCCTTGCACGATTTTGCCAAACAGGATGCATGCTCAATAAAACCATAGTCCAAGTCAACAAAATCGAAGTTGTCTCCTGTCCTGCAAAGTAGAATAATTTACACTCTTTCAAGACATCCTCCGTACTTATCGATTTAAAGCTTCCACCATCTTGAAACTCCTTTGAATTGGAGTCCAGTAGCAAGCCTAACAAGTCATTTTGTGAAATTTCCTTTGATTCCCTTGCCTTCTCCTTCTTCTCAATAATGATTGATATAAGGGATGAAATTTCATTGTCGATTTTCTTCCTTCTCAAGTTCTCTTTTGTGGGTAGGAACCTATAGAGCATGTCAATAATTACAGATTAATGTGCAATATTCTTCTATTCTCTTTGTTTACCAGCCGAGGAGAGCTTAGAGTATACAGTCAGTTCCTCCCACATTTTTCCTAAAATTAGTCTCATGAAAAATTAAAAAAAGAAGAAAGAAAGAAAACTCACTCTAGCCCAGGGAAATACGGCAAAGTAAGTGCCTTGGATACAAGCTCGACCAGTTCATACTGGAGTTGAAATATACTTCTTCCTTCGCTATAATTACTTCCAAATGCAGCTCGGGAGATCACATCTCCCGTTAATCTCTGAAAATCAGGCCAAACATCGACTTCACAGGAAACTCGAGTATCCACCTTGTCACCCCATTGACTTATCAATTCCATGCAGCTAGTATGAAAAGCTGGTAGCATCCCCTGGAAATCACCAACACACGAGCTAGCTCGCTGAACAAATTAATAGATTTATAAAGCTTCACCAGTACATGATGACCAGATTAACTACCTTGATCTTCTCAATATGGAAGGCGGGGTTGAGGATTTTCCTGTGTTTCGCCCACTTTTCTCCTTCGTAGTCAACGAGCCCCGTTACCAATAGTTTCGTGACAGGGTTCAAGTTGGGTTTCCGAAAGTGATCGAACTTGGTAGACAGAATTTCTTTGATCATTTCTGGATCTAAGATGATCACCCTTGGTTGCAATCCATTCCAAGTGAGACACACCTTCCCTGTGTTTTTTTTATCAATTATATATCCCTTAATGATGCCAATACAGTACAAGAACTACTTAAAACAGATCATAAAAATCTTCGAAAATTGAGAAGCTGAAGAGTCTGACAAGAACAGTCTTTTTTAACCCAAAACAGAGTAATGAATTCAACGGTGGCAGTTGAGGAAAAGAACCGTATTTTTCCACGGTTTGTTGAAGAAAGGGAGCGACTCGAGGCAGAATCTTGTGAGAAAGTTCCATGGGTTTGGATCGCGCTTCCTTGATAAGAGAGGCGTTGTCTTTAAGGTTTCCATGGAGCAATCTGTATGGCGGGCCAACGATGCCCTGATCCTTGAAGAACTTCTCGATCTGCTTGGGCTTCCACCATATGGAGTAGATCACTCTCCATATGATCCATTGAAGAACAGAGACGAAAACAAGGGTTGAGGCAGAGATCAAGTAATATCCCATCAACTTCTTCTTCAGTACTCAGGTCTTCAGAAGACGCGCATTTCTGCTCGAAATTAGTATCTATCCATTTAAGTATGCACAGGCGCAAGTGCCATCCGTCCTGACGCATGGATATGGACGACTGGCAGTAGTCACTAACACATTTTCCTCGAGTAGATAATTTATTATTTGTGTATTTATAACGTTGTTTGGATGAATGGACCACTTTTAAGACAACAACGTGTTTGGATGCAAGTCCTTCTAGATAAACCTCTTGGAAAGAGGATATTTTAGTGCTTTGAAAGAACACTTAAGCTTTTCTAAAGAGGATTCGTTCATAGAGTTATTTCAGTCCTCTACCGATGAGCCTAGCAAAACGCTGCCATAGCATGAATGAGAAATTGATAGATGTTTTGGAATATAACAGCTCCAACAATAAAAACTGATCATTTGAGTGAACAATGTGTTCCATAGTGACAAAACTGATTTTTCTAACAGGATAATTATTTCTCACTTCAAAAATGAAGGTTGCTAATGGGTTTAAGGCCCGTTTTCTCCCAAGATGTAATTAAATTTATGTGTTGAATGAATAAAAACTACTTTGAAATACCCTTCCACTAGCTAAGCTTTGTAATCAAGAAACCAGATACCAGAAAGAGTTTTGATCGGAAATGCAGAGCTATCTGGAAAGTAATATTTTAGATTCCCTCATTCATTCATTTTAAAGTTTTGGAATTTGTAGGTTATTAGAAAACACTTTGGAGTCTCCTTGTGTCTCTTTAAGACACTTCATGGATCGATAACCTGGAAATGGTGGTTTCTCAACGAAACGACTCTTCCTATTAATAAATACTCCAAAACCGATTTAAAAAAAGCCTCATTTTTACATAAGTTAATTGCTTACTGCAACAACACCCACTCACCATAATCCAAATAGATTCATTTTACTTCACCAGGAACTGGGAAACCTATACTTTATCCAGATTCTCTACTTGAATGTGGAATGCATGGTTGCGTCTTAGAAAGCCATGAAATGGCAGTTCTACCTAAAAAGTAAAATCAGCCTCTTTAGGCGTGTGATCATCACAAGTCACCAGCTAGCATTGGTATATGCTACTAATATATTCGGATACCCACTAGGTCACCATAGATTCTTCTAATTTCTTTTCAATGATCAATTTTAAGATTACTAGTATGTTTATTCCAATGCTACAAATCCTACTCAAACACTGTCCCAAAAAAAAAGTGTTTGGACCAGGCCAAACCAGTTTCAACCCATAGGTTGAATTGGTATGAGATGATAATGGTGTCACATAAAGATGATTTGTGTGTTTGTTTGTGTGTGTGTGTGAATGTGTGTGTGAGGGGGTGTGTGTGTGTGTGTGTGTGTGTGAGAGAGAGAGAGAGAGAGAGAGAGAGAGAGAGAGAGAGAGAGAGAGAGAGAGAGAGAGAGAGAGAGAGAGAGAGAGAGAGTGTGTGTTGAATGTCCCCCCACCTCAACCAATATGGGAAGGGCTGTCAACCCTATGTTGTGTTGAAGTGTTGTAAGACAAAGGGGAGGCCAACGCCTCCTTCTACACTAAGAAGGTTAAAGGCCTCTCCTCCTCTATCCTAGGCCAGGGACCTCTTCCGTGTTCGAAACGTATCAGGTTGGCTAACATTTATTTACCAATTTCAGGTTTCAAGTGACTTAGACCTGATGAAATCTTCAGGTTCAAGCAAATCCGATCTGCCTAGTTAGGCTGGGCAAGGTTTTATGAAATAAATATATCCACTCATTTTATAAACACCATTTGTAATATCTAGTCTTATACAATATGCATAATATACATCATTATGTGGCATAACCTCAAGGCCTAGACAGAAGGTATGAAGCCCAAGTCCCTGATCTCAAAGGTGGACTATAAATCAGAAATGAAGGATTGAATGACATGGAGAGAGGATGTGGTGACAACTATGTCGTGAACATATATGATGAGGAGTGTACACTCCTAAAAAAACATGCTCTGCTAGAGGTTGAATTTGCTGGCGGAGAAGCCCAAACCCGCCGGTGGATTATCCACCGGCGGGTGATGCATTGTCGGCTGGTGGAGCGTCAGTGGAATGGTTTCGCCGACGAAAACAACTGCCGGTCGGTTTTTTCTCTCCGCCAGCAGTTCATTCTGAAATTCGTTGACAAAACAACCTTCTGCCGGTGGAGAGAACTTCCGTCGGCTGAAGGACATTCCTCTGATGACATTTTGATGTCGGCGAAGAGTCATTCCACCCACGGATTATCAACGTCGGCGGAGTTTTTCTTCGCCAAAGGATCCTACTCGTCAGCGGAACGCCATTCCACCGACGATTATGACAGCCGCTGGATTGAGTATCCACTGGCGGCCAGGTTCAACCGCTGCAGGTGACCGTTATAACGGTCGTTTCAGGCAACGGTTTCAACCGCCAGCAGACAATATTTTTTTAATTTTTTAAAAAAATTTTAATAGACCTGTTTTATGTACTAAAAATGTATACATTTTAAAAACTAATTTAACCAACAAATGACAGCCAAAAATATATACATTACATTTAAGTATTGTATACACCAATATTTTAATCCATTACAAAAAACATATATAGTAGTTTAAACCAGTAAAAAATATATATACAACAAAACGAAGAAGACTGTTCAGTTGTGTGAGTGATCCCTCCCTTGTTGGTCAAAAGGCCCTGCACTTCAACACAACTTAAATGATAAGCAGTAATGTAATATATAACATTAGTAATGAATTTTGTATTGAAAATAATACAAACTTGCAGGCGACTTGAGAGAGGCTCGCCACCGATTGAATTCTTGCAACTGAGTCTCCATCAACTGCATCTTGTCCATCAATGACTGTTTGTCTTGTCTTTCTTTTTGTAGTTGTTCCTGTAGACCTAAGTATTCCAGTGTTCTTGTAGCTGCACCCTTATGTGGCGGAGCACCAATCCCAAGTCCTCTCTAATAACCCCCTATGGTGGCCCGCCGTAGACCTTATCTATAATAGGTGTCAAATCTGCAGGGTCCACCGAGTTGTGGACCTATTGCTTAGTTGTGCTCCGAACAAGCTCCTCCTACATAAGAAACAAAAATTAATTAAAACATGCACTTGGTATGAAATTAAGTTGTAAGAAACCTGATAACTTACACATAACATTGTTGTTTCCTCATCTATATATGTCCCATCTTTCCTCCTAGGGCCTTGAGGAAAGATCTCAAAAACACAAAATTCGGATCTTTAGCTTGTCGCTGCATATAATTTGAATTCCTAGAATAAGTGTTGTACAAAGTTTAAACATAGAAATATTGATGACAAGACAAATAAAAAATCATATAAGTACCTCTTCTTTTAAAAAAATGGGTAAGGGACTTAGTATTAAGTTTGTGAGTCATCTTCAAAAGTTGTCAGTTCGCCTTGTTCTTCACATCAATCTCTTTCTTGCTTGCCTCATCCCAGTATTTAACTAGCAATGTTCAGTTTTAAGGAGCCATACCTCCGATGGGACAGTGTTGGCGCTGCTTTGGGGTCTTTCCATCATAATACTACTTATACGAGGTACGATTGTCTCGTATTATTTTCTGAAGAACTAGCTGAAGAGTTTTCATCGCCATGCCTTCAGTCACGGGTTCAGCCTTTTCATTAACAAACTTGTATTTTTCCTGCAAAGAAAAAATAATTTGATTAGTACTTATGACCATTAAAAAAAAACAACTTGTTTTGTGTCTTATGTTGATTTCTCTAACCACTCCTTGAATGAATTCGGGGGGAGGTCACGCTACTAGAGATGTAGTTGGAAATACAGTTGAGCCTGAACTTGTGTTCCAATGAGATAAGAGAGGTCATGTTGCGCATCAGAGACCATCTGTCCATCCTTGATTACAATCCTTGCCTCTTTCTCAGGCATGAATAACATCGCTCTCACCTTACACTTGACATGTGGTTCTTGTGGCTGCAAAGCCTCAATACCATCAAAGCCAAATCTGGCGCCATTGAGATCGGGCCAACATCAAATGCATACTCAGTCAACATTAAAATGACATTTTATCAGGCCATATCAATCAAACAATACTTGAATCTTGAGTCTCAGGTGATTGATAACTTGGGAACAACTCTCTAAATTTAGCATTGATTCCTCTAAAATGAATTAAACTCAAATTTAATATGGTAAAATTGTACAAACTACTAACAGATCAGAAAATTGTACAAACTCAAGTACCTATCGACACAAAGTCTGATGAAGATGTAGCTGGAGCCCGGGCCGAAGGAGAGAGGCCTGCTGGAGCCCGAACTGAAGGAGAGGGGGCCACTGGAGCTTGGACCAATGTCGAAGGGGCTGCAAGAGTCAACCCCAATGGAGAGGAGGTTGCTGGAGTCAACTCCAATGGAGAGGGGGTTGCTGGAGTCAACTCCAAGGGAGAGGGGGTTGCTGGAGTCAACCCCGACGGAGAGAGGGGGCTGCTGGAGCTTGGGCCGATGTCATCGCTCGATTGCGTTTGTGCCTAACTGACACAAATTCCCCTTTCGGTGGCATAATTATCCTACAAAATAAAAGGATTTAGGACTATCAGCTAGAAGAGAAAAATTGTAATTAACTATTACATGCAACGCATTTACAATTTTTAGTCGATTAAACCTACGTTATATTACATGCAAGTCCGTACTATTGACCCTTATTCCTTAATTAACGTCACAACTCACCCATATAATATCATCTTCATAACTAAAATTTGTTGCGCCTTCGACTCTTGTATCCCATGCCAATAGCAATGCCTCATCTTCTTGGGCCCTTTCATTGTCATCACTTAAAGGGATGCCGTAGGTGTCTCTTGGTCTCCAATGATAGACAACACTCTAACATGGGTCAATCCGGTCATTCCAATAAAATACCTATTGTGCTTGACTTAGATAGATAAAAGATTCGTCTTCAAATGCTTGGTTCGTTGTGTTTACCTACGTGAAGTGAAGCCCGTCAATGATGCAACCTCTGCCCTTTTTCATATTGTACCATTTGCACTTGAATAGATACATAGGTGTCCATGTTCCAAAATAAACTTCTATTCCTAACTATAGGACACCACAAAATATCTCATCTCCTACCCCCACTGTTGCAATGCCACTATTTTGTGTGGTTTGATTCAGGTCAACGGCCTCCGTCTCAAACTTATAACCATTGCCAAATAAGCTTGATATGACATAGCATTGCGAGATGGGCCACATGCAAGAGAGAGAACTAGAGAAAAATTGTACTAATACTGCAGAAAAATTGTACTAGTACTACTAATTCACTCTTAGTATTCTCTCAAGTACAGAGAACTAGAGATGGAAAGGGAAACTTGTGAGAGAATTGAGAGAGTGAAAACAAGAGAGAGAGAGAGAGAGAGAGAGAGAGAGAGAGAATTCATAAATAGAAAATTAGGGATTCAAACAGATTTTCAGAGAGAGTTAGAAAAAGTATTTAAGTAGAGAGAAAACTGACAGAGAGAGAGAGAGAGAGAGAGAGAGAGAGAGACAGAGAGAGAGAGAAAACCAAGAGAGACAGAGAGAGAGGAATTCAGAAAGAGAGAATTACAGAGAAACAGATTTTGAGAGAAAGTGAGAGAGATAGTGACATATAATTAGAGAGAGAAAACCAAGGGTGAGAGAGAGAGAGAGGAAGTCAAAGAGAGAGAAAGACAAGAGAGAGAGAGAGGAAGTCAAAGAGAGAGAAAGACAAGAGAGATAGAGGGAGGCAGAATTAAATGGTGAAAAAGAATTTGAGAGAGTGAGAGAGACCTTGGTTTGATTTTTAAGTAGATAGAATCTGAGAGGGAAAGAGAGAAATCCAAGAGAGATAGAGATGAAGTCAGAGAGAGAGAAAGATAAGAGAGATAGATGGAGGGAGAGAATCAAACAGTGAAACTGAATTTGAGAGAAAACCGAGACAAAAAGATTTAACTAGAGAGAAATCATAGAGACAGAGAGAGAAAGATAAGAGAGATAGAGGCAACTAATGAATTAAATAGTGAAATAGAATTTGAGAGAAAACCAAGAGCGAAGGATTTAACTAGACAGAAATCAGAGAGAGAGAGAGAGAAATAAGAGAGGTAGAGGGAGGGAGAGAATTAAAGAGTGAAAAAGAATTTCAGAGGAAACCGAGACTCTAGAGAAATCAGAGAGAGAAAGAGAGAGAAAGATAAGAAAGAGAGAGAGAGAGAGAGAGAGAGAGAGAGAGAGAGAGAGAGAGAGAGAGAGAGAGAGAGACATTTAAAGAGTGAAACAAAATTTGAGAGAAAGTGAGAAAGAGAGAGTGAGAGATAATTTTAACTGGAGAGAAAGACGAGAGATTTAGGGAGGGAAAGAATTATAGAGAAACAGAATTCGTGAGAAAACTGAGACTAGAGAGAGAGCAGAGAGAGCAAGAGAAAGAAAAAGATAAGAGAGATAGAGGGGGAGGAAGAATTAAAGAGTGAAACAGAATTTGAGAGAAAACTAAGAGAGAGATTTAGCTAGAGAGAATCAGATAGAGTGTAAGAAAGAAGGAAAATATCAGAGATAGTGGGATTGAGAGAATTAAAGAGTGAAACAGAATTTGAGAGAAAACCGGAGAGAGGGAGAGAGAGATTTAACTAGGGAGAAATCAGAGAGAGAGAGAGAGAGAGAGAGAGAGAGAGAGAGAGAGACCCAAGAGAGAAAGGAAGTCAGAAAGAGAGAAAGATAAGAGCGAAATAGAGGAAGGAGAGAGAAAACCGAAAGAGAAAATTTTGGAGGGATTTCTGCATTTGAATTGTTATGAAATACAGAAATCGGGATTGTGGAACAGATTTTGAGAGACAGATTTTGAGAGACAGATTTTGAGAGATAGATTTTAAGAGAGTGAAAAAACAAGAGAGAAAAGTGAGAGTTTACACTTGAGTGAAAACTTAGAGAGTGAAAAACAAGTGAGAGACATAATTCAGAGGCAAAATTAAAGAGTGAAACAGACTTTCAAAGATAGATACAGAATTAGAGAGTGAAAATGATTTTGATAAATAGATTGAGAGAGATAGTACTTTTAACTAGCTAAATAAATGAGTGAAAAAGAGAAGACCGACAGAGAGAGAGAAGAGAGAGAGAGAGAGAGAGAGAGAGAGAGAGAGAGAGAGAGAGAGAGAGAGAGAGAGAGAGAGAGAGAGAGAGAGAGAGAGAGAGAGAGAGAGAGAGAGAGAGAGAGAGAGAGAGAGAGAGAGAGAGAGAGAGAGAGAGAGAGAGAGAGAGAGAGAGAGAGAGAGAGAGAGAGAGAGAGAGAGAGAGAGAGTTAGAGAGAGAACTGAGAGAGAGAGAGAGAAAAACGGAGAGAGAGAGAGAGAGAGAATGAGAGGATATCAGAGAGAATTAAAGTAAAACATGATATGCATTTTATCAGCATATGAGAACAAAACCAAGTCCATTAAAGTAAAACATCAAATGAAATGTTAAGCACTGAAATAATTAAACACCATCGAGAGCTAATACAAAATTTGAAGCACTGAAATAAACACAACTGAGAGCACAACCAAGAGAAAGTAAAATAAGTAAGAGCATATATATAGAAAGAAGAAAACATGCACCATCGAATTAAAAATCAATAAAAAAAAAGCAACTATACAATCAACACATACAATACAAATAGAGGGAAATATTACCTCTCTATTAGAAGAATCGAATTTCACAAACATCAGCACACAATGAAAAAGAATACTGAATGAACAAAATAGGATAAATAGTACAACGAGCCGAATGAAGAAAATAGCTTAAAAATCCATCAGTGCTAAAAAATGATGAAACAAAATTACCTGTGGTGAGGGGGGAGGGGTTTCTTCTGACAGCGATGAGGTCGGAGGAGTTTGACATCAGGAAGGCGGCCGGAATGAAGTGGAGACCGTCAGAACGCACGCCGAGAGTCTTGGAATGGACTGGATTTTCGAACCCCAAGGGTTTGTGGATGCTACGTTTTCGAGAGGAGGAGATCGTGTGCCAGGAACAGGCGGACAGAGGTGCTTCGATGACTTTCAGCCGGAAGAGAACGCCGGAGGGCTGGTTGACGGAGTTCGCGCGTTGGAGAAGACTTCCACCATTTTTGTCGATTTTCTGGGCAGGAACGGGAATAGGGAGTGAGCATGCGTTACATACGTATCAGGGCGCGGGAACTTAGGTTCTAATTCAAATCGGAAATTTTTATTTTATATGGGCCTAAGGGGCCATATGAATCAGAACGAAATCAAGCCCAACTGTCGGATTTTATTCCACCAGTGGTGGGGTATGATTTCGGTTTATTTGGCTAACGATCAGTTCATAACCGCCGGCAGAAAATGATTTTGTTGGTGGATAACATTCCAGCCGTCGGCGGAGCTTGTTTTTTTAGTAGTGTACGTAGAGTGAATTGAAGTGTGATGTGTAAAAGAGGATTATCATGAGGGAGTTGAGAAAACCTGTTTGGAGAGCTAACCGACTCAACTTTATGTAGCAGGCATGTAGAGCTTCTTTAAGTGTGTAAAGAGGCTAGTAAAGAAGGCTGACATAAGCCGGAGAGTTGGGGTCAATGAACCCTTTCGGCTATTTCATGTAAACAAAATCATGAAGATATCTATGTAGAAAGGCCTTTTTAACATCTAATTGGTGAGTAGCCAATTAAATGTAACAACAATTAAGAGCAGTAAATAAATAGTAGATAGTCGAACAAACAGACTGAAGGTGGAGTCATAGTTTGTCGTTTGTTGTTGGTGAAAGCCTTTAACAACAAGGTAGGCTTTGTAACGTTCAAGAGGACCAATTGAGTGTTGTTTGACCTTGTAGACCCGTTTACAGCCGATGACATTCACTGAATCGGTGATGAGACCAGATCCCATGTGGAATATTTATAAGGATCAGTCTTCCTCCTCCATAGTGGCTTTCCAATCGGGATTTTTAAAAGTTGTGCTAAAGTAGTTGGTTTTGGTGGTTGGTGAGTGATTGAGCAGTAAAGACAGATAGGTAATGGGTACCTTTGTGCAAGCTTGGTTGGTCGGTCCCGTCCATGGAACAAGTGACTATTTGGTGTTGGCGAGAACAGAAGAAAGGGTGTCACACTGAAAAGCGATTTTGGAAGTCTCTAGACCATAGGAAGACTTGTCAGTAGGGCATTAGGCTGTAGGAAAGAGGCAAGGGTATCATCGACAATTGAGGAAGGCACAGTCGTGATAGAGTGGTGTGAGGGATAGCATTAACCTGTGGAGGAGCAAAGGTCGCACAAACTGTCGGGGTAGGCGCCGGTAGGGGAGACAAGGCCGAGCACCGGTGCCCCGAGGAGGGAGAATCACTGTCACAAGACTGTAAAGACGACATACCCGTCACAGAGCACAGGCGTGCTATGCAGATTGGTGGCTGCAGAGTGTGAGAAGTTGGCCTTCATAATGATGGAAGGTGCGTGGATTATAGGGGCCGCGTAGGATGGCAAATCGGAGGTGGGGCTGGCAACGGTCACAGAGGCAGAGTAGTGACGGATGGAAAAGAGAACCCAGGGCATCGAGGCCTCAAAGCCAGTGCTGATTGAGGCAGCTCTAGAGCAACGGTCAATGAAGAGTGGCAAGTCGTAGATAGAGCCAAAGATAGGGACTGTTAGAATATGTAAAGTAGGGGCATTTTGGTCATTTCACCCATCGAGGGTATTTTGGTCATTTGACCATTGTAAACATGTGTATAAGTATGTTAGCTCATTAATAACATGTAACCCGTTTTTGTCACGTCTTACATGGTATCAGAGCCCACTCAGTTTGACTCGGTTTTAACTCGGTGCGAATCAGTTTGAAGGGGTGCAATTCGGGTTCAACTCGGACGAGCTGACCGAGTCAACTCGTCCGACTCGTCTTCTTTCCCATCTCCGAGCTAGGGTTTCAACCTGGCTTTTTGGGTTCCTCCGACGCCGATCTCTGTCGATTCAGCACCTATTTGGCTCGGAAACTTGTCAAAAGGTTCGTTTTTTGCCGCTGATTCTCAGATCGAAGCTTTGATTTGGGTTTTGGAAGTCTGATTTGATGCACGCCTAGAGGGGTTTGGTTTTTTGGTCTTCTGCCCCCTGTTCTACCATTTTTGTTGTCGCACCTTCATCGTCCTTAGCCGCTGCGCCGCCGCCGTCCGCTGCGTCGCCGCCGTCCCGCAGCGCCGCCGTGCTCCCCGCCGCCCTCTCGCAGCGTCGCGGTGCTCCCGACGCCTCTCGCAGCGTTGCCGTGCTCTCACCGCCGCCGCCGTCTTCCCGACCTCGCCGCCTCTCGAAGCCGTCCTCCCGACGTCATCGTCGCCCCGCGCGTCGTTGTTAAAGCCGCCGCCGCCGCCGCCGCCGTCGTCGCCGTCGCCGCCACCGCCGCAGTCGTCGCCACCGCCGCCGCCGCCGTCGTCGTCGCCGCCGCCGCCGCCGTCGCCGCCGCCGCCGCTGTCGTCACCGCTGCCGTCGTCGCCGCCGCCGCCGCTGTCGCCGTTGTCCCGCGCGGCATTGTTTCTGGCCCGGCGGCTCTACCTCACGGGGTGATAAAACCCTAGTTAGGGTATCATCCGCTCGAACCGGGTCCGACCGCCCGAACCGGATCCGCCAGCCCGAACCGGATCCATCAGACCGAACCGGGTCCGACCTGACCGAACCGGACTTAATCAGACCGAACCAGGGCAGACCGGAACAGCTCAGCCCGACTCAGCCTAGGCCCATTCCAGATCAGGTTCTTTTGGGTATTCTTTCCTTGCCATTTGAGCCTGCTTTGTTTTGTGATTGAGGATCTGCTACTTATTCACCATGTCTTCGTCTAGTGATCATATTTCGCATGTGCCTGTCAAGTTAGATAGGAATAATTATGTTCATTGGGCCTCCCTTATGCGCAATTTTTTGAAAGGCCGAAATTTATGGAAGTACGTTACTGGTGATTGTCAATTGACTGCTGACTCTACATCTAAAACTATTGAAGAATGTGATATTAATAATTCTCGGACTATTACATGGCTGGCCAGTGCTGTTTCGTCCTTTTCCCTTAGCCTGGAAGTTGGTAAATTTGATAATGCTAGAGATGCTTGGTTATTTTTGGAAGCTCGCCATAAAGGCAATAATTTTACTGCATAGTAAAAACTTGAGATGGATATTCGGTCTCTCAAGCAAGCTCCTGGTCAATCGATCTCTGATTTTTACAGTTAGATGTCTTTATTATGGTATCAGTTAGCTGCCATGGATCCGCAATTTGTTTGCACTGCCGATACAGAGGTTTTTCGTAGACATGTTGAGAGGGTACACTTGGTGCAGTTCTTAATGGCACTTCGTGATGATTTTGAGTCCATTCGATCATCTATGTTTCACCGCAGTCGATGGTGCTATATCTGAATTAATAGCAGAGGAGACACGTCGTCTTACTGGCGGTCCTTTGGGTTCTTCTGTCCGCGATATTGACACTGTTCTTGCTACGTCTCGATGACCTTCTTCTTTTATGGACAACCGGAACAGCACCTCTTGTGACATGACTCAGGTACGCTGTAATTACTGCAAGGAGTATGGGCATATGAAGTTCAGTTGTCCCAAACTCAAGATGCCTCCACATCCTCCGTCTACACGCTGTACTACAGCTGTTTCTGCCTCTTCTGATTATTCCTCCAGCACCGCTCTGCTTCCGACTCCTACGCTGACTACTGTGGATATCCAGGAGATGATTAACAAAGCCATTGCGGGTCTTGGTCATGGTACTTCCTCAGCTTCTTCCTTGTCTGTCACTTGAGATAATACTTCATGGATAATTGATTCTGGTGCGACCAATCATATGACTTTTGATTCCTCTGTTTTTGTCTCTACCTCTTCTAGTTCTTCTTCTCCCATATACACTGCAGATGGTTCCAAACTTCTTGTGGAATATACTGGTTCTGTTCGTACTCCTTCTGGTCTTTGTTTTTCCGATGTTCTCTTTGTTCCCCGCCTGTCTATGAATTTGTTATCTGTTGGTCAATTGTGTGATCTTGGATTTCACGTATTATTTTCCTCTTCTGGATGTCAGGTACAAGATCCGTCAATGGGGAAGGTTCTTGGGATAGGCCGTAAAGTTGGGCGCTTGTTTGAAATGGATGTTTTGAATCTTCCGTTTGGTGTTGTTTCTTCCATGCATAGTAGTTTGAGTGCTTGTCATAGTTCGGATTTTTCACTTTGGCATAATCGATTGGGCCATGTATCTTCATCTACTCTTCGTACATTGATTAATACAGGCCAGTTAGGGAATGTTTCCTCTGAATTATTACATTGTGTTAGTTGTAAACTTGGCAAACATACTGCTTTACCCTTTAATCCTTGATTTGTGCATTCCTTAGCTCCTTTTGATATTATTCATTCTGATATTTGGGGGCCGTCTGTGGTTCCTTCCATGGGCGGTTCTTGCTACTATGTTGTTTTTGTTGATGATTACTCCCGATTTGTTTGGATTTATTTGTTACGGACTCGTTCTGTGTTTTACGACACTTATGTTGAATTCTCCACCATGATTCGCTCAGTTTTCTAAATCTATTAAAGTTTTTCGTTCTGATTCTGAGGGGGAATTTATCTCTCATAAGTTTTGCATGTTGCTTAAGTCACATGGTTCTTTGCAACAACTTTTTTGTCTGTATACTCAGCAACAAAATGGTGTCGCTGAGAGAAAACATAGACATATTGTTGAAACTGCTCGCACTCTTTTTTTTGTCATCTTCTGTTTCAAAACAATTTTGGGGTGAAGCAGTTTTGACCTCTGTTTATCTTATCAATCGGTTGCCTTCGGTCGCGTTGAAAGGTTCTACACCTTTTTATCGCCTCTATGGTTTGTCTCTTGATTACTCAGCCCTTCGTGTTTTTGGTTGCACGTGTTTTGTTTTACTTCCTACGCGTGAATGTGATAAGTTATCTGCTAAATCTGCTATGTGTGTATTTTTGGGCTACGGTATTGAGCAGAAAGGTTTTTCAGTGTTATGATCCACAAAGTAACAAGTTGCGTATTTCTCGCCATGTTACTTTTTGGGAAAAATTACTGTTCTACTCTTTACCTTCTCAGAAATCACAGTCTGATCTTTCTCCTCCTGTTATCTTTGATCCTTTTCCGAATGACTTGTCCTCTGTATCTTCTTTCCCTGATTCTGTTTCAGGTTCACCAGCTGACACGTCTCTGTCCCCTGCGCCTTCTCCCACTGATGCTCCTGTGCCCTCTGTTGACCTGCCTTCGTCTTCAGCTTTGCCCCCTAGTTTGCCGGTGGACTCCTCCCCTGCGGATCAACCTCGGTATCCGTCTCGTACTCGTTAGTGTCCGGTACGTTTAGATGACTATCATTGTTATTTATCTACTCTTATTTCTATTCATGAACCTTCTTCCTATCACAAAGCTTCTTCTGACCCTCTTTAGCAGCAAGCTATGAGTGAGGAATTACAAGCTTTGGCCAAGGCTCGTACTTGGGATCTTGTTACTCTTCCTCCTGGTAAGGCTACTATTGGTTGTAAGTGGGTTTATAAAGTTAAAACAAAGGCAGATGGTTCTATTGATCGTTATAAAGCTCGCCTAGTGGTGAAGGGTTATTCACAGGAGTATGGTATTGATTATGAAGAGACATTTGCTCCTGTTGCTCGGCTGAAGACGTTTATATGTTGCCCCCACCAGGATTTCAGCATCACTCTGGGCAAGTTTGTAAACTTCGTCATGCCCTGTATGGTTTGAAACAAGCGCCCCGTGCTTGGTTTTCGACTTTTTGTTCGAAAATAGTGCAGTACGGTTATCGCCAGATTTCTCATGATTCTACACTGTTCATTCGTCAGACTTCTCAGGGTATAGTCTTACTCTTGTTATATGTTGATGATATGGTTATTACTGGCGATGATCTGCAAGGCATCTCAGCTCTTAAGAACCATCTCTGCTCTTGTTTTGAGATGAAGGATCTGGGACGGTTACGGTATTTTCTTGGTTTAGAGATTCTTCCACTCCGTGATGGTTATGGATGCTCACAGGTGAAGTATGCTTCTGATTTACTTATTCGGGCCGGTCTTTCAGATAACAAGACCTATGATACTCCCCTGGAGCTTAATGTTAAGCTGAGAGGCACAGATGGCGAGCTACTCTCTGATGCTACCCTCTATCGACAACTTGTAGGTGGCTTGATTTATTTAACGATTACTCGCCCTGATATCAGTTATGCAGTTCATGTTGTCAGCCAATTCATGTCTGCTCCTCGGACTGTTCATTATGCTGCTGTGTTGCGCATTCTACGCTATGTTCGGGGTAGTCTGTATAGGGGTTTGTTGTTCATGATTCGGGAAGGGCGAATGCTAGTGGTGTGTAATGACAGAGCGCCCGGTCAGATGGTTCTGCTGAACTTCAATCGTTGACTAAACATAAGAAGTCAGTTAATGGAATTGGTTGTGGCAATGGTTCAAAAGTATGGGAGGTATAAAAAGTGTGCAGATCAGCCGAAATTGTGGGAAATTGTTGCCTTGAGAAGTGTTGTGTTGTCTTGAAGTTGCAGATGGAGGAAGGTCCTGGAAGCTCTGCTCCTCAAAGACGACATGACGAGAAGTGAGAGTTCATCTATGCTGAAGGTCAAAGCACAAGAAGCCCTTATGTCGTTCACTGTAGCCAAGAAAGAGGCATAAACAACTTCAAATGCCAGAGGCAAGGGAGTGTAAGCATCCAAATGGTCGAAGATGATCATAACTTGTGGAATGTCCAAAGAGACAAAACAAAGGTCTCTAAAAATTGAGGACCGACCTCGGAAGTCTTTTTATTGGGTAGACTATCATGGCGAACATATAGCTCCAATAAGAGGCCATAAATTTGAGTGAGCAAGCATGGTTAGAACTGTCTCCATAACGTATTGTGTTGCCAATCGGCTATGCCGTTTTGTTCCGGTGTGCCGAGATATGAAAATTGATGGAGAATGGCATGTGGTCAGAACTTAAGTTGTAGTGCTTTACTGTTGAATTCGTCTCCACCTTCACCTTGAGTACAGTGTAATAGACTATTATAGACCTCATAGGTAGCTAAATAAATTCAATAAAAATTTAAAATATATTTAATTTTTTTTAATGGGTAAATCCATGTTTAACGAGAGAATTCACCCACTAGGATCAAGTAGAAGTGAAAACTTCACGGATTTTGTTGACGCTGGGCCCCAAACATCGCAGTGGATGGCATGTAGAGGTGTGCTTGACCGGATGGCATGAGATGGAAAAGGCAGGCAATGACTTTTACAAAGCTGGAAGCTGGGACATGGACGATCGTGGTGACGAGGAATGCTAGATTGTAGTGCAGGAGCTAAAATCTAGAGGATTTGATGAGAAGGATGTTCTAATTGTGCATGCCAGAGTGCATGACTTGATTTATTAGTTAAGAGACACAACTTATTGGAATTGGTGAGTGGATAGAGCCCTCTAACTGGTTCTTGATGGATCATTTAGTTTGTATGCAGATCTTTGATTACCTTGTAGATGTAAAAATGAACGCCCATTATTAGAGCGGACTAGGTGAGAGACGTAGTCTCTTAGTGATGGAGGGTACGGACAAAACATCACAAAGAGCAGTTTTGCCAGAGGATAATGATAAGGAAATAAAACCAAAGTGTGTAGTTGGGATTATATGCATATTCGAGATGAGAATATAATCTGTTATAAAGTAAGTTTGCTCGCCAGAGATATTTGCAACATTAGAATTGAGATTATATCTGACTCCAAAATCTAAGAACCAATCTTCATTATTGACAAGAGGTCACAAAGTAGCAGACATTGCAGTGGATGTTTGAAGGGCCTCGTATGGGGCCCAACATTGATTGGCATTGTGTGTAGGGTCTCTACAACGATAACAATCAACTGAAGATCCGCCAGATGAATTTGTAGTGTTGGTGCATAACCGACAGTGGCCACTTCCACAAGATTATGAGCAATGTCCACGACTCTCAAAAGACTGGTGCTACGAGTCGCGATAATTAAGATTGAGTGGGGCTTTTCTGGGTGAGGATCGAGCAGTAATAGCAGAGAGAGCTTGGGCTGATGTGACAGTGCGCAATCACTACTCAAAGTCGAGCAGCACACCTGAGACAAATGAGAACGTAGGAGTCGGTTGGGAATTGATCAGAGACACAATCGGATCAAACTCAGAATCAAGCCCCTTAACGGTGCAGAAGATGAAGTCGTCTTCGTCAATCGGCTTGCTGGGATTAGCTACTGCTAGAGAGAGTGCCTTGGCATGTAGTAAGTATTCTTGAACCAATTTGGTACCTCTCTAGAATTTGTGCAACTTCATCTTAAGTTGCTGGATGCACAAATGGGTAACAATGTCATAAACTTCTTTGAGAGTGAGCCACGCCTCTCATGTTGTATGTTTGTCAACAACTTGAGGTAGGACGACATCAGAAGCGACCAGCCAGCCCAGTTTCATTTGATCAAGTCTCTGCCATTTAGTAACGCCATCAGGTAGAGATGTTGATTCAGGTAAGATTCCATCGATAATGGCCAGAAGGTTATGACAACATAGGTTTGGAATATTTGTGTCTTCCATAGTAGAATGTTCTTTGTGGTGAGGTTTTGTGAAATTTCTTGAAAGATATTTTTGACTATGGGAGTTTGGGAGGACCTAGAGGCGATATGAGAAACATAGCTGGAGGAGATGACCATAAGAAAGTGGATCAGATATTAAAGTCATAAAGCTCTTGTACCATGAAAAGTTTTGTAATTCAGTAATTCACCCTATTAAATTTTATTCATCTTAAGTCAATATATATACATGATAATATTTATCCGTGAGAGACAGTAAGTTCCAGAGGCGGAACAATGAGTTTTAGAGATATGAGAGGATATTCCAGGAAGTGGTACATTCTGGACTGCAGATCACATTATCGTCCTACCAGATATCTTGTAGCCTATTTCCCTCTTCACATTATGTAGCTGAGGATACTTAAATTGATAGAGTAAAAAGGAAAAGAAAAATATTTAGCAGTCTATATATATACCAGTGTTTTAAAACCGAACTGGACCGGCTGGTCTGACCTTGTTGAACTGGAACTGGAACTATTCCGGTTCAGTTGAAGGTCATAACCCCTTTGGCCTCATAACTCTGTCCAGCGAGCGGGTTGGCCCAGTCTGATTGTATATCAGTCTGACTGGACCTGGCTTGGTAATAAATTAGTCTGAAGAAAAATTTCAGTGTTGGAAGCAGGAATCGAACCCAAAAGCCTCAAACACCTTACTTTTAAGAACAAAAACCTATCCAATGGACATCAAAACTTTTTTCTTTTGTGATTTAGTATGAATCATTTTTTATATATTTATAATATAACTTTTACCGGTTTGATTTAACCCGGTCTAACTGGTTTGACCAAACCAGACTTACCAGTTCGATGACCAGTTCAACTTTTGAAACATTGGTATGTACCACCGCAGTTGGCTTAATTTCTAACTTCATTAATTATCGTCAGTATGGTTTGTTCAGATTTTTGGTTCTACTTTCAGAAAACTAAGATAGATATACAATCAGAATATCATACACGTTGATTCTCCATACCAATCAACTCAAAGAGTAAAAATTGACCACCAAAGGTCTCCAATGTAACCAACCCGTAAATTAATATATATTTTTCGATTGAAGAGAAGCTAAAACCCAATAAAGATCATATAAATATTTAGTTAGAAAATACCAAATATTACACTTTACTATGATTGAAATGAAATCCAACAGAGAGAGAGAAACAATGAAAGAGAGAAATATGCTTCCAAGATAGAGGAGAGATGCGAAGAGAGAGAAAAGGAGAGACACGGAGAGAGAGAGAGAGAGAGAGAGAGAGAGAGAGAGAGAGAGAGAGAGAGAGAGAGAGAGAGAGAGAGAGAGAGAGAGAGAGAGAGAGAGAGAGAGAGAGAGAGAGAGAGAGAGAGAGAGAGATGGGAAGAGAGAGATGAGAGACGCGAAGAGCGAGAGAGAAGAGAGATGCGAAGAGAGAGAGAGGAGAGATGCGAAGAGAGAGAGAGAGAGATGGGAAGAGAGAGATGAGAGACGTGAAGAGTGAGAGAGAGGAGAGATGCGAAGAGAGAGAGAGAGAGAGAGAGATGGGAAGAGAGAGATGAGAGACGTGAAGAGTGAGAGAGAGGAGAGATGCGAAGAGAGAGAGAGAGAGAGAGAGAGAGAAAGCAGAGAAACACGTATAGGGAGAGGAGAGACGCGAAGAAGGAGAGGAGAGAATCGAAGGGAGACAAAGAGGAGAGACGCGAAGAGAGACAAAGGAGCGAAGAGAGAAGAGATATGGAGTGGACCGAAGAGAGACAGAGAAGAGCAAAGAGAGACAGGGCAGCGAAGAGAGACAGAGGATAGCGATGAGAGTAGTGGGGAGCGAAGAGAGACGAGCTGCGAAGCCGTAAATGCTGCGTGGAAAATTTCTTTCGGCAGGGAGAATTGGAGGGAATTGAAAATTCCACCCCTTGGAACGGGACAGAGAATTCTCAACGAGTCAACTATTTTACACAGTGTAGGGGATTTTGATGTCTCCCCAATTTTTGTGGGGAAATCAAAGTCACAGTGGCTTGAAGATCGACTAAGGGGAGAAAGTGTCAGTTTCCGAGACATCAATGTCCTTGAAATTGATTTCAATTACGACTAACCCCGTAAGAGCCATGATTACTATGGTCTCATGCAACAAATTCTTCCGTTGGCGTTGAGGAAATCAATGGCGAAGCTCGTTGCCAAAGTAATAAATGAATTGTCCGAATATTTCAGGGAATTGTGTTCTATGGTGGTTGATGTGAGAAAGATAGAGGACACAAAGTCAGTTATTCCATACATCCTGTGAAAACTAGAGAGGATCTTCCCACTAGCGTTCTTTGACATCATGATTCATGTGACAGTACACTTGGCATCAGAGGTAAGATTGGCAGGACTGGCTCATTACAGATGGATGTACCCAATTGAATGCAACTTGCTTACATTGAAGAATTACATTCGTAATTAGAATCGGCTAGAGGGCTCTATTGCAGAGGTGTACTTGATGAAAGAAGTAATAACTTTTAGCGCACATTATATTAATGGGATTAAATCAAAAGTTATGTAAGATACAAGGATGGACTATTGGGGGCTGCTCCTCCATATATGCTAATCACTGAAGAGGCGTACCAGTTACATCGTTTTATATTACTCAATACTCCAGAGACTCAGCCTTACCTGTTGTAAGTTTAATCAACTGTTTTTTTTCAAATATATCTCATTTATAAATTGAATTTCCTCTGCATGATTGTATTTGGGTTATTTCAAGGAAACATAAAGACCACTTAAGAGGGTTACACCCCCTGTGGACTGTGCATCGAATACAAACGGAGCAACATAACCAATTTGTACAGTGGTTAGAAAACAACAAAGTTTTTTCCCCTCATCATAGGAGAGATAGTATTACATTTGTATCGAATGTCCCTCCTTTTTTAACCTTGTGGCTAATTGTATTGCGTAGGTATCTGATATATCGATAGATGAGGAGGACACGAAGGATTTTGCCCGTGGTCCATCTTGCGACACTATGTCGTATCAAGGTGATTTTGGCAATGGTTACAAGTTTGACACGGAGGCCATCGACCTGAATCGGATCACACAAAATAGTGGCATTGTAACAGTGGGGGTAGGGGATGAGATATTTTATGGTGTCTTTCAGCTGGTTATAGAAGTTTTTTACCCTCATAATAGGAGAGACGGTATTATGTTTATAGCAAATGTCCCTCCTCTGTTGACCTTGTGGCTAATTGTATTGCGTAGATAACTGATATATCAACAGATGAGGAGGATACAAAGGATTTAAAGTACCTTGCCCATGGTCCATCTCGTAATACTGTGTCGTTTCAAGGTTATTTTGGCAATGGTTACAAGTTTGACACAGAGGCCATTTACCTGAATCGGATCACACAAAATAGTGGCATTGCAACAGTGGGGGTTGGGGATGGGATATTATATGGTGTCCTTCAGTTGGTTATAAATGTTTATATTGGAACATGGACACTTGTGCACCTATTCAAGTGCAAATGGTACAACATGAAAAAGGGCACATATTGCTTCATTGACGGGTTTGACTTTACGCTAGTAAACACAACGAAACAAGCATATGAAATTGAACCTTTCATCTATCCAAGTCAAACACAATAGGTATTTTATTCGAAAGACCCGATTGAGCCATGCTGGAGTGTTGTCTATCGTTGGAGACCAAGAGACACCTACGACATCCCCTTAGGTGTTGATAGTGTAAGGGCACAAGAAGATGAGGCATTCCTATTGGCATAAGATGTAGGTGTCAGAAACGCAACAAACATCAATTATGAAGATGATGTTATATGGGTGTGTTGTGACCTTGGTAAAAAATTAAAGGTCAATAGTGATGACTTGGATGTAACATGAAGTATGTTTAATCGATTCAAGTTTGTAAATTCATCCACTGCATATAATAATAGTTAATTACAATTCTTCTCTTCTAACTAAATATCCTTAATTCCTTTTTTTGCAGGATAATTATGTCTGAAGTGGGGGATTGTGTCACTTAGGCACAAACGCACCAGGGCGACGACATCGGCCTGGGCTCCAACAGTCCCCCTCTCCATCGGGGTTGACTCCTGCAACCCCTTGTACATTGGCCCCGGCTCCTGCAGCCCACCCTCTTTTAGAGCTTCCATCTGTAGGTACTAGCATATTTATTAACTTTATTTCCAAATTATTATGTATAATTTTACTTTATTTAATTTGTGTTTAATTCAATTTAAGTAGAATCAATACGCAAGTTTAGGGAGACGTTCCCAAGTTACCAATCCCATGAGAGTGATGATTCAGGTACAATTAGATTGATACTGCTTGATAAAATGTCATTTTAAAAATGTTGACTAAGTTGCATTTGATGTAGAGCCGGTCCCAATGGAGGACATGGAGACGCAACCGCTAGATTAGACTGTTGATGGCATTGAGGGTTCACAGTCATTCATGTTTGAGAAAGAGGCAATGATCATAATCAAGGATGGACAAATAATCTCATCTGCTTGGCACAAATTCGAGTTACCTATCCTTTCTAGTTGGAACACAAATTCGGGGTCAACTGCATTTCCCACTACATCTGAAATGGTGTGAGCTTGGCTCGAATGCATATAAAGATTGGTTAACAGAAAACAAGGCAAGACCAACAACTAACTATTTGTTCTTGTAATAGTCGTAAGTACTAACCAAATGCATTTTCTCTTTGCAGGTAAAATACAAGTTTGTTAATGAGAATGATCAGCCCCTGACTGCAGCCATGACGATGAAAGCTCTACAGCCAGTTGTGTAGAAAATAATATGAGACAACCGTACCTTGTATAAGAAGCAGCACTACGATGGAAAGACCCCAAAGCAGCTAGCAGACTATGCCATTGAAGGTATGGCTCTTGAAAACTGGGCACTACTAGTTAAATACTGGGATGGGGTAAGGGATTTTGGGCGTGATGTGAAGAACAAGGCGAACAGAGAGTGCCTGAATATGACTCACAGGCTTCGGTGTAACTCTCTTGCCCTTTTTTTATATATTGAGTTGATTTTTTATCTGCCTTGTCAATACTTCAATTTTTAAATTTTTCACAATATTTATTCTAGGAAATTAAATTCTATGCAGTGACAAGCAGAAGGTCCAAACTTCGTGTTTTGGAGATCTTTCCTCAAGGCGCACAAGAAGAAAGATGGGACATATCCTGATGAGGAGACAACAACATTATGTGTTTTTGAGGTCTTTCCTCAGGTTTCTTACAACTTCATTTCATACCAAGTGCATGGATCAATTAAGTTTTGTTTGTTATGTAGGAGGAGCTTGTCCGGACCGCAATTGAGCTACAGGTCTACAACTCAGGGAACCCCGCGGATTTGACACCTATCATAGATAAGGTGTTTGGGGGCCATCAATGGGGTAAGGAGAGAGGACTTGGGACTGGTGCACCGCTGCGTAGGGGTGTGGTTACGAGAGCACCGGAGTACTTAACTCTAGCAGAACAATTGAACAAGATAAGACAAGACAAGGAATTAATGAAGGACCAGATGCAGTTGATCCAATCTCTGTCGCAAGAACTTAACCAGTGGCGAGCCTCTCTCTCGGCACCTACAGGTTAGTGTTATTTTCGATACATAATTAATTACGAATTTTTCATATTTCATTACACAAACTTATGTTCATTTGCAGGGCCTTCTAATCAACTGGGCAACAATTAGTCACAAAACTGATTGGTCTTATTCTCTCTGGTTGTATATTTTTTGAGTTTCAACAAGATAGTTGAAACATATTGTACAAATTTTGTTATGGATTATTTTGCAATGTAAATATTTTTGTAATGTATTGTGTTCATGTGCAGTTGAAACAAATTGTTGTTAATTTTTACACAGGTAATAGGTAAAGAAGAAATTTAAAAAAAATTGCTTTAAAAAATACTCCATCAGCGGTTGAAGCCGTCCCCAGAATTGACCGTTATAACAGTCAATTCCGATGGGGGGGTGAAACTTTCGTCGGCGGTAATGAATTCCGCCGACGAAATATATCCGTCTGCGGAGAGAGACTCTACCTACGAAAAGTATCCGTCGGCGGAGAGAGACTCCGCGATGAAAGTTGTCCGTCGGGGGAGGGAGTCTCCGTTGATGAATGCTGTCCATTGGGGGAATTACTCTCTGCCGACGAAACTAAGTCATCAGCGGAACATCCTTTTGCCGATGAATTCTCCGTCCGCCGGCTGAAGGTCTTTCTACCGACAAAATATAGACTCAACCACCGTTGGAATCGAAAATCTCCCTCGGCAGTTAATTTTGTCGATGTAACTATTCCGCCGACCCTTCCACCGCCGACGCCTCCACCGCCAACGACGTCTCACCCACCACCGGAGCTTCTGCCGGTGAATTCAACCGCTGGCGGAGACAGTAATTCTAGTAGTGAAACTGCCAGTATTATGAACAAAGCAAGGGGACCCTAACACATGCAAAGGAAGAACAATATATGTAGATGATAGAACTAGGATTGTTACGGATCAAGGATATATTGGTAATTTTACTATCCTGGGTATTTTAGTAATTATATTGTATTATGTTTCTTTAAGGCTAGTCTTTGTTTGTCTTAGAATTTCTTTTTTGTTTCAGTATTAGAACACATGTTAGTGCCTATTTTTATATTTCTTGCTCAATAACCCATGTAATGGCATACTTGTAATTTGGTGTTTTCGCACTTTATATTTATGAATTAGGGTTGCGAGTCTACTACGGACTTTACGACCCGTTCTCTCTATTGTCTACTTCTCACTCTCTCTTTCTCGCTCACTTCTTCTTCCCTTCTGCTAAAGTTCTCAAGGATGTTAAGGGGAACTTGCCCTTTTAGGATGGAAGAATGCATTGATTTTTTACGTTGTAAACAGGCAAAATATCATCTCAAAGAAAAATCTTTAGTAACATTAGCATGAAATAGAAGAGTTTGAGCACCTTATCATTGATGACTGTTTTAATGATCTGCCAACCTATTTCTTGAGGAGTATACACACATGAAGTTTGGTGAATAATACCATGAGTAGCATATATCTCTAGAAATGATTTATTAAGAAATTGAAGACCATTACCAAAACGAATTAATCGAATAGAAACCTCAGAATGATTTTTTATTTCGAAGTTAAAGTTTTCAATTATATTGATAACTTCAGATTTCTCCCGTAGGAGATACACCAAGTTACTCTACTGAAATCATCAATAAAAGTGAGAAAGTAAGAATATGTAGGGAGTCTATATGTCCTCCAAATATTAAATTGAATTAACTCAAAGACTCAACAACTTTGACAAATACTAGAATGGAATGTACTTCTATGATGCTTCCCATGTTGACATGTTGAACAATCAAAGACCAAAAATTATGTGGAAACAAATTGAAGATAAGTTCCACGTTTTGGTAATAATCCAGCACAACCATTCGCAGATCCTTTTTTGTGATTCCTAGATATATAATACAATACATTCAACATCCTAATCTCATAACATCTACTTGAAAATCTCAGAGGTGGATCGTGTTTGTGTCTCAACCCCAGCCCATGACATTGTGTAAATCCCCCTCTACACGCACCTTCCAAAATCTATAATTACATAGTATCAGACCAGTTAATACAACACCTAATTAAGCTTTAGCAATATCAACTATAATAGCCGGGCCTGATAATTTAAGAAAAATTCTTACCGTTGAACCTGGATTACCTTTGGAAGATCCATGAATGTTAAAGTTTAAATCCAAATGAGGAGGACACATTTGAATTGGCTGGGAAGCACGATGGATTTTCTTCATCTCCATGTGATTCCAAGATTCGTATTTCAATCTCTATCTATTGTCGAAACTCTTGTCAATGCTATTCACCGTTTCCAACATTGACTAAGTTCTATTGTTAGTCTTTCCAGCTTGAAAAGCATCACCATTGTGTTTTTAAACTGTCTTCTACAAAGTCTTTAAGTTAGTCCATTCAGATGTAAGGGGGTCTTCTCACTACCCCACTCTTTCTAGTTTTTGTTATTCTTACCTTTATTCATGACTTAAGTCGAGTGACTCTGGTGCATGTCCTTCAGGCGAAATTTGAAGGGGTAGTGGGGCCAGTTTGGTCAGGCCCAATTTGACTAGGTTGAACCAGTGGTTGAACCATATGAGAATGCTACTATAGAATTTCTTAGGTTATTGTGTTTTCTATGCACGTCAACAATCAATTCTTGCATGTTCTGTTGGTTTTAGCACACATGGTAGAGAGCATAGGTGGTGTGTTTAAATCCTGTTCTAAATTGGAGATAAATTTATTATTGACAAACTATTTTCAAACTTATTTCTAAGATCAGGAAAGATTAGTGGTCAGCCCGGACAAACCAGCTGGTTCTCAAGGTTTTGAGGCAAATGCGGTTCTGGTGCAAGAGAGAAGCGAAATTTCTTCCAATTCGGTTACGAATAGGAAGAACTGGCTGGTCCAGTTTGGTTTTGATAACATTGGTTTATTCACCCCCCAATAGAATGGGTTCAGAGAGAAAAAAAAAAAATGAACACGTCTTAGAAGTGACATGTACCATTATGATTCAAGTAAATGTTCCACATTGCATATGGGAATGCTCTTTTTACAGCCAGTGATCTCATTAACCGTATGAGTGCATTCCACTTAAGGTCTTGCTGCCATCTTATTGTTTGTTTCACATTCAACCTAGTGTTTTTGGTCGTATGTATTTTTTTTCTCTTGTTGATCATTAAATGATGAATCGACGCCTAGGGATACAATGTGCATGTTTCTTAGTTTTCCTTGGACTCAAAAGGCTTACAACAAAAGGTTTATATCTGCTGAAATGTTGTTAGAATGTGGAAAATGCTAACTGCCAGTGTTTTGTAACAATCTGATGTTGACATGGTATGAAAATACATCCTTAATGAGTTTGTAGTCCACATTTGTAGGGAAAATAAGATTATTACCAGTTTATGCTTCTATTAGATTGAACCAAAAAAGTACAATTGATACAATTTCTCCATATATGGGTTTGTTTATCCATCTTATACTCAAATGGAATTTAATGTATGGGGTCCAATAACCTCCCATTCTTTACAAAATGGAACTTGTGCCCAGCAAGTAATCTTCCTTAGAATTACTAAAGCAATGTCTGTGATCTAAGTACTAGAAAACAGAAATAGTAACATAAATACGCCCTCCAACTGAAGGAAAATAGCCAATATATCCTATTGCACCTGACTCTTATTCCTTAAGCTGATTGTCATTCAATAAAGGTAAAATATGTCAATGTTCCACATTTGATACTGATTGGGAGCTGTAGCTCAATGAACTTGGTAATATCTATACTTTTCTTTTTTTTTTTTTAAGATCTAGTCTCCTTAAGAGTAATAGGGAATACACTTGCTTCAGAACTCAAATAAACTATTCTTTGTTTGAACGCTGCCTTTCTGCAATACAACGAGTTCTTCATCAAGTCCTTTCAATGGTTCATGTTCCATATGTATTGTCTTTTGATATTTCATGCTCCATTTCTGGCTCCTTAATGACTTTTGAGGCTTAAAAAAATATATATACATAGGATAGAATTGAGAGAAAGCATGAAGTACTTGAGATTGGATGTGGCTGGGGGAGCCTGGCTATTGAAGTCGTGAAGCAAACAGGATGTAAATACACAGGCATCACTCTGTCACAAGAACTACTGGAGTATGCTGAGAGAAAAGCTGGTCTCGAGGTGCACAATATTCTGGATAATTCTCGTATACAAGTTTTTATATTTCACTTAGTTATTCTGGTGTGGCTAAATGTAGATGTTTGTATTGACAGAATCATATAAAGTTCTTATTGTGACTACCGTCAATTACCCTCTAGTTCAAAGTTTGACAGAATTATATCTTGGTAAGCTGATCCTCGTTTAAGCTTATATGCCTTCTGATGATGTAGTTTATTAACTGATGTGCGCAACGCTTCATCCACAGTGAAAGGCTTGAAGCAGTTGGTCATGAATTCATGGAAGATTTCTTTAGATGTTGTGAATCAGTTCTAGAAGAGAATGGCCTACTAATCCTACAGGATACATAAAATGTAGTTATGTATTCCCTTGGGTTTTATTTCATATTTGAATCTACATTTGGATAACAAAAGGAAGCTATCATGTATGTCATTTCCTTTTAATGACTGCTTAATGACTTTTTCTTTCAGTTTATTTCAATTCCAGAAGAACGATATGACGAGCATAGGAAAAGCTCAGACTTTATGAAAGAACATATTTTCCCTGGTGGATGCCTTCCTTCGTTAAACAGATTAACAACAGCCATGGCAACGGCATCTAGCCTCTGGTAAAACATCATTGAAGTTTTGCTCTCTCCCTCCCCTCCCTCCCTCCCTCCCTCCCTCCCTTCCTCCCTCCCTTCCTCCCTCCCTGCCTCCCTCCCTCCCTCCCTCCCTCCCTCCCTCCCTCCTACCCTCAAGAATGCCCACCCTCCCGACCTCCCACCCTCAAGAATGACCTCCCTGGCTCCCTGGCTCCCTGTCTCCCTGTCTCCCTGTCTCCCTTGCTCCCTCGTTCCCTCCTCCATCCCTCCCTACCTCCCTCCCTCCCTCCCTCCCTCCCTCACTCAATGCCCTCCTCCCTCACTCATGAATGCCCTCCTCCCTCTCTCATGAATGCCCTCCCTCCCTCCCTCATGAAATCCCTCCCTCAGTACTCATGAATGGTCCCCCCTCCTCAGTACTCATGAATGGCCTTCCTCCCTCACTCATGAATGCCTCCCTCCCTCACTCATGAATGCCTCCTCCCTCCCTCCTTCCCTCCCTCCCTCCTTCCCTCCCTCCTCCTTCCTCCCTCCTTCCCTCCTCCCTCCCTCCTCCCTCCCTCCCTCTCTCTCTCCCTCCCTCCCTCCTTCCTCCCTCCATCCCTCCCTCCCTCCCTCATTAGTGCCCTCTCTCTCCTTCCTTCCTCCTCCCTTCCTCCTCCCTCCCTCAAGCACACACATGCACGTTGAAAATGTGCACGCGTAAACACGTGCACCCACCCACACACATACAGCCACACACCCACGCACAAACACTTGCACCCACACCACACCTATCCACACACGAACGCACCCATACACGAATGCACACGTACACATACACGCACATACATGCATGCATCCACACAGGAACACACACACACCTCTATCTGTTGGAAACCATTATCAACAAACACATACATGCACGATTACACATCTGCATGCACACATATTCACATGGATACATGCACATGAACAGACGCACGTATCCACACACATTCACAAGCACACGAACACATGCACTCCTATACACACATATCTCTATCTACTTGAAAGTACATTGAATGCACATACACACACATGCTCACACTATACACACATGCACCCACACCATACACACACACACACACAAATATCTTATCTATTTGAAAATATATTTAACACATGCACACACACACTAGTGTGCACACTCACGAACATACATGCATATCCACACATTCAAACGCATGCACGTTTGGCATACTCTCATGGACATCTCTATCTATAGGAAAGCATTCTCAACCGATACACACACACACGCTTGCACGCATGCATGCCAACAGACACACAAGCACCCCCGCACACACGCATACAGAGACAAACACACAACTCTATCAACAGGAAAGCCTTCTCAACACACAACAAACATGCTCGTGCAAAGACATACTTTCACATGTGCATGCGTTTGCACCCTCACATCTTTATCTATTAGAAAACATTTCAACACATGCACACACACACACACACACACACACACACACACACACACACCTCTCTATCTATTGGAAAGAATTTCAATACACACACATATACACACATACAGCCTCATACACATGCATGCACTCCCATATGTATGAACACTTGCACACACACACACCCACCCACACACACTCACATGTACACGCATGCTCTCTCTCTCTCTCTCTCTTTAACACACAGACACGCATACACCCACATACACACACACTTCTCTTTCTATTTGGAAGCATTCTCAACCTCTAAAAACTCATGGAATGTAGTGTTGAACATCTGGAAAATATTGGGATTCATTACTACCAAACTTTACTCTATTGGCGAGATAATTTTATGCAAAGCAGAGGTAAGGGTTTCCAGCTTGTAGTCATTTAATCAACTTAATGGTCAATAAGATGCATACAAATCATTTATTGTTCAGGATCTACAGAAGCTGACTACAATGTAAATATGGCTATTTGTACTTTTAAATATATACTATTTGATTCGATTTTCTATTAATTTCCAATGCTTTTAGAGTTATGTCCTTCATATCTAGCATAAACCAATAATGTTTACTTTTTAGAGAAATTCTGGAGCAAGGTTTTGATGAAATGTTCATACGCACGTGGGAGTACTATTTTATTTATTTTGCAGCCGGTTTCAAGTCAAGGACCATTAGAGATTATCAGGTATCAGTCTTGACCTGCATCCACCTCACTTAAGAATGCGATGTTAATTACATGAAAAGGAAACACGGCCTTAAGATTAAATTTAAACTTCAGAACCACATAGAAATAAACAAGTTTGCACTTCAACTGGGCTCTGACCAAAAAAGAATTGTGGTAATTATGTCTGAGTATGTTTAGTCGTATAAAAACTTGAGTGTAGAGGAAAAGACAATAACACTAATCAGGATTAGTGATTAAAATGTAGTAGTACTTTAAGATTAATGTATTAAACATATATAATCCACCGTTCACTTATTACATGTTTGCCCTTCAAGTACATTTTCTTAGAAAAGCAACAAAATATGAATTTTATAAATGTTTTGTGCTTGTGGGGATTTTTAGTGAAACAATGGGTCTTCTTACTTTTACTTTTTGAATCTTCGCAGTTACTTTTTTGAAGAATTCATAACCAATCTCTTAATCCTTGAATTCTTTCGTGACGGCAATGGATTTTTTTTTTTTTTTGAGTGCAGAAAATGTCGCCTAGCTAATTCGAGTTTAAAAGCTAGTTCAGCCTAAATCGCTAGGGAACAACACGAGTCTCTTTTAATTACACAAAAATTGAAAAGTAAAGACAAATCCCTTCTCTAGCTTGAAAGATGAAGGCTTTTACCCTTTACCTTGTTTACATTTTATCCGACCCAGAAAAAAAAAGTATACTACAAATGGCTATGAATGAGAGACAGATCCACCCAATTGTTGATAGAAATTGTCTTCAGGCCTGACTTGTACAATTTAATGATGACACAATTGCCTTTTGCAAGGGCACTATAGAGAAGCTAAGAACTATAAAGAGCAGTTTGTTACTATTTGAGATGGCATCTGTGTTGAAAATGAACTGTTCAGAGTCTTCTATCATCATGTTCTCAATTAACAATAACTTTTTAAGCACAATGACTGAGATGCTTGGGGTGTAAACTTGGGTCACTCCCCATAACTTACCTTGGTTTGTCAATTTTAGTTGGTAGGGCACCAAAAAACTCCTTATAAAAACCCGAAGGCTCAATTTAATAAAGGATTGCTGTTGTGCCCCCCAATTTACAACTTATCTTGCTTACATTTTCCCATTTTAATGGCAGATTCAGTTGGGAAACTCGTGAGGAATTTCTTATGGTCAGCCACTTCTGAAAGATCCAAGATTAACCAATTAAATTAGAAGAGGTATATAGATCAAAAGAGGAACAAGGATTGAGAATTAGAAAGATGAGACCAGTAAATGAAGTGTTCTTGATTAAATCGCTGTTCAAATTGAATATGGTTGGTTAGGTAACTTGGAAGAAAACTGATGATCAAGGCTCTGGAAAATTGGTCGAGGGAGTGGTGGCTTATGAAGTAAGACCATGGAGCCTCTCCTCATTATGGGGAGGGAAATTAAACTCTTTGCTACCTTTACTCAGAATGTTTCACATGTGGGAGGGATCCGAAGAAATTCTGCTTTCATTTCCCCGTCTGGAGCACAGCAAGCACGGAGTTACTTAGTAGGAGTCGGATTGTGGCTCTATCCGTTCAACAGCAGGCCATGGCCTGCTGTTGTTGTTATCTGGGCAGGTGCTCCTGCTGCTGCTGCTGCTGAATCTCTCCTCGGAAATTCTCCAGCAGCAGTTCGAGATTGTGCTGCTGCAGCCGCTCTGCTTCGCGATGTAAACGGTGCCGCAGCATCTCTCCCTCGCTTAGGGGGTAGTCTGCCCAGAGTGCCAAGGAGAATGGCAGCCACATCCTTATTCTCATAATTAGGACCAACAAATAGAATAAGAAAACCTTTATTAGTATGGTCAAGCGAACAAATGGATTTATCAGAAAAAAATAAGACCATTTTTTATAGTAGTAATCAAACAAAAATCTCTTTTGGACCAACAAGTGGTTTGGGGAGGTTCCTCTAGCGGAAAGATTCCCAAGGTTATATCTCTTGGTGTTAGGGCTTGTTTTAGATTATAATTAGCCTTTGAAGGAGAAGAAGAAAGCTTTGTTCGTGAATTTTCAGTTTCACTTTTTTTGTTTTCTGTCTATTTCCTTTTGGATTCTGCAATAGAATTAGTTTTTTGCTTTTATTTAGCTTTATAAAAATTTTGTTTCAAGATTTTTGACTTGTATTTGATAATTTTAATGTTTGATTCAATGAAATTTGGAGTTTTTCTTTTAGATAGTGAGTCATATATTTTAGATCATGAACAAAAATTTGCCTTTGTAACTCCTTATTCAATCTATGTGAGAATTTGAGCTTTAAAGATATGCTTTTGTTGTTTGCATCTTAATTTATTTATTTATTCTATACATAACTCAGGTATCATGTTCAATCCGCGTGTCTAATGCGTCCATGGAACACCTGATTGGTTGCGATATACGTGGCTGAAAGATTATCGCACCACAATGTAAGTGGATCTTTGAGATGGATACGAAATTCTCAAAAACACTGTAACACCCAAGATGTTTCAGCAGCAGGAATGACTAATGTTCTATGCTTGACCTTAGCACTAGAGCGAGCTACAATAGGCTGATTCTTCAAAGACCATAATTTCAAAGAACCCCCAAAGAGAATACAGTGACCAGTCACTGATCGACAATCATCAGAAAAAAAAAACAAAGTCACCAACAAGCTTATTAAGAAATCCAAATAACATTGTACCTTTTAAGTACTGGAGAATCCCAACTGTGGACCTATACTTTGTAGCATCAGAGGGTGGGGGGTGGCAGGGCAGACCTTTGTGTTTTGATAACTTGGAACCAGCCACTACTGGACTGGAAAGAGTCTTCACATCTGCTAGGTCAAGTTGAGTTTTCCAATATCTGGTGTAATTAGATGAACAAATATGTAAACGAACTTTAGTACGATTAACTTCAATCCCCAAACAACAATGAAGATCACCAAGATCTTTAACCGAGAACTCCAGCTGTAATTGTTATATCATCCAAATAAATGAAAATATATAATGTGAAGTCAGAACTGTACTTAAACATCAAAGAAGTATCAGCCTTAGTGAGAGTCAAGAAGATAGCAAGTAAGTTGTATCTTTCAACTGAACCGTCTGATCTGGTCTTGAGTAGAAAAATACCCACTTACAGCCTATGGTACACCTCCCCTAAGGCAAAAAAACAAGTGTCCAAGTTTGATTAATCAACACTGCATTAAATTCAGATTGCATTCCCTCTCGCCACTAGGATTGTTTGACAGTTTGACAAAACATGTTGTTTCAATTGGACTACGGGGAATGTCTGGTGGGTGACTTGCCCTCAGTAAAGCTCTTGGTTTGAGACTTCCAGTCTAAGATCTATTGATCATGAGATGTGTAGCACGAGGAGTACTAGGACGAGTAGTAGAAGGAATAATAGGCTGATCATAATTAGGGACGAGTCTGACTAGGACGGGGACTAGGAGAGGGACTAGAGGACGAGTCAACTGAAAAGGATGACAAGGTGGACTGATTTGGAGAGTGGATATGGGTTGTTTCTCGAGAGACTGTAATATAGGACTGAAGAAAGGCTGAGAGAATATAAGTGGAAGAATGTGAAGTAATAGAGAGGATGAAGAAAGGGAGAAATACGATGAGTGGTGATATGCGTACTGTGACATTTTACTGTGAGTTTTTACAGTGTGACATGGCATCCTTGTTGGCAATCCAAGGCATAAAATAGGAACTATCTTCCTATTTTATAGGGAAGCCTAAACCCTAGACCTTATCTGAAATGCTAACTAGGCTGCCAGGAAGACAGCCACACTAGGATGTAAAACCTCATAGTAAAATATCAAAGTACTAATATCATTTTTCTACTTAAATTAATCATCAAAAAGTATCCAATTACATTCTTTAAAGCCTATTTATAGGCTAATAAAAAACCTAACAAAGAGTTTATGTCCTTCTTATAAACTTTGACTACAAGAATACACTAAAAAGAATTCTATACTAACCCAAACTCAAAGCACAAATTCAACCCTAATTATTCTACTTAATCCCTCTACATCGTTCCCCTTCGGTTGAAAAGAACTAGACTCCGTTGAGTTAGATTGCAGATAGGCCTTCCACAAGTCTGAGGCTAGTAGAAGAAGGCCAGCTTCTCCCATGTATCTTCAGTTGAAGGGTGATCATTCCAACACACACAAAAAAAAGCGATAAGCACCAATAGGAGATGAAGTAACATGCTTTCATCTAGAACGTCCACAATTACATTGTGAGTAGCAAGGGTCAATGTCAAAAAACTTGGAGTAGCCACTGCAAAGCATGCAAGGAAGAAAGCAAACCTAGAGGCCACTAGTGCCTCCATAAGCAAAAAAGTCTGCGAAATTGAATAGTAGACTAATACAAAAATAACGAGGCAAATCAAGTACATAGGCATTAGATCCAATCCTACAAATAATAGCAGAAAGGCCACTAGATTGAGCATGTGGCCAGCAGCATACAAAAGTAATACGACCCATAAAACAACCACCAACCTGAAATTTCTTATCCCTATGATGTGCATCAGAAAAAAACTCAAAATTATCGTTACCCAAAGCAATTCTTTGCCTAATCTCAGAATGGAAACTATAGAAAGGATAAACAAATATATGGGCAGAATCAAAAGGGTAAAAGCCGTGGCAAAAAGAAATGAGGTCAGTGAGTGGTTGTGGGGATTAGCCATATGCAATCTCGAAGGGGTTTTTACCGGTGTTGTGGTGGATAGAAATGTTATAAACAAACTCACCAATGGATAAAATGATTGTCCAAGTATCTGACTTGTTTCCCACTGAATAGTGAAGCTTATCCCCCAAACTACGGTTAACCACCTCTTTTTGAACATTTGTTTGGGTTTGAAAAGTAGAGGAATGTTTTATTGAGGTATCATCAATCTCAGTTCCCATGCCTTGTGGAACCACAATGAACCAGATACATCCCATGAAAGTAGAATGGTGGGTTGGGCCTGTAAGAGAATCATCACATAAATCTTTCTCGTAGTCTAGATAATCCATAGGAGTAAGAGTGACAATATCTGACCCCTCCTTAGGTGTGCCCTCATCAACACGTTCTAATGCCAAGGTGCGGTTTGGGCATTGAGAAGCAATGTGGCCTTTCTCATTACAATGACGACACTCTGGTAAAGTGGTTTTGGCACCCTCATGCTCTCCAGGAGTTGCAGGACTATGAGGCAAAGTAGCCCGAATAATGGGTGGTTGTGTTCTAGTGATGTCCCTAGTAAATAGAGTAGGTTTTCCTTGATGATGGTCACCGAAAGAGTTAAAGGTTCGCCTAGGTGTAGGGAATTGTGGTACTTCTCCAATTTGAGGGCCTAATGATATGCAAAATCTAGAGAGTCAGAGGCATGGATAATGACTTTTCGTTTGATATCCATTCTTAACCCATTAAAGAGCCTAGAAACAGCGAACCTCACTTCTTCATTAGTATCACTCCTCAATAGCAGTTCTTCTATTTTGATAATATATTGACATACACTAGATGTTTCTTGCCTATGATTTAACAACTGGTTGAACAATTGGTCAAATAGGGTGGTAGATATTTTATTCTTTCAAATTCTAATTCATCTTAGCCCAAGTAGAAATGGGACGATGTTCCAATTGTTCATAATGACATGGAACAGTTTGTGAGTATCGTTTAGTGGAACCTACCAATTTCATCGTGATACAATCAATGTCTTGAGCATCATTCATTTGATACCACTCAAAGTAGTCTTTCATGTTGTAAAACCAATCAATAAATGCACCAGGGTTTAAGTTTCCATCGAACTCAGGGGCACCTACTTTGATCCTCCAACACATGTTAACTACATCATGATGATACCGAGGATGATTCAAGTGGTAGTGATGTGGATTACAATACCTACTTGTGGCTCTATGGGCTGTCGATTACGTGGAGGAAGCTGAGAGTATTCATCGTCATAAAATACATCATTAGCAGCAGTTAAGGTTGTTGCCCATTGGACCTGTTTTAGGTATTGGCGATATACCGGGCTGGTTGGTTCGGTCATTCTTATAGGAAGGTGACACAATAGAGCTTTGACCCCTATGTGGTTGACAACTAGTCTCCCTTTGTGGTTGCTTTTTAGGGTTTCTATGAGTGGTCACATAATCATCCAAAAGGCGGTTTACCGAGTCGGCAATTTTGGTGACTCTTTTAGCAAGTTAGTTAAGTCTAGCATCTAGATCAGTCATTTTACCTTCAGTTGTTTGTCCTCAAGTGTAAGAAAAGCGAATTCAAGTTTTTTAACGGTCATGATGGAAATAAAAGGACAAACTTAGATATAAAAAATATGCTTAAATAGACTAGAACAACGCAGAGTAAGAAAATTTTAAAATTCTACTAACAAATACAATAGGTAAAGAAATCACCAATAAATAATCATGTAAAGAGTTTTTTTCCTTTTTTCTTTTTAATATGGCTCAAAAAGTAATTAAGAAATCAGAATGCTAAAAGTATGCTAAATCAGTTCTAAGTAATTAAAATTTACCTCCTAATTAAACTACAAGACTATTCTCAAAGGGGTAAAATACAGTTACCAGACTGAGTGAAAATGATTCTCACTGAGTCGGGCTGAGTTGTACAGAGTCCGGCTGAGTTGCACTCAGGTGGCCCAAGTTGCAGTGAGCCAGGTCAAGCTGAATTGAGTTGGACCGAGATGAACCAAACCGGTCCGGGTCGAGCTGAACCAAACAAAAGTGCACTGATCTGAAGAGAGCGGAGCTACCCAAGCTGAACCTCTTCTTATTATTTTGAGTGACCTCCTTTCTCCTTGGCCATTATGTTTCCTGCCCCAAAAATCTTGCGTGTTCGCTGTCGGAGAGGATGAGAAAGCCGCTACTCTAAACTCCGCCTCTTCTCTTTCAGCTTTGGTTTTTCTGTCGCATTACCCCCAATTTCCCAATTCGTGAAGGAAGGGCGAGAGGAATCGCACAGAGCAGAAGCACAATCGATCCTCCCTTTGCAGCTTCAATGGCGAATCAGAAGGCCACGAGGAACTTATTAAGATTCTTGCCTGCACCACTAGAATTGAAGACCAATGTATTGAGCGATTTTCAGAGAGGCCTAGCACAAGCAGATGACTTTTAAAAGGTTGCTTTTCTGAAACCACCAGGGAGAAGAAACACACACAATCGACAAATAGGGTTTCTTATTGATATATCTCACGATGCCTTTTTACAGGAAACAAAGGATTTATATAGCTAACCTAAAATAAGGGAAAAACAGTAATTCCTTAAAAATTTAATAAATAACAAAAGGGTCGTTACAATCCCTTGCCCTTCAAAACAGCTTTGTCCTCAAGTCTTGAACTCGGGAAACTTTTCTTGAATCTTATATGCATCCTCCCAAGTTGCATCTTCCAGAAAGGAGTTAGACCAGTGAATCAACCATTGAGTCGCAGCATGGTTGCTCTGTTTGACGCTGCATCTATCCAAAATTGACACAGGTTCTAGCAGTAAGTGACCATCTGCATGCATTTTTGGTAAGGTAATAATTGGAATGACATCCTCTCCAATTTTTTTCTTTAAACATGAGACATTGAAAACTAGATGAATTATGGAATCTAGAGGCAATTCAAACTTATAAGCAATTGTTCCAATCTTTTGAATAACCTTATAAGGTCCATAGAAATAAGTAGAGAACTTCCTACTGCCTTGCATTGATAAACGAATTTGTTTATAAGGCTGTAACCGAGGAAACGCCATATCACCCACTTCAAAATTTCTCTCAGACTTCTTCCTATCAATATACAACTTCATTCTAGCTTGAGCTTCAACCAAATTAGTTTGTAATAAATTTATCATGGCCTCTCTATCTCTTAAGCTCGAATCCGCAGCGCCCACACTTGATTCACTGGCGATATAGGCAATTTGAGAAGGTGGTGTTCGTCCATAAAAAACTTCAAATGGTGTCATACAGGTGAACAAATGATAAGAAGTATTATACCACCATTCAATCAAAGAAAACCATTATACCCACTCCTTGGGTCTATCACCTGTCATGCATCTTAAGTATTCATTAGTAAATTGACTTTCAGCAAGGAAAATAAATTTTGCCAGAAGTTCCTTATGAAGACTTTATCATAGCCACTGACAATAGAGGTAGAGCCCATACAATTTATAAGCATGATCTAAGAATAATTGTGCAATATCTGGAGCAGTATATTGATGACTTAAATGAACAAAGTGAGCATACTTACTCAATCTATTGGCAACCACAAAAAGAACTTGTTTACCACCTAACTTGGACAACCTTTCAATAAAATCAATGGATATATTAGTCCAATTGTGCTCAGGAATTGGTTATGGCTCTAACAGCCCAGGAGATAAAACATTTTCATTTTTATTCCTTTGGCAATTATCACAAGCTGCCACAAAGGAACAAATATTGTTCCGTATTTTCTTCCAACAAAAAGATCGCCTAACTCTTGCCAATGTCTTTTTTAACCCCTCCATGCCTACCATCTGGCCCACCATGAGCCTCAGTAATAATTAATTACTTCAATCCAGAATGCTGTCCAACCCAAAGTCTTCCTCATTACTTGAGTAAATTGTTTTCCTAGGTGAATTTAGAATGGGAGGTTGGTGTGATAAGTATTTCTTGAATCAAATTCTGAATTTTTGGATCATGTTGCCACTCTTGGTTGAGTTGTTTGATAAGTACATATTTTCACATTTTTTTATCCCTTATACTTCTTTTCCTTGGTTACATTTTGTGCATTATTTGAGTTTATTTGCAAAGATTTATCAATTTTGAGTTTTGAATGGGTAATTTCTATTTTTAATTGATAAAGGTGTGGAATTAGTTGTTTTTCATGGATTTAACTATCTTTCGTATTTTGATCATACCATCTTAGTATGTGATGAGATTCTAAAGATTGAAGATGCATTGGAAATCTGACAAAGAAACCTACAACATTTATCTTTTGTGTTTTCTCAGAATCAGGTCGAGTGGTGGTCGAAATTGAGCTCAAAGTTCCTGCTTGTTCAAGTGAAAGACCAAAGAAGAAAGCATGAAGCATTTAGAAGCCCACACCCAAGAATGTGTAGCCCAATAATCTCTAAGTTGAAATGACTACCTGGACGAATTAATCCTAGAAAGACAGCCCCAATCTAGTAGAAACAAGGGCATAAGATTCTATAACAAAAATGCCCCCTAACTTAAATCGTATTTTCTCTCAACTGCCCTTATTCAATTCAACCAGGGAAGAGGAAAAAGAAGTGATCAGTTGCATGAAAAAATGGGGGAAACGTGAAAGGCACATGGAGATCGTGTAGAGGATAAAGAGAGGGCAGTTTTTGGGCCATTAACTTGGAGATTAAAGCAAAGAAGTGGCTGATTAATTTAGTAACTGCTGTTTTGAAAAAGGAAAAGAAAAACAGTGCGAAAATCACCTATAAATAGGGGTTTTGTGATCTATTTGAAGCAGAGACTTGGAGCACGAATTTTTCTTTGAAGAGTAGAGAAAGAGGGAGATTTATCTTGCCCTTATCACTCCCTAGCAAGAGAGTGAGATAGGCAATAGAGACAAGGTTGGGATATGCTGTAGAAGTGAAAGAACCCATAGGAAGCAAGCTGGTTTGTTATCCGTGGAGGGGAAACGATTCTCTTTGGGGGATGTGCTACAGAAAGCTCTCAAAAGGGGAAAGTTCCTGATCTTAATTTAATTTCCAACTTCTTATGCTTTGATCCAACTTTGTTCTTTATTTGTCTTTCGAAAATCTCTTGTACCTTGGTTTTTGTAATGGTTTGGCTTTTGTTTAGATTGCTTGGACTTCATTAAATTTAGTATTGGTACTTTTGATATTTAAATCACACTGACTTGTAGTGGATAAAATTTTCATCTACATGAAATTGATCATTTCACGTGTGTTGATTTTTACATCTTTTCGCTTTGTTATGCACAAGGTAAACAAAACGGTTAAAAGAAGCAAATAGTTGGGTTTGGAGAAATCACATCTATCTTAATTTCAACGAAAGCGTGATTTAAACAAACTATTTTGAACATGCTAGTATGTTAAGTTTAGTTTGGGTTGATTAAATTTGTGCTTAAAATCTGAATTAATTAGAACATTTGCTCAATTGGTTTTAGTTATATGAAATTAAAGGGGAGTCCAGCTACTGAACTTTTCTTTGTCAACCTATCAAGAGTATAACACCAGATCTAAATTTTAGTTATTATATTTTTAGCCAAGGGATTGGGAGTGAAAAACGGCAAGTAAATTGTATATAGTAGATAAATAGTTCTTTGTTTTATTTTTCAAGTTTTTTACCAATCTCCCATAAACCGTGTAAGATTTATGTATTCCTATTAAAATAAATCTTAAATGTTATGCACAAAAATCGAAGTGGGATCGAACCTTTTTTACCCTATACTTTGTTGTGAATTATTTTAGGGGTTAAGAATTGATTTAATGTTTTGGCAGCAACGACCTGTCATCAAAATTTTGGAGCCGTTGCTGGGGAGAATTGTTTGCTTAACTTTAAGAATTTATGTTTATGTAGTTAAGCTATATTTTGCTATTTGATTAAAATATTTTCTTCTCTTGTACAGTGAATGAGAGTGCAAAGTGGGGGGGATAGTTGGTGAAGTATTTTAAGTTGAAGGTTTCTGAGGAATATAAGAACTTTTTGAACAGGAAGAGGAGCCACAACAAGATCAAAAAGAATTCGTGGCTGACTAAGTCATGGCTGATCAAACTCTTGTGCAACTTTTCTCAGCCCAATCTAGATGGTCAACCTCTTAGCATAGTTCTTCCTGAATTAGAACGTCCGCTCAAGCTTAATTCAGGTTTTCTTAACTTGCTTCCTAAATTCTATGGATGTGCAGGAGAGGATCTACTTGGACGGATTTACAAAAGGCTTTTCATGAGAAGTTTTTTCATGCTAGTTGAATAGGATCCATAACGAAGGAAATTTGTGGAATTAGGCAACATCCTAATGAATCCTTATATGAGTATTGGGAAAGATTTAAAAGATTGTGTGCTAGTCGTCCCCAACTCCAAATCAGTGAGCAATTTTTAATTCAGTATTTTTATGAAGGTCTTTTACCACATGATAGGGGAATGATAGATGCTGCTAGTGGAGGTGCTTTAGTGGATAAAACACCCACACAAGCTAGACAATTGATATGTAACATGGCTCAAAACACTCAACAATTTGGAACAAGAAATGATGTAGGACAAGTTAGGAAGGTGAATAAGATTAATGCTAGTATTGTTCAAGAGACATTAAAAAAGAATGCACAACAAATTGCTAATTTAACTACACTTATGTCAAAGTTAGTTATGAATGGAAATCAGCAACCACGTGCTTGTGGAATTTGTACGGACTTATCTCATTCTACAGATTTGTGTCCCACTTTACAGGTTGAAGACGTCAATGCTATAGGAGGATTTCAAGGTCAATCCCAAATGAGATATGATCCTTTTTCCAGCAGTTATAATGAGGGTTGGAGAAACCATCCCAACTTGAGATATGGTCAAGGTAACCAGAGGCAACAATATTTATCCAATGCACCTCAAACTCAAGCCTCAAACTCATCCTTGTAGGATTTGGTTAAACAACTCACAACCCAAATTGGTCAGGTACATTCTCAAGGTGTTCAATATCAAAAGAAAATTGACACTCATTTGCAGCACCTAGATACCCAAATTGGGCAGATTGACAACCCGTTGAGTAACATTGAAGCTCAAATTCTAGTAAGCTCCCAGCTCAGCCAATCCCAAATCCCAAAGAAAATGCTAAGGCTATAACACTGTGGAGTGGAAAAGAATTAGAGGAACCAAAAGCTAAGGGGAGGGAAATTGAGAAAGAGTTGGAGATAAAATCAAGAGGTCAAGAGAAGAGTGAGACTATCGAGAGAATGGGATGTCAGTCCTAAGATTCTCCCTAGTGTGAAAGAACCACCTCCTTTTCCTTCTAGGTTTATTAAATCGAAAAAAGAAGTTTCTGACCAGGAAATTTTAGAAACTTTCAGGAAAGTGGAAGTAAATATACCTCTCTTAGATGCTATAAAACAAGTGACCAGATACGCTAAGTTTTTGAAGGAACTTTGCACCAACAAAAAACAGTTCAAGAGTACTCAAAAGGTAAGTATGGGGGAGAATATTTCTGCTGTGATTCAAACGAAAATTCCTCCAAAATGCAAAGATCCAGGTATGTTTACTATTCTGTGTAAGATTGGAAATTTAAAGTTTGAAAGTTGCATGTTGGACTTAGGTGCTTCAATTAATGTTATGCCAAGATCTGTCTATGATTCTTTAAATCAGGGACCGTTAACTAAAACTGATATTTTGATTCAATTAGCGGATAGATCGAATGCTTACCCAATAGGAGTACTTGAAGATATCTTAGTTCAAGTAAATGAATTGGTTTTTCCAGTTGATTTTTATGTACTTGACATGGGTAGTGATTCTTCTGATAATGTGCCGTTGCTATTGAGATGTCCATTCTTGAAAAATTCTAAGACTAAAATTGATGTTCATGAGGGTAATTTGACCATGGAATTTGATGGTGAAGTAATTAAGTTCAATATCTTTGACGCCATGAGATACCTTAGTGACATTGATAGTGTGTACTCTATTGAGATTGTTGATATCATTGATTTGATTGAGCAATAGGTTTTTGAAATTGAAAATTTGAATGAGTGGCTCCAAGAATATGAAAGATTGGAATCTTCATTCCAGGAAGATATGGCAGCAACACAAACATTGCCTACATTGAGAGTTTTAGAGATTTCTTCAACTTCTTTGGCTGTACCATTATCTTCTTCTAAAATGTTGCCTTCTATTTTGTAGGCGTCCAAGCTGGAACTGAAACCCCTTCCATCTAATCTGAAATATGTCTTCCTCGGTGATGAAAACACTCTTCCTGTAATTATTTCTAGTTCTTTGGTTTCATCACAAGAAGAGAAATTGTTGAATGTTTTAAAGGAACACAAGGAGGCTATTGGTTGGACTATTGCTGATATTAAAGGTATAAGTCCCACTTTATGTATGCATAGGATATATTTAGAGGATAATGCCAAACCATTCAGAGAAGTTCAACGTCGATTGAATCCTCTCATGATGGAGGTTGTGAAGAAAGAAATTTTAAAGTGGTTAGATGCAGGGGTAATATACCCTATCTCTAATTCCAAATGGGTAAGTCCTATCCATGTAGAACCCAAGAAGACAGGAATGATTGTCATAGAAAATGCAAAAGGGGAATCTGTTCATACAAGAATTTCCAATGGGTGGAGAGTATGCATTGATTATAGGAAGCTTAACCAAGCTACTAGAAAAGATCATTTTCCACTACCTTTTATTGATCAAATGTTGGATAGGTTAGCAGGGAAATCTTTTTTTTTTGTTTTCTAGATGGATATTCTGGATATATTCAAGTTCCTATAGCTCCTGAAGATCAAGAAAAAACCACCTTTTGCAATGCCCCTGGTACGTTTCAAAGATGCATGATGAGCATATTTTCATATTTAATTGAAGATAACATGGAGGTATTTATGGATGATTTTACTATTTTTGGTGTTTCTTTTAATGAATATCTCCATAATTTGTCTCTTGTTTTGAAAAAGTGCGTTGAGACTAACCTTGTGTTAAATTTTGAAAAATGTCATTTCATGGTTGAACATGGAGTTGTCCTTGGACATATTGTAAGTGCCAAAGGGTTAGAAGTTGATAAAGCTAAAATAGAAGTGATTAGCTCATTGCCTTATCCCACATGTGTTCGTGAAATTAGATCATTTTTAGGGTATGCTGGCTTCTATCAACGTTTTATCGAGGATTTCTCAAAAAAAGCATCTCCTTTATGTGCCTTACTTTCAAAAGATGTTTCTTTTAATTTCAGTGATGAGTGCAAAAAGGCTTTTGATGATTTAAAAATGAAGTTAACCGCAGATCCTATTGTTCGATCTCTTGATTGGGCTTTACCTTTTGAAATTATGTGTGATGCAAGCGATAAAGCAGTAGGTGCTGTGTTAGGGCAAAGAAGAGACAAAGAACCTTATGTAATTTGTTATGCTTCTAAAACACTTGATCCTGCCCAATGTAATTACACAGTGACAGAAAAAGAAATGCTTTCTGTTGTGTTTACTTTAGAGAAGTTTCGTTCTTATTTACTTGGGACGAAGGTAATTGTTTTTCCTGATCATGCTGCTTTAAAGTACTTGTTGAAAAAGAAAGAATCAAAGCCTAGATTGCTGAGGTGGATGCTTTTGGTGCAGGAATTTGAGTTAGAAATCAGAGATAAGAAAGGGGCTGAGAATTTGGTGGCTGATCACCTCAGTAGGATAGTCCCTAGAGAGATAAGAAAGGGGCTGAGATTGGCCTATGATTTCTGAATTTTTTCCATATGAGCAATTGTATTCTTTAATTTTGGAAACTCCTTGGTATGCTGATATTGTCAATTATTTAGTGCCCAGGACTTTTCCCAATCACTTGACACGTGCTCAGAAGGAAAAAAATCAAGGCTGACTCTAAATACTATTTTTGGGAGGATCTTTACTTATGAAAATCTTGTTCTGATCAGGTAATTAGGAGATGTGTCAATGAATCTGAATTCTTATCTATTCTTACTTTTTGTCACAGTTCTGAAGCTGGAGGACATTTCGGACCAAGAAGGACAGCACACAAGGTTCTTGAGTGTGGATTTTATTGGCCTACCTTGAATAGAGATGCATATTTGTTTTGCAAGTCATGTGAAGAGTGCCAAAGATTTGGAAATTTGTCTAGAAAGAATGAGATGCCTCAATCTGGTATGTTATTTTGTGACATCTTTGATGTGTGGGGTATTGATTTCATGGGACCATTTCCATCATCTTTTGGTTATTCTTACATCATTTTAGCTGTAGATTATGTGTCAAAGTGGGTAGAAGCCAAAGCAACAAAGAAGGATGACGCAAAATCTGTTGTTAAATTTGTAAAGACTAACATCTTTAATAGGTTTGGAGTGACTAAGGCAATCATTAGTGATCATGGTACTCTTTTCTGTAATAAAACTTTCGGTGCCCTTCTTGAGAAGTACCATGTCACACATCGCACCTCCACTGCATACCACCCTTAGACAAGTGGACAAGCAGAAATTTTGAATAGGGAGATCAAATATATTCTAGAAAAAATGCTCAATCCGTCTAGGAGGGATTGGAGTCTTCATTTGGATGATGCTCTCTGGGCTTATAGGACAGCATTTAAAACTCCTATAGGTATGTTTCCTTATATGTTGCTATATGGTAAAGCTTGTCACTTGCCAGTTGAGATTGAGCATAATTCCTATTGGGCAGTGAAGCAATGCAACTTAGATTATGTTCAATCTAGTGTTGAAAGAAAGTTACAATTGTAAGAGTTAGAGGAATTATGGATGGAGGCATATGAGAATGCCAGAATAAACAAGGAGAAGACCAAAGCATTTCATGATAAAATGATTACCGGGAAATCCTTTTGCATTGGGAAAAAGGTTTTACTCTTCAATTCTAGACTAAAATTATTTCCTAGTAAGCTTCAGTCACGTTGGATTGGTCCCTTCGTTATTACTAATATCTTTCCTCATGGTGCAGTGGAAATTAAGAGCCTTGACACAGGTAAGATTTTCAAAGTGAATGGTCCCAGGTTGAAAGAATTTCATGAACTAGCTCCATTGCAATTTATTGAAGATATCCATTTGGAAGTCCCATCAACAAGAGAAGGGAATATCTAACCATAGTTCATAGATTACTTTTCTTTAAACTTTATTTTCTTTTATTTTTTTAGACTTGTTTTCATTTTAAGTTTTCTTTGTTAAATAAAATTTGAATAAGTGCCGACCATTTGCTTAAACTTTTTTTAATCCAAGCATGGGTCTTACATTGGGGACAATGTAAGGTTTAAGTGTGGGGGGAGTGAATGTTTGCCCTTTTATTGATTTAAAGAAAAACCTTTGAATTTTTGCCGATTTTGCTGTTTTTTTTAAAAATAGTTTTAGGTTGTATAGCTAAAAGTATGGAACAATTGGTTTGAAAATTTCATAGCATGATTGAATGAATGAACTCTCTACTTGAGATTGGTTGGTATGATGTTTTACTTAGAAATAGGGTGGCTAAGTATGGTAAACAAAAAACAAACAGTGAGATATTTGAGCCTATATGACTAATACATTAATTTCAGTCTCATATTTCTTTTCATGTGAGATATTTTCATGATTCTGTATCTCTAGAACTTACATTGATATACTTGTTAGGACTACATTGATAAATGCATACATGAAGATGATAAAGGCACATAGGAATTTCAACCCCACATAGCCAAATTAGCCTACCCTTGAATATTGTGACTTTAGTGAGCCAATTTTGAGCCCTCATGAAACCTTTTCTTCGATTTACTAAACTCACAAAAATAAACTTAATCCTGAAAAACAAATATTTCTACCCAATCATAGGACTAGTAGAGCATTTGGATGTTGTCAAGGATGGATTAAAGGTTCATTTTTCTTGTTATGAGTAAGTGGTGAGGTGAATGGGTATTATGCTTCTAATGTATTCGTCATTCCAACTTTTATGGTCAATATAATCCTCTGGTTACAATTCATTAAAAAAAAGAAAGAAAAGTGTTCTACAAAAAAATACTAGAGGAGAAAATTTTATTTGTGTTTGATGAATATAATTCATTCTATATTTCATGTCATGGAGAAGAAAAGGGAGAAGCAAATGCTGGGTGTTAGGCTCTCTAGTTTTTATGATTTTGCTCCACTTTCTCCAAAATTTTCCATACCTTTTGTCCCTAGCCCCATTACCACACAATGAAAGACCTTTTGATTCATGTTATGAATTATTCTAAGTAGTGGAGACAGGATTGACATGCAAGCTTATGGCAGAACAGGTTCACGGAAGGAGGTTGAACGAAACACATAACCCTTTTTAAACACATAAGAGCTCAGTGTTTTACCTTGTGAGGGTTTGCCAACTTGCTTTGCTCTATGTATGAGTAGAAATGATTGCCAATCAGTTATGAGTTATATGAGTTTGTTGTTCAAGAAGTGTTCTGAAATTTGATGGTTAATTGTTCATTTTACTTGTAAGTTATACTTCCTATGGACTTTGTTTAAAAAAAATGCATGGCTATTGCTTTGTTCGAGGGAGATTGTTATCACCGATGGAGGTGGAATAAGTTCATATAATCAGGATAAAGCATCACCAACCTTATTTTCTTTTCCACTTTTGAAAATAATTTCAAAATCATAACCAATTAGCTTAGTCAACAATTTCTGCTGCATAGGCGTAGATACACACTGCTCCAACATATATTTCAAGATGAAGTGATCTGTGAAAATTTTGAAATGCCTCTCGATTAAGTAAGGTCTCCATTTTTGTACTGCAAACACCACTGCTAACATTTCTTTTTCATAAGCCGATAATCCCAAGTTTCTTCGCGACAAGGCCTTACTCAAATAAGCTATGGGTCTACCATCCTACAAAATTACTTCTCCTATTCGATGTCCAAAAGCATCACATTGAATTATTAAAAGTTTTCTAGAAGTTGGGCATGGCCAACTCAGGTGCCGAGCACATTGCTTTCTTCGAATAAAAGCTTCTTCGGCCTATTGACTCCAGAAAAAAATATTTTTTAAGCAATCCGGTTAATGATCTACTAATCTTCCCATAGTCTCTTATAAATCTTCTTTAGTATCCAGTGAGGCCCAATAATCCATGCAATAATTTCAAGGAAGAGGGCAGGGGCCAGTTCTGTATACTAGCAGTCTTAGCATGATGAGTAGCAACTCCATGCGGAGAAATCAGATGCCCCAAATATTCTACTTGCTCCTTAGCAAAAGAACACTTAGATCTTTTGTCAAACAATAGATTGGTAGACAAAACATCCAATACTAACTCCAATTGCTACAAATGTTTGGTCCAGTTAGTGCTATAAACCAGTATATCAACAAAAAATATGAGCACAAATTTTCTCAAAATATGGTTGTAAAACTTCATTCATAAAGCGCTGCAATGTTGATTGCGCATTCGTAAGACCAGAGGGAATAACCAGAAATTCTTAATGTCCTTCATAAGTTTGAAATACTGTTTTATGAGCATCACTAGGATCCACACGTACCTTATGGTAACCCGACCACAAGTCCAGTTTCGAGAAGAACTTAGACCCAAGTAATTCATCTAAGAGCTCAACAATTACTGGTTTAGAGAATATATCCTTGATAGTGATAGTATTTAAATTAGGATAATCCACACACATTCTCCAAGTGTCGTCCTTCTTCCAAACTAAGAGAATGGGAGAGGAAAATGGACTCACCATCTTCTGTATACTGCCTGCTTCCAACAATTCCTTAACCATCCATTTGATCTCAGCTTTTTCCAAATGTGGGTATCCATAAGGTCTTATATTTTGTGGAACATAATCAGGTAATAAAGAAATTCTGTGGTCATGAATCCTAGGGAAGACCCTTAGGTTCCAAAAATACATCCTTGAACTGAGTGAGTAAATTCTTCAAATCTTCTGATTCATCTATAAATGATTCTATATCAGTTATGGGCAGCAGCTACTAGAGGTACCTGTTTAAGATCCATCATGATATTAGCAGCCGAAACCAGCTTTAGGGTCCCTGATGTAGCCCTTCGTAACACCATTCTCTTTCCTTCCCATTGATGGTCCATCCACAAGTTCTTGTAATCCAATAAAACTGGACCCAACTGAGATAACCATTGGATTCCTATCACCATCTCACAGCCACGCAAGGGAATTGATCCCATGTCAGTCATTAACTCTTTTCCTTGCATGCTCCAAGCTAATTGTTTACAAGTTGAACTACTAACAATTTTTGTGCCATTAGCCACTGCTACCTTTACAGGCTTTGCTTGCTGCACTTCACAGCCTATACATTTAGCTACAGTTACGTCTAAAAAATTATGTGTGCTTCTTGATTCGATTAAAATAATAACACCCTTCTTTTTAAATTTCGTAAAATTCTCATGGTTCAGTGAGAGGCAGCTCCAGCAAGTGCATAAAGTGATGCAAAGGAATCCTCTTCATCATTTTCGGCTTTATCTCCCTTACTGGTTTCCTCATCATCTTCCCCATCCAACAAGTAAATCTAGTGCCACTTGCACCTATGTCCAGGTACAAATTTCTCATCACAGTAACAGTAAAACTTCTTATCCCTCCTCTCTTGCATTAATGTAGGAGTTATGCGCTTTATAGGAGAAAATTTTCAATGGAACTCTGTTTTGTTTCAATCATAGGTGCTACATTAGAGAATGATGTTCTCTTCACCTCTTTGATAATTGTTTCCATGGTATTTTCCTGTAACAAGGCCAAACCAACCACATGAAACAACGTATTTGGCTGAAACATAGTAACCTGATTTTTTATAGCATTTTTTAATCCACTCGTGAAACATTGATTTCAGGCAATATTCTTGTTCTGGCCATAAGTGCTTCAAATTTTTCTTTGTAGGTCCTTTCCATTGAAGTCTGTCTTAGTTTAGTAAGTTGACCAATTGGATCATCATAAATACCTGGGTCAAACCTCTCAATTAAGTCAGTAGAACATGGGTCAATACCTTCCCTTCCAGCTGAATAGTAGGCAATCCCACCATATCAGATTGAGATACTCCATATATTTTAAAAGATGTTCACACTTGTAAACCCATCCACTAAGATTATCGCCAGCAAAAATGGGAAAATTCAATTTAGAAAATTTTGTGTGCGAGTAAGGCATACCACAATTAAACCCAGATCTTGGCTTTGTAGAAATAATGGTAAACTCTCAAATAACATTCTGACTTCCTCAAACTTCCCTGACATTTGATTAAGTTTAAGATTTAACGTTTCCATCATGCTTATAAACTCCTTCAACTCCTTTACTTGTTGATCAGAAGCCTCCTCCAACTATTATACTGTATCTTCCAGCTTTCACTTTTCCTGTACTCTAGTCCTCACTGCCATTTTTATGCTCCAGATCACTGCTCTGATACCAATAAAAGGACCAGGAAGAAGAAATACACACAATCGACAAATACGCTTTCTTATTGATATAACTCACAATGTCCTTTTACAGGAATCAAAGGATTTATATAGCTAACCTAAAATAAGGTCAAAACAGTAATAAACTAAAATGTAAATAAAAATAGGGTTGTTACATTTTCCACTATGTGGCAGACCAACGCTTCTACAAAAGACTACAGCCCCAGCAAGAGCTCGCAGCGTTGGCCAGAAGTTGTCTTCGGCAATAAAAAAAATTTTAAAAGGGAAAATTGAAGACAAACTTGAAAAATGGTAGAGCGTCTCTAGTTGACGGCTTCGACTGACTCACAACTGGTCGCAACCATCTCTCACTCCCACAGCGCACACGCTTCATCTCTTCGCACTTGAGAGGAAAATTGTTGTACGTGTAATTATGTTGGAAGCAGCAGGTTCTAAGTAAGAGGAAAGGACCAAGCTTTGTTACCAAATTGATATAGGACTGAAGAAAGGGAGAGAGAATATAAGTGGAAGAAAGAGAAGTAATAGAGAGAAGGAGGAAAAAAGGGAGATAGAAGAAACAAGAGGAAGAAAGGAAGAAACAAGAAAATACTTCAATTAATCATCATAAAGTATCCAATTACATCTGTTAAAACCTATTTATAGGCTAATTAAAAACTTAACAAGGAGTTTATGTCCTACATAAACTCTAACTAAAATAATATACTAAATAAAGAATTTTAAACTAAACTCAAACTCTATCTCAAAGCACCATTTCAATCCTAATTAAACTAATTCTTATATTCTGCATCACTGTGGGTAAGGGCAGATATCCACAAGGAACAACAGGAAGGGGCAGCAATGTAACTAGAGGAGAAGGTCAGCACACCCGGTGCAGAGCGGGCAGCAAGGGTGAACAATCAAGCAAATGGAAATGTCTTTTCATCAAAGACCACACTACGACTGACATTTGTGTGACCTGTAGAAATATCCAAACATTTATACCCTCTATAATTAATATGATACCCAAAAAAATTTTAAGCAGTAGAATGATCATCTAGTTTATGAGTAGAGTACGGACGCAAATGCAGATAACATAACCAACTAAAAATCTAAAATAATGAATAATTTGGTGGACGACCAAAAAGATGCTCATACAGACTTTTAAAAGATAAAACTCATGTGGGAAGATGATTTATGAGAAAGACAACTGTTGAAAAAGTAGAATCCCAGTGAAGCTTGGCATAGAGGCCTACGCAAGCAAAGCATACCCATTTCCACCATGCCTACGTTTGTGTTCAGCTATGCCATACTGCTGCGGAGTGTGAGGGCACAAAATCTTGTGATGAATTCTGTAGGTGGAAAAAAGAGACTGAAAGCGCTAACTGACAAATTCATATCTACCATCCGACTGAAAATTCTTGATTTTAGTGGAGAGGAAATTTTCTACCAGAATTTTAAATTGAAAAAAAAATGGAGTAAACTTCAGATTTTGTGTGCAAAAAATAGACCCAAGTATATCTGCTATACTGAACAATGAATGAGACAAAATAGTTAAAGGCACCAAAGGGTCGGCCAAACAAGGTCCCCAAACATCTACAGTACAATATACATGATAGAAGGGGCTTGTATTGCAGGATTAGGAAATGGAAGAGAAACTGATTTAGAGGTAGGACAAGCTTGACATGATGTTTTTTATTAGAAATTTCAATCTTTAAAAATTAAAATACATTGCACAGACTTTCACCAATAGGATGTCTGATTTTAGGCACCAAAATGAAAATCAGGAAATAATAGAAAGCAAACATGACAAAGATGACACATGGTCAATAACGTAAAGCCCATTCATGTGCTGGCCCTCAAGTAAATTTCTGTCCGTATTGGCTTCCTGCGCAATGAAGCCGTGAGAATAGAATTTTACAGTACAATTATGATCAGAAGTGAGGTGAGAAACAAAAAGAAGATTTTTGAGAAACAAGGGAACATGTAAAAGATGACTAAGAGTTATGGAATGGTTTAACTGACATGAACAAACAGAGGAAAAGGTCAAATCTGTACCATTGCCAAGATGAACCTGATCCAAATCAGTATACTGGGCACCGTCGGTAAGCAAAGTGGAAGCGGAAGCAGTATGATGGGAAGCATCAAAATCTGTATACCAGGCTGAATCATTCGCTTTGTCAACCTAAGCCGATGGGTTCACACTATTCTGAAAATCCAGATTGAAGCAATTGCGGCCTTGAGCCGCATAGTGACCATATTTTTGACAAATCTGGCAGGTCTGTGGCCTGATATCTCATTGTGGTCGGGAGCTTGTCTGCATCTGCCATTGTTGTCCCAGCCGCAATTGCTGCAACCACACCCTCGTCCATTAGAGTAGCCTTGACCGCCTTGAGTGGCGACGTTAATAGAGGGGCATACGGAAGTTTCAACAGAGGCAGGTGTCTCGAGCATCTGTAAGAGATACGCCTATGGAAGGAGCATATTCAGTCGTGTCTCAAAGGAATGTGGGTCCTCACGACCAGTAACAATCTGTGCAAATGACTCCAACTCCTATCCAAGACTACAGCCAGCATAATGATTAATAGTGTAACTGTCTAAGGGCTGACCTGAAGCGACAAGATCGTCTTTAATGTTTTTATCTTGCCTAAATTAGTCGTCATTGAAAGGGACATTTTTTTAAGAGTTCAATTGAAAGCCGAGGTGATCAAGTCAAGCCTGGTTGTTGGAGGCAAACACGGACGTTAGCTTCAGCCACATAGCATAAGTCGTAGTTAGTACGAGAGTGTAGCCGACAGCACTGTCAGACAGATTGGAGACAATCTAACTCTGAATAGTCTAATTAAGGATGAACCATTGCATGCACGAGGGATTGGTGACCAATGTGTCAGAATTGTCGGACTGTATGAACTTTGGAGGTACAACAATAGACCTATCGATGATCCCCATCACCTGCTGGAGGTGCAGAATGGGCTGAGCGAGGTTCGTTACCTGTTCATTTATACTCGGGTATGTTCTTTGTACTTATCTTTTATTTATAGTCACTTAGATCTTACTAGTATCTTGTTCTAAGATGGATTGCGTCAAACTGCTTGCTCAAGACAGGATGGCTTATATCCGATTACGCAAATCCCTCTAGTTTCGAGAAGTTTAATCGTAGAGGTCCTTAGTTTTCATTTAAGCTCTTCTGAGTTTTGAAGTAACAATATACTAAGCTGTAAAAGGCCAAGACTTGTTTCGGGCAGATAGGCAAAGGTGCCGTATAAGTCCCTTCAAACACTCTTGGATGAATAGCAAAGTATCTTGTTATCTAAAACAAGGAAGAAACTTAAAAGTAAACAACGGAAGTTGAGGTTAAGCGAATCTTAACTCGAGGATATTTCCCAAAGGAATATAAGTTACATAAGTCAATTATGAGTATAGGTAGGGCGCGGTTTAACGGTTGGAACAAGTTGCAAAGGAATGTCTGAGAGACTTGAGCAAATTATTCAAGATTTGTATAAGTACCTCCGAATAATATCAGACAAGCAGTCCAAACATGAGCAACAGCTTGAGTTTATATTTCAAGAAGTTTCTTATATTAGTAACTCAGCAAGAAGCTTGAAGAAGTCGTGCGATCAAATCCAAGGCCATTTGGAACTTCTCACACCTAACTCAAGAAAGTCTTCAGAATTAGGAAAACTCCATACTGAAATAGCAGAAAGTAGAAAGCTCATCCTTGAGCTAAAATCTGCACTTATATGAGTTGGAGGATAACTGCCGAGAAGCCTTCATATATTTCTGCAGTAGGAAATACAGAGTCTATCGAACCACCAGCAATTGGTTTTGTTAAACCATCCGACGTAAAAGCCTCAGTTTCAACATCCATCAACCAAAACAATACCATTATTGAACTCTTGGTCTCAATACAAGAAGATATTTTGGAATTGAAACAGGCGGTTAAAAAGCTACAAGCAGAGAAGCAGCCAGAAAGAGAGGATATTAGTTCAGCCATAGATAATTTGCAAGCAAACTTGCAAAAATTATCTCTTGGGGAACCAGTATCAAAACCAAGAAAGAAGGACACACCCTTCTACGTATTCAAGGATCCTCAACAAATCTTTGAGGAAGTCAAGCAAAAGAGTAGAAGATGAGACCTACTATCACCAATGATGAAGCACAGGCTTCTTCAAACCAGCCCTCAGTTTACAAAGATGATATCAGAAATTATCGATGGCTTCACTGATTACACCATCAATTGCAAAGAAAAACAAGTTTGTATTCACAAACTATGGAAAGAGTCCTGGATCCAAATCAACAAGTAGAAATCACTCAGTCCATAAGAGCTGATTTACTACCAGCAGAAGTCCTATTCGGAAGAGGAGATAAAACTGCAAAAAACAAAGTATACCAGCACTATTCGGAGAGACGTATACTTGTAATAGATGAAACTGACCAAGTAGATATACCGTATATATGCCCGGAAAGCTATGAAGCTTTAAAGAAGGAAGGAAAGGAGCACATTCACCCCGGCCTTCTTCTAATCAGGGTGTTACCATTACACCGAATGCACACGGGAACTACAGCCCTAGTAGTCTTACGAGATACTAGATGGTCAGACGATCGAGCGGTCATAGGAGCAATGGAGGTAGACCTATCTAAAGGGTCTCAACTAATCCATCTGGTACCAGAGATACTGTTAAGCATTCACGACTTTGCGAGGCATTTCATACTCACTATCCAAGCACATGGATATGAAGGGTGGAATCAAGCAAAGAGTAATCTCCTTATCACAACCGGACAGGTTGGGAGATTAACCAATGCTAGTAGCACTGCATTTCGTTACAACATTACACATGCAATGGAATACCTAAGCAGCAGAGGTATTCAAGCAATTCCATGAAAGTCATATGACATGACCGAACAACAAGGTAGGCCATGGATGATTAAGGCCCCGCAAATACAGAAACGAGTAGAGGTACCTGCACAAATCGTATCTCGTTTCTCAACAGACGGCACGTTATCATTACGATTTGGAGACTATTCTAGACAAATCGTACGTCCTGATGAAAATGAAGAAGGGTTCGCAGGAGTCTTATCAGAAGATGTTACAGTAGTACGGCAGGAAGTACTAAACCGAGTACCTAGTACAGAAGACTTCGATGAGGATGAATACTTTGCATATATCCTCGACATGAATCTGCATGTCAACAGTATTCCAGAATTTATACCAGATCCTCCCAAACGAAAGAAAAAGAAAATTATCTACCCCACAAAAGAACGGGTCAAAAAGGAAATGGAGGAACTTGGCATCTTAACCATTGATACATATAGTACAGAATCAGATGATGAAGAACGGCCAATGAGCCCTAATAGTCTCGCTTCATTCTGGCATGCATTCTTTTATGGTGATCATGACTACCCCAGCGATGACTCTGCAAGGGCTATTCAGAGAGACTTGGAGCATCAAAGAACAGAAGCTGATTGGACATATCAACAAGATCTGGAAGATCTAAAGAAAGAAGAAGAAGAATGGATAAATCCATTTGCCGCGGAAGCTGGTGTGGAGCCCATCAAGCCCATCAAGCCCATCAAAGAATCCGACGAAGAACTCATAGCAATGAATTATGAAGAACTGGGGCACCCAACCCCAAAACTCAAAACGTTGATGAGCCAAACTCAATCGGCCCAATTGCAATCAGAAGTGACATCTTACAACCCTCCACCAGAGCCCATGATGGGCCCAGTAAAGTACCCACCGGCAGTTGGTACTAGTCAGGGGTTAAATGTCCCAATGATAAGAGGAAAGTTTGGTAAGTACAAAGGACAGGGTAATAATGGATATTGGAACTTAACCTCTGCACAAAGTTCACAAGGTGCGATGTTAGTCCTACCAGATGGGAATCTATCACACTCAATTTGGTAAATTGGAAAGCCTGGGATGACAATAAACCCAAGGTTACATACATTGAGAACTTATTAGGAGAAATGGAAAAGAAGATATGGATTCAGTGGAGGATGGCATATCCTCAGGAGTATGAACAAATCATCAATATCGCTGATGATACCTAGAATGTACTCTCCCAAATAAGAAGAATTCTCCTTCTTGAAGATCCATACCAAGGAAGTACGCAAGAGCAAGAACAAGCGTACAGGGACATAGAACATTTGTCCTGTTCCAAAATGAAGGATGTATTCTCCTTTATGAACGACTACAAGAACTTGGCAGCAAAATCGGGGAGGATATTAGTATCCTCGAAGTTGTCAGAAAAATTCATCAAGAAACTCCCACCACTGATTGGTACAGAAGTCGAAAAGGCGTTTTCGGAGAAATACCCAGGGAACACTATTGGTGTTATGCCTAGAATCTACTTCACATACCAATATCTTAAAGAGTTATGTAGACAAGCCACGATTCAGAAGGAAGCACAAGATTTATCATTCTGTAGCAAAATACCACTACCAAGCTATTATCAAGATGGCAAAAAGAAATTTGGACTGAGAAAGTTCAAAACTTATAAAGGAAAGCCACATGACTCTCACGTCCGCATCTTGAAGAAAAAGCACCAAGATAGAGTCATGAAGTGTAAGTGCTTTATATGTGGTGACGAAGGGCATTTTGCAAGAGACTGCAAAAGAAGAAGTGGTAATATTCAGAGAGCTCAGGTCTTGGAAAATCTAGACCTACAAAATGATTGGGACGTAGTCTCAGTAGATCAAGACGAACCAGAATCTGAAGCAATCTGTAGCTTCTCAGAAGGAGAAGGAGGATTGCACACTCAAACTCTAGCCGAAGGGCTACCTTTTTTGGAAACAATGTTTATGCTAGGGGAAGAGGATTGCAGCTGGAGGAAGAAGGTAAAACTTCCTGAAAAACAGTTAGCTTGCCTATATAACTGGGTTGATAATAGTGAGATACCAAACCCAAACCCCACAAACTGCTCTCTTTGTGGGCAGATGACTAATACCCGTATGCGTACACACTGCGTAGACTGTGGAGTTGTCTCGTGTCCGCTTTGTTCAAGTTTTTACTTTTAAAGAATCATCAGAAAGGAGCCAGTAATAGCTTCAAAATTTATGGGAAAAGACAAATTGATCAAAGAGCTTCTAAGGTACATAGATTACCTCTTGAAAGAAAATGACAGATTATCCACCCTACTTGAGACCAATCTACAAGAGGAAGCCGATGAGCTTGAATTTAATGAAACAATGGAAGAGTTTCAGAGGAGACCCAGTAAAGAACCAGCTGAAAGCTCTACTTTGACATTCCAGGAAGTAGATGCAAAAAGTATGGGAACCAGAAGGATATACAACAAGCTCTATAATTTTCAAGTGGAATTCGAAATACCAGGAATGAAGACCTTTAAGGTGAATGCTATCTTAGACACTGGAGCGACTTCCTGTTACATAGGAATTCATGCAATCCCACAAGAGGCGGTGGAAGATGCAGGAAGAAAAGTTCAGTTTAATGGGATAAATTCCCAATCCGAGGCCACGAAGAAAGTAAAAGATGGTTTCATGTTGATAAATGGGGTAAGATTCAAGATCCCTCTTATCTTCGCCCTGGATATTCTCAAACAAGATGGATTCTCAATGCTACTCGGATGTAATTTTATCGGAAAAAGCGAAGGAGGAATGAGAATAGAAGGCAATGTGGTGACATTTTACAATATTATGGCAGAAATACGGACAACAGAGCAAACGGCGACCATAAATACAGCAATACCAAAACTGGGCCTAGAAGAGAATGAATACATAGCTATCAGAGAATCGGTATATTTGAACCACGGGGAAGTCAGCCCAAAGTTCAAAAACAAGTTTGACCCACTACTAAAAAGGCTAAAGATGCAAGGCTTCATAGGTGATGAACCTATGAAACATTGGGCCAAAAACAAAGTCTCCTGCAAACTGGAGATCATTAATCCAGACATAACCATTCAGGATAAGCCCCTGAAGCATGTCACTCCAGCCATGGAAGAAACTTTTATGAAGCACACTGAGGCATTACTACAGATCGGTGTAATAAGGCCCAGTAATAGCAGGCATAGAACGATGGCAATAGTGGTTGATTCAGGCACAGAAATTGATCCAAAAACTGGGAAAGAAAAGAAAGGGAAAAAAAAGGATGGTGTTTAATTATTGTACACTAAACGATAATACCCACAAGGATCAGTACTCATTACCGGGAATCAACACAATTATTAAGAAGGTTGGGAATAGTAAAATATTCTTGAAGTTCGATCTTAAGAGTGGATTCCATCAGGTAGCAATGGACCCATCATCAGTGGAATGGACCGCGTTCATTACACCAAAAGGACTATTTGAATGGCTAGTAATGCCATTTGGGCTTAAAAATGTCCCATCCTTCTTTCAGAGGAAAATGGACCAGTGTTTCAAAGAAACTGAGGCCTTCATCGTGGTCTATATTGATGATATTCTTGTCTTCTCGGAGAACGAAGAAGCCCATGCAAAACACTTGGAGAAATTGCTAGAGATATGTGAAAGAAATGGGTTTATCCTTTCACCAACAAAAATGAAGATCGCGGTAAATGAGATAGAATTCTTGGGAGCAATCATAAAGGATAGAAAGATCCGATTGCAGCCACATATTATTAAGAAAATCGTTTCATTTAGCGAAGAACAGTTGAAGGAGAAGAAATGAATGAGAAGTTGGCTTGGAATATTGAATTACGCCCGTAATTATATTCCAAACATGGGAAAGCTTCTTGGGCCTCTTTACAACAAAACTAGCCCCCATGGCGATAAGAGGATGAAAGACTCTAATTGGGAACTGGTAAAAAGAATCAAGGAAGCTGTAGACAATTTACCAGATCTAGAATTACCGCCCCCTGATGCATGGAAGGTTGGGGAGGAGTATACAAGTGGAAGAAGCTAGCCAATGACCCAAAAGGCACCGAAAAAGTTTGGGCTTTACCAAGTGGAAGGTTTGACCCGCCAAAATCATCAATTGATGCAGAAATACACGCGGTCATGAATACCTTAGAGAAATTAAAGATCTACTACCTGGATAAGAGGGAAATAGTAGTACGATCGGACTGCCAGGCAATTATTTCGTTTTATAATAAAACGAATCAAAACAAACCATCAAGGTTAGGTGGATGAATTTCACAGACGTAATCACTGGAACAGGGATTCACATTAAATCGAGCATATTGATGGTAAATACAATTCATTAGCCGATGCCTTATCTCGTCTTGTCTGTGCTCTTATTTTTACATAATGGAACCCAGCCAGTTCGGACTTGGGTTTGCTGGAAGAAGTGCTAGAAGAGAGTCGATATTACGGGAACAAACACTGCAAGATCGTAGCGGAAACAATTTTTCAAATGCTTCCATCACAATATCAGACATCTCAAAAGCAGCACTGCATTACCAGTTCGTGCAAGGCCTCAGGAAAAACCCAAAGGAAATAATTTATGGTGAAGCCTCTTGCTCCATAAGGGCCCATGCGGCAGAAATGGAGAAAAATCAGTGGAAAAACACAAGGAAGGAATTACTTTCCTTCTTGTTCATGTTACTGGAAAAGAGGAAGTCTACAAGACAAACAAGCATAATTATGTCATCTATCGGGACATGCGTCTGGCGATAAGGAACAAGATTGAGGAGCTGCATAGAGTGATTGACAGCTTTGAAAGAATAAAAGATTTGTAAAAAGATTCGCACCGGTGCTGCGTCACCAAGATAAGGCCGAATCTTTTATCTTTTGCTTTGTGTCGTTTTGCGTGTCATTTTGTGTGACGTGCCCGATTCCCCCTCACTCACTACCTTACCCTCTGGGTTAAGGAAAAGCCGTGGGAATCAACTTTAGTTAGTGCGATGCCAGCTGTTGGGCATCTAGTGGATTTATTTGGGGCAGGTTGCATCCTCAACCCCTATAAATCCTGGAGTTGCGAAGCATTCCGCATCTCGGAAATCTTCACTCTCCCCTCTGTGCGATTTCTAGTTAAGAGTGTTCTAAGTGTTCTAAGTGTTCGTCCGAATTCTTCTGCAGTTCTCGACGAAGTTCGTGTATGTTTGCAGCTCAGATCTTTGAGCATATCTATATATGAAATCTTGCTTCGAGTGTGTTCTTATTTTGCTTTCGCTTTCGTAACGCGCCCCTATTTGGTATCATCTGTTGACACCAAAGGAGGTAGTTTTAACTATCAACTTTAATTGACACGTGGTGTGAGATGTTTGAAACATCTATGTGATACTGGCTGTGTGCTCCACCGACGTTGAATGTGCAACCAGGAGCATGAGGAACCCAGTGTGGTGGGGAAAAGACAGGAGTACTAGAAGATTTAGGCGAGGAGTCGGCCATGGAACCAGAACTTCACGTCAAATAGAGAGGAGGAAGATGACCTAGATTCAAAACTAGGGCCGGCCTGATACCCTGTAAACATGAAGTTTCTGATTATATTATTTCACATGAATGTGAGTATATATAGGTAAAAGGAGTCACATCCAGTTTAGGTCACTTAGATCAGTATCAACCAAAGCATCATACTTAAGATAAAACACTAGACTAAGGTAAGTATGTGTGATACAAGAGTCTTCTTAAGGCTGGTCACTGGGAGGAGGATCTTCTGATTGATCCTTTTCTTGAGGAAGAAGTCGTTCTCTAACATATGGGCATGGGTAGTAGAAGATGTCCATGTTTGGTTGTGTGTGTGCACGAATTCTACAGTAAAGGGTGTATCTTGTAGTGTAGGCTAGGACCAATGTTCATAATAGCCTATATGTGTGAGTTGGTAAATTGCATAATAAAATTAAGCAAGAGGAAGCATGAATTACATGTATTTAGTGACTTTGAATTGGTTTCAATGATCATACATTGTTTAGGGTGCACTGGTATGATTTTTCTCTGGAGTTATCTTAGTATGTTACTTGTTTGTTTATTTGTTTGTTTTTTGTTTTAATTTAGTACCACACTGGTTTTCAAGTGCAAATGGTTATCTTTTTTCTGGGAATATTGTCTAGAATTTTAATGTATACCATCTCCATAACATCCACCTCCAAAACTATAGGAAGCAATACTTTAATAGGTTTGTACTCTTGCAAATACCAAAACTAACACAACAAAAACGAAAATCTTAGTGTTACTTGACTGCAAATATTACACAATGTGGATTTGCAGCAATGCTTTCATTTTTCAACAAGTATATGTTGTACCAAAGCTCAATTCAAAGACACAAAGAAGAGTACTGATTTGAAAATGTATTTGTGGAGATTGTATGTTATTCTAGAATGTAATATTATGTTTTTTCCTATTGATGCTACGTATATATAATTAATTATATTTTTTAGATAGTATGCATATCGAACATAGTTATTATGGAGTAGATATTAATGTCAATATGCCAAGAGTGGTTTTATCTGAATGAATAAATGTCTTACTAAATAAAGCAACACTTTAGGATATGTTAGATGATCACATTTCTTCCATAAATTTAAAATATTTTCATGTCACATTATAACGTGTATCTCTTTTTTTTTTATGTCCATTTATCGTATATGTGTCCAAATCATGGAAGGTCTTGGGAATATTAAGCAATAGACTCTTTCTTTAATCACTCCCAATCTTCTCTCCTCTCTACCGAGTCTATGTACATATCCTATTCTTACTCTAATGTAACTTCCTCCTATTTTTAGTGTATCTCATGTCTAGAAATATGTAAAGCTATGACAGTAAAAAAATAAGAAGAGTTCTACTTTTACATGGAATTAGAGCTTGAGTTGATCAAACAAACCCACCAATTTATTTCATTCTCAGAAATCGATCACTTCAGGATGAATTCCTCTTCTTCCGTCTCTGTGGCAAACAGCCATCTTGTTTCTCTTCCCACCATGAAAGGTATATCTCAGTAAGTCAGTCTCAAACTGACAACGGACAACTTTTTAATCTGGCGCACTCAAATTCTGCCTGTACATCGCAGCCACAAGTTACTTGGTCCGCTTGATGGTTGTGTTCCTCAGCCAGTTTCACCTCTTGAAGAAGTCGGAAAATGGCTTGGTCTCGATCAACTTGTTCTCGGCTGGCTTCTCCTGTCCGTCTCCAACATTATCCTTCCCTGTCTGGTTGACGCCCAAACCTCCATAGAAGCCTGGCTTACACTCACTGTAGTATATGGCATCGTCACCCAATCTTGTATCCAGCAACTAAAAACGGAGCTTCATAATCTTCAAGTCTCTAAATCAGTTCATGAGTATCTTTCTCATGCCAAATCCTTGGCCCTTGCCTTGCCTAGTGCTGGGAAGCCAATCAATGATGACGACCTTATTCTATGGACGTTGCGGTCTTGGATCAGAATATGATCCTGTTGTGGCAGTCATAGATTTTGCAACAGGATGCTACCTTTTCTTTGGTCTCTGCCCAGCTGCTTGACCATGAGGAGAATCACTGATAGGCCTCTGCTCCGGTTGTTCTTGCCGCTACAAATTCTGGACCTTCTTGTGGCCCCTCTCTCTGTCCTTCGGCACCCTATCTCAGTCAAATTCCTCTTCCAACTCTGATGAAAACTCAGTCATGTGCTATCAGTGCGGACATCTTACCATAAAGCTTGTGAAGTTGGGCTGAGGCCTATCCCAAAATGACTAGCCAAAGTTAGGATTCTTTATTCCAACTAATAAGTTAGGATGTTTTCTACTCGTTTATATATGTGGGACTAAACTCTAACAAGGCTAACCACTGTTGTGCACCTACCAATGTCACTTCATCCAGTGCTGCATTGACTGCCTCCTCTTTATCTCCTTCTGTGAATCACAACGATGAGTGGTTCCTGGATTCGGAAGCCACTCACAATGTCACTGCTGAGCCTTCTAAATAGTCACAGACCTTCAACCGTACCCAGGTAACAACCGCATTGTCATTGGTAACGGTAATTCTATACCAATTACTCATTCTGATCGTGCTTGTTTCAATCTATCTTCTGGAACTCATTCCTACTGTGACTTCTTATCGATTCCTCAAATTTCCTTGAAATTACTCTCAGTTTCAAACCTCTCCCGTACTAACAATTGATCGTTTATTTTTACGCCCCCTGGATATTCCATTTTTTATCTACAGACCAAGAAGAAACTGCACTAAGGACCAATTAGGGGTGGTCTTTACCCCATCCGATCTTCTTCCCTTCACTGTCAGACTGCAGTTCAGTCCAGTTTCGACTTATGGCATCACTACCTTGGACAGCCATCTCCATTAATAATGGCATCTCTCTCATCTACACTCAACTTCCCATTTTCCTCTGCTAAATCAACTTGTGCTGACTGTTGACACGGATAAAGCCACTGACTTCCATTTTCCCCTCATCCCATTTGTTCTACTTATGTTCTAGAAATAATACATTGTGATGTGTGGGGTCCCACCCCACCTATTTCCATAAATAATTTTCATTTTTATTTAATGCTTGTTGATGATTTCTCCTGTTTTACATGGTTTTTCTGATGCTACGCAAATCTAATGTATATATTGTACATCAAATGTTTATTCCCACTATAAAGAAAAATTCTTTAACGGTTCGTCTTTAGATGCATTTGTAACCGCATGTCTTCTCTCGGGACTCCCGAACAAAATGGTATATTAGAGCGCAAACATCACCATGTCGTCAAAACTGGACTGACACTTCTCTCTAAATCTCAGTTGTCCCCAAATTTTTGGTCGTATGCCTTCTCTTTAGCTGTACATCTTATTAACCAATTACCTAGCTCCATTCTCAACAATCAAAGTCCTTATTTCTGTTTTTATGGCCACAGCCCCTCCTATACTCATCTCAGACCTTTGGTTGCCTATGTTTTCCATGTCTCCGACCTCTATGCATTAAGAAATTAGATTATAGCAGCACACCCTGTATTTTCTTGGGTACGGTACACGACACAAGGGGTATATTTGTCTCATTATGCATAATTGCGAGATTATTTTATCAAGGCGTGTTATATTTGATGAAACTGCATTTCCTGGATTATCTGGTGCGTCTGCACCCCCTCCTAACTTTCAGTGCAGAATATTTCCCCATATTCCTCCAGACTTGCAACCTGCATGGATCGGTCCCCCTGGCCCCACTGCCACATCAGCAAGTCTCGTCCAGTTCCTTTCTGACTGTCTCTGTTCCAACTTCCATGGTCTCTCCAGCTCATCATTCACACACATCATTCCCAGTCACTATCGGCAACTTTTGGGCTCCCTCCAATATCTTACTATGGCATGTACAGACATTGGTTTTGCAGTTAATTCTCTCTGTCAATTTCTTCACTCTCCCAGTCAATCTCAGCTTCAGTGGGCCAACGTATTCTTTGGTATCTCAAGAACACGCCCGACTACGATCTACACGTTACCCTTTCCACCTTTGCTCTCATAGGCTAAAGTGATGCTGATTGGCATGCTGCATTTCCACTCGTCGGTCCACCATGGGTTATGCTATATATTTTGGGAGCAATCTCATTTCATGGACGTCGAAGAAACAGCATACAATCTCCTGCTCCAGTTGCGAAGCTGACTATCGTGGCCTCCCGCTCTCAGCACCGAAGTTTTATGGACTATGCATATCTTAAAATTTATGCACATTCAGCTTCCAACAACGCTGGTTCTGTTATGTGACAACACCAGTACAATTTTTTGGCACAAAAATCCAGTTGTTCATGGTCAAAGTAAGCATATTTAAATTGATATACATTTTATTCAGGAGAAATTAGCTGATGCCTCCTTGCGTCTCACACACACTCCCAGTTCGAAGCAGCTTGCAGACATTTTTACCAACCTCTGTATTGACCTCGGCCGGAAATGCCACGTCACAACCACAATGTGGTTCCTCCCCCTTGAGCTTGTGGGAGGGTATTAGGCAATAGACTCTTTCCTTAACCACTCCCGTGAGTCTATGTATAGATCCTATTCTTACTCTAATATAACTTCCACCTATTTTTAGTGTATCACATGTGTATAAATATGTAAAGCTGTGGCAGTCAATAATAAGGAGAGGTTACTTTTGCAAGGAATACTAGGCTGAGGTTGATAATAGTTTTGATAAGATGGATATGAAACATGATATAAATCTCAATTTTGAGGAGGATTTACAGAATGATAGTCCGTCAAATGATCTTTAAAGTGACAGGGACAATGACTACAAGTCCAACATATACATAGCACATCCTTCTACATCCAAATCTCTAATATAACTTGATAAATCAATTGAACCCCAATATGATGACGAGGTTGTTGCATTGATATTGCAGTACAATCAGTCAAAACGATTATCTTGGCTACAGGTGGGCATGGTGTTTACGACTCTAGATAAGTTCTGAAACAAATGGTAACATGAATCAATCAGAAATATTTCATGTATAAGACCACTGTTAGTTCAGCCTCAGCATGTCAGTAGAATGTGCTGAGAAAGACTGTTCATGAACATGTTCAAATGATGGTGATTGATTTGTTTGTTAAGAGATTTATTGAGAGACACACATATGCAAGGGAGAAATCAACTAGGGATCACATGAGAGTCACAACTAATTGGATGTGTGTAAGATTATTTTCTCTAGTGAAGACATTAAACCAAGGGTCATTTGTTATTATATTCAAAATAAATGGGGTTTTATAGTCAATTGTCATGAATCTTACAGTGCAAGAGACTTTCTTGTGAAGAAGTTTGGTTATTACAAACAGTCATACACCCTCATTCTACAATATGAACAAGAAATGTACCAATCCAACCATTGGAGCAAGATGATTGTTGTAAAAACTCCAGTGGTGATAATGCATTTTTAACTCTTTTGGGCTTTCAATGGTTTCATTCATGCATTACTTTGTGTTGGTCATTCAACTATTTTAGTAGATGGAACTCATTAAAGGCAAAAGTACAAAGGCATCTTGCTAATTGCATGTGGAGATGATGTTCAAGAAAGCACGATCACCTTATGATGACAAGTCGTTGCTGCCACAAAATTAAATCAATTCTTAACCCCTTAAATAATTCACAACAAAGTATAGGGTAAGAAAGGTTCGATCCCACGAGGAGTTTTGTGCATAACATTTAAGATTTATTTTAATAGCAATACATAAATCTTACACGGCTTATGGGGGATAGGTAAAACTTGAAAAATAAAACAAAGAACTATTTATCTAGTATATACAATTTACTTGCCGCTTTTCACCCCCAATCCCTTGGCAGAAAATGTAATAAATAAAATTTAGATCTGGTATTATACTCTTGATAGGTTGACAAAGAAAAGTTCAGTAGCTGGACTCCCCCTTAATCTAATATAACTAAAACCAATTAAGCAAAGGTTCTAATTAATTTCAAATTTAAGCACAAATTTAATCAACCCAAACTAAACTAAACATACCAGCATGTTCAAAGTAGTTGGTTTAAATCACGCTTTAGTTGAAATTAAGATAGGTGTGACCTCTCCAAACCCAACTTTTTGCCTCTTTTAACCATTTTGTTTACCTTGTGCATAACAAAACGAAAACCTGTAAATTTATTCAACACACATGAAATGATTATTTTCATGCAGAAGAAAATTTTATGCTCTACAAATCTGTGTGATTTAAATATCAAAAATACCAACACTAAATTTAATGAAGTCCAAACAATCAAAATAATAGCCAAACCATTACAAAAGCCAAGGTACAAAAGATTTTCAAAAGACAAATAAAGAACAAAGCTGGAACAAAGCATAAGAAGTTGGAAATTAGATTAAGATCAGGAACTTTCCCCTTTTGAGAGCTAGTGGTGAAACATCCCCCAAAGAGAATTGTTTCTCCTCCATGGACAACAAACCAGCTTGCTTCCCATGGGTTTTTCCACTTCTACAGCATATCCCAGCCTTGTCTCCATTGCCTTTCTCACTCTCTTGCTAGGGAGTGATAATGGCAAGATAAATCTCCCTCTTTCTCTATTCTCCAAAGAAAATTTCGTGATTTTCGGACTTTTTCTTTTCCTTCTTCAATACATCAGTTACTGAATTAATGAGTCACTTCTTTGCTTTAATCTCCAAATTAATGGCCCACAAACTGCCCTTTCTTTATCCTCTACTCGATCTCCAAATGCCTTTCACGTTTCCCCCATTTTTTCTGCAATTGATCACTTCTTTTTCCTCTTTCCTAATTGAATTGAATAAGGGTAGTTGAGTGAAAATACAATTTATGTTAGGGGCCATTTTTGTCATTCAATTTTCTGCCCTTGTTTCTACTTGATTGGGGCTGTCTTTCTGGGATTAATTCGTCCTGGTAGTCATTTCTACTTGGTGATTATTGGGCTGCACTTTCTTGGGTGGGTGTGGGCTTCTAAATATTTCATGCTTTCTTCTTTGGTCTTTCACTTGAACAAACAGAAACTTTGAGCTCAATTTCGACCACAACTCATCCCGATTCTGAGAAAACACAAAAGACAAATATTGGAGGTTTCTTTGTTAGATTTCTAATGCATCTTCAATCTTTAGAATGTGATCACATACTAAGATGTTATCATCAAAATACAAAAGATAGTTAAATCCATGAAAAACAACTAATTCCACACATTTATCAATTAAAAATAGAAATTAGCCATTCAAAACTCAAAATTGATAAATATTTGCAAATAAACTTTAATAATGCCCAAATTGTAACCAAAGTAATTAAGTTGAAGTGATCAAAATTTGTGAAAATATGCACTTATCAAATTCCCCCTCACTAAAACTTTGGTCGCCCTCGAACAAAGCAATACCCATGCATTTTTTTAAACAAAGTCTATAGGAAGTATTGCTTACAAGTAAAATGAACAATTAACCATCAAAAGTCAGAACACTCCTTGAACAACAAACTCATATAACACATAACTGATTGGCAATCATTTCCACTCATACATAGAGCAAACCAAGTTGGCAAACCCTCCCAAGGTAAAACACTCAGCTCTTATGTGTTCAAAAAGGGTAATGTGTTTCGCTCAACTTCCTTCCATGAACCTGTTCTGCCATAAGCTTGCATGTCAATCCTGTCTCCACTACTTAGAATAATGCATAACATGAATCAAAAGGTCTTTCATTCGGTTGTAATGGGGATAGGGATAAAAGGTGTAGAGAATTTTGGATAAAGTGGAGCTAAATCATAGAAACTAGTAGAGCATAACACCAAGCATTTGCTTTTCCCAAATCATCTCCATGATAAGAAATATAGAATGAGTTATATTCATCAGATACAAATAAAATTTTCTCCTCTAGTATTTTTTTTTAGACCCCTTTCTTTATTTTCTTCTTTTTTCTTTTTTTTCTTCTCTTTTTTTTTTTTGAATTGTAACCAGAGGATTATATTGACCATAAAAATTGAAATGATGAATACATTAGAAACATAATACCCATTCACCTCACCACTTACTCATAACAAGAAAAATGAAACATTAACCCATACTTGACAACATCCAAATGCTCTACTAGTCTTATGATTGGGTAGAAACATTTGTTTTTCAGGATTAAGTTTATTTTTGTGAGTTTAGTAAATCGAAGAAAATGTTTCAGGAGGGCTTAAAATTGGCTCACTAAAGTCACAATATTCAAGGGTACGCTAATTTGGCTATGTGAGGTTGAAATTCCTATATGCCTTTATCATCTTCATGTATGCATTTATCAATGTAGTCACAACAAGTATATCAACGCAAGTTCTAGAGATACAGAATCATGAAAGTTTCTCACATGAAAAGAAATATGAGACTGAAATTATTGTATCAGTCATATAGGCTCAAATATCTCATTGGTTTTTTTTTTTTTGTTTACCATACTTAGCCACCCTATTTCTAAGTAAAACATCATACCAACCAGTCACAAATAGAGAGTTCATTCATTCGATCATGCTATGAAATTTTCAAACCAATTGTTCCATACTTTTAGCTATACAACCTAAAACCATTTAAAGAAAACACAGCAAAATCAGCAAAAATTCAAAGTTTTTTTTAAAAAAAAAAATCAATAAAAGGGCAAACATTCACTCCCCCCACACTTAAACCTTATGTTGTCCCCAATGTAAGACTCAAGCTTGGATCAAAACAAGTCTAAGCAAATGGTTGGCACTTATTCAAATTTTTTTTAACAAAAAAAAAAACTTAAAACGAAAACAAGTCTAAAAAATAAAATAAAATAAAATTTAAAGAAAAGTAATCTATTAACTATGATTATATCTTCCCTTCTCTGGTTGACGAGACTTCCAAATGGATATCTTCAATAATTATGAAATTCTTTGGCACTGCACCATGAGGAAAGACATTAGTAATAACAAAGGGACCAATCCAACGTGACTGAAGCTTACGAGGAAATAATTTTAATCTAGAATTGAAGAGTAAAACTTTTTTCCCAATGCAAAAGGATTTCCTGGTAATCATTTTATCATGAAATTCTTTGGTCTTCTCCTTGTATATTGTAGCATTCTCATATGCCTCCATCCTTAATTCCTCTAACTCTTGCAATTGTCACTTTCTTTCAACACCAGATTGAACATAATCTAAGTTACATTGCTTCACTGCCCAATAGGACTTATGCTCAATCTCAACTGGCAAGTGACAAGCTTTACCATATAGCAACCTATAAGGAGACATACCTATAGGTGTTTTGAATGCTGTCCTATAAGCCCATAGAGCGTCATCCAAACGAAGACTCCAATCCCTCCTAGATGGATTGACCATCTTTCATTTTTGAATTGCAAATAAACTCAAATAATGCCCAAATTGTAACAAAAGTAATTAAGTTGAAGTGATCACAATCTGTGAAAATATGCACTTATCACCTTAGCACATGTGATAGTTGAAATCAATTCCAAGGCCACATAATAGTCATTCGCTTATTGCCTGAGCTGCTATTGGTAAGGATATTCCAGACATGGTTATTATAAGAGACTGGCAGAATGAAAGGTTTCCTTGAGAATTCCCAACAGAATTTCATAAATTTACACCAATTTCAAGGATATGGGGTTAAGGGATCTATTTTGGTGTGCTGCCCATACTTATCGAGTATCTGAGTAATGATCTACTTGTTGAGATCACAAAGAAAAACCTGATTATCGAGGAACCCCTAAATAATCATTGGGCAAATTCTGCATTCCATCTTGCAAGATATATTGTATTCTAAAGAAACATATTAGAGTGCTGCGATGCAGTTTTGAAGGATGCTCGAGCATTGTCAAAGTGATGTTGGAAGAATGAACAGGGGAGAAAGTTACTGCAACATTTGAAATGTGTCAAAGAGCACCAGTACCGACAGGATTGGATGTCAGTACTGAACCTGTATGTAGAAGAACAAGATCAGCGAGCTAGCACACAAGCATCCTTGGCCTTTGCAAGTATTTGCAGCATCAGCACGTTTCTTGAACAAAGATCTTTAAAAATTTAAGACCATGTTGACCTTGAACATGGGAAAGGCACTTATTCATTATTTCATTCATATAGGTTGCCATGTACACATGCCATGGATGCGATTGACAAGAGAGAGCCCATACGACTATTGTGGATCCATTTGTTAAATCTAATGAAATTTGATTAAAAAAAAAGCAGGTTAACTTTCATTATTAACCCAATGGTTTATACACACAACCATAACACATGTGGAAATGACAAACATACCATCGAAGGGTAAAACAAAAAAATATGTATAATGAAAATAATCTAACATCCCCCCCCCCCCCCACCCTGTAACTGAAGATGGATAAAAAAAGCACATCTGGAGTTTGGAACATAAGTACCAAAATCATGATGAAGTGACCAACTTCGTAAACAAATCAGCAGTCTGGTGTTTAGAGGGTATATAAAAGAGAGTGAAAGTACCAAAAACAAAATGATGTCGAACATAATGACAACCAACCTCAATAAGTTTAGTCCTCTCATAAAACATATCATTGTGACCAATCTAAAAAGTACTATAATTGTCACAATGAAGCGGAGTAGCAAAATCCAGACACACCCCCATATCCTAGATTAACCAACGAAGCCAAACAAGCTCAGAAGTAGTATCCAGAAGTGCCAGGTATTCAGCCTCAATACTCAAATGGGAGACAGCAGATTGCTTGCTACACTAAGAAATCAAAGAGTCGCCTAAGAAAATAGAATAACCGGTAGTAGACCGCCAATCAATAACATCACCCTCCCAATTAGCATCAAGATAAGCAAATAAAGTAAGAGGCGAGGCAGACGAGAATATCAAACCCCCATACAAACTACCTCGAACACAATGCAGTATACACAACACTACTACATAATGAAGATAACAAGGAGCATACCTGAACAGGATGACTACATGAACTTGATAACCGATATCAGGATGAGTAAAAGTCAGATAAATAAAACCTCCCACTAATTATCTATAACGAGTAGGATCAGAAAGTAACTTGCCATCTCTGCCCCGCAGCTAAACATTACACTCTAAGGGCGTATCACACATCTTGTGATCTATCAAACCACCCCAATTGAGCAAATCAGAAGCATACTTGACCTGAGAAAGACCATAACCTTCAGAGTAGGGTAAAACCTTCAAGCCAAGAAAATAATGCAAACGACCAAGATCATAGGTGCCCTGCCAATCATCACTAGTAATGACCATATCATCAACTTAGAATAAACCAACACAATACCCTGAGACATTTGTCAAGTGAACAAGGCAGGATCACGAGAAATTTTATAATAACCATACTTCACAATTCATTAAAAAAAAGGTCGAAAACCAAGCACGTGCACTTGCTTTAAACCATATAGTGCACGACGAAGCTTACACACTTGTCATGATAGATGCAAAAATCCAGGTGGGGGCAACATATAAACTTCTTCAAATAAGTTACCATAAAAAAATATTTTTCACATCCATCTTTAATAAGTCCCAAAGTCGAACTAAGGCAATGACAATTAACAAAAGGAAGAGAAGTCAACGGGGTAATAAGAGCAAATGTCTCCTCGTATACAATACCATACTCTTGTGTATAACTCTTAGCCACGAGACAAGCTTTATATCTATCGATTGGCCAGATTTTTAAGTCCACCGACATTGTTTGCTGCCAAAGAGGATTACAGGAAGCTTTCTTCTAGGAAGAGGGTTCATGAAGATACTGAGAACTGAATAATAACAATAATAATCAAGTACATGTACCAGAGGCTGACGATGACGAGATGGATAACAAGACTGGCTGCATGATCCTCTGGGATGGAATCAGCATGAGCTAGGAGAGTAATCCGAAGAAGGCATAAGATAATAAGTTGGAGATGGCACAAGGGATAGAGTTGTCAATCATTGAAGTTGTAACAGAGTCAGACATAGAAGACAGGTAATCAGGGAGCACATAAAAAACAACAGAGGGAGAAATATCAGATTGTGGTTTAGAAGAACTTAATGAGTAAACTGTACTTTTTTTCTAGAAAGTTACATGATAGAAAATTTGTAATTTGTTAGGTTAAGGAGCACAATAGCGAAAACCTTTTTACTCAATACTATAACCCAAAAAGAAACACATCACAAATTTAGTAGATAACTTATTTCATTCACAAGCGGGAAGTAAGACAAAGCACGTGCAACCAAAGACACGAAGAGAAGAATCACCAGGAGACGTACCGAAAAGACAAGTGAAAGGCATAGAAACCTTCAAAGCAATAGAAGACAAGCGATTAATAAGAGAAATAGTGATGAAAACCACGTCACCCAGAACTTTTTTGACATAAAAGATGACAATAATAGAGTACACGTACTTTCAATCATATGCATGTGTTTTCTTTCAACAACCCCATTTTGTTGCAGAGTATATAGAAAAGAAAGTTGCTGCAAACAACCATGAGGCTTAACCATCAAATGAAACTTATGAGATACTCTCTCTCTGAGAATTAGAGAGAAAAACTTTAATAGTTTTAGAAAATTGAGTGCAAACCATGGTCGAGAATTCAACATAGGTACTGTAAAAAGCTGAAAGAGATTGCAGCAGATAGATACAAATAAAATGGGAATAATCATCAATGAACACAACGTAATTGCAAAATACGCCCATCGATGGAACCAGAAATGGTCCCGAAATATCAATATCAATAATATCAAACGGAGCTAAAGAATGCAAATCACTCGAATTAAATGGTAAAACAGTATGTTTGCCAAGTTTACAACTAACACAGTGAAATAATCCCAACAACTAGCCAGAATTAACTAATTTATTAAGACTTGTGGCTAATACATGGCCCAAACGAATATGCCAAAGTGCAAAGTAAAAACTAGAACTAGCATCCAAACTACAATTTCACAATGATAGAGAAGCAAATGGAATGTTCAAATCAGCAAGTTCGGACAATGGCCCAACTTTACACCATGTTCCAAGAACCTTCCCCGTTAACGGATCCAGAATCTAACTTCCAGAAGAAGAAAAAAGAACATGAAACCCAAGATTACATAATTGACCAACAGATAACAAATTTATTGACAAACAAGGAACATAGAGAACTTCTGAAAAACAAAGACCAGAAGAAGTACAACTTTGAAAGTGTACCTTCCACCTAAGGAAAATAGCTCATATGAAGCATGGAGGATTGAATGTTCTTATAATCATCTCAAAGTACCATTAAAAACTGAACTAAGTGAACCTCATAAATATATTTCTGAAAAATCTTTGTATCGTTATGGGATTTAAACTTGGGGATCCATAACAGCCAATTGATCCCACGTAGATTGATCATGAGTCTTTGGTATTGACCGAATATCCATCTCTAGCTTGTACTTCTGAGCAAATTATTTCTCTTGTGTCTATTTTCTAAAAATAACCACACATCTCTAGCATTATCCTATTTACTAACTTGCGGAGTAAGAGAAGAACAAACAACACTAGCCAACCACGTAATTGCCCTGGAATTATTAACCTTCCAATCTTCTAGAACTTTAGATGTAGAGCCCTCTGTAGTTCCACCAACCATAGCACACTCACAAGAAAAATATATTTCCATCAATTTCGACTTCTCAAAAAATTGAGCATAAGAGACGTCCAATGAACATAATTGGTCAAGTCTAATTTAACTGACACATTTTGAATATTATGATCATTAGCCAAAGACATCACGACAGTTATGGCACAAACAAAATCTCAGTCTCAAACCAACAAAACAAGGGTAACTCAAGGACAATCAGCTGACGCGGAAGAGTTCAAATAATCCATGATACCAAAGTCACCAACAACCACAGGCAGCTCCAAAGCACTAAACGCAATGTTGCAAAAAAACCGAGACATTGTCACAAGCCTTTAATCAACCCAAAAACAACAAATCTAGCACACCTAAACAACAATAGTGATTCTTCGACAGGTAAACAAGCATATGATAGGTCGAAATAAAATCCCCAAATTCAACTGCAATGAAAACAATAAGAAAAATTGTACCTTCCAGAGAGGAATCGATGCGACAACCTTGTCAAATCGAAAAGAAGAGCAGTAAAAAAACAAACCCGAACTCAAAACCAAAGTTGCACCTCATCAAATGACTAGCAATTTAGGATGTTTGTTGCCTTACCTTATAATTCAATATCATTGCTAAAATTTTCCATTATGGAATTTTTTTTCCCACTTCAACACTCACCCTCACGTCCAGGCTAAGCTTACTCATAACAGGCCTGAGATATAAACAAATTGGGTCTCATCTTCTGAAGCCCATAAACAAATTGGGTCTCACCTTTTGGAGCCCACAAATAAACATGGGAGATAGTTGGGTCTGGCCCATGCTTACAACGTGCCTCTAATACCATATAGGTATGACAAAATTTGATAAAAATGGGTAAATTTCATTAATTTCCCAATGGTATATATATAAGCATAGTACATTTGGGAAAGAAAAAAATACCCCTGAAGGGTAAAATAAAACAAATATGTATAATGTACATAATCTAACACCAATCACTTTGTAGATAAATATAGGATAACAGTCGATCCCAAACAATGGCCACCACCCACTCAATAAGTTTACGTAGGTTCCTTCCGCATTGTAGGCAGTGGGCAGGTTGGTCCTATAAAAAGCCTATTTAACTAAAGTTGGAGGTTGAGAATCACAAAAAATTTTCTATATGTACACAAAGACCACAAATCCACATGCAAAAATCCTCCCAGAGATGAACCATATATAAGCTCAACTACTACTACTAGTCAAACTCCACCACTAAGAACTCCTACGTACTTTCTATTCCATGTGTTCTTATGCTATTTCAATTTCTCATTATCTAAAAATTAAAATAGTTTATAGGACAACCAATATCAATCACGAAGAGCTCTTAGGTATTTCCACCTTTAAATATTATTAGCATCCCTTGGCTTGAATATAGAAGAACATTATTGAGCCTATGGCCACTAAAATTCAATTCAACTTACAGGTGAGTGCCAATGCATGCAGGATTCTTCGATGATGATTACAATTGGAACAAAAATTTGTGGCAGAATTGGGATGAAATTTCAAAGATAAGATTGGAATTTGGATGTTACTCAAAGACAATATAGGAACTTAAATAATATTTTCAAGACAATCTGGAAGCGATTTTATATTTCTAGATGAATTCAGAGGCTTTGGCTTAGGAGATGGATGATATGAGAAAACAAAATCGTATTGAGTTGACGGCTTATTTCTTCACCATGTATTTTTTTATTGAGGCTATGTGTTAGGAATGCAACAGAGCCACGCACACCCAATCGCACCAACTACAACCGTAGATATCCAGGCGAGCCATTTAGTTTGGGTTTCCATTCGACCCAGACCAACCTCAAACTGGGCAGCTGGCGGATGGGTTAGAGGATAAATGGACCATAGTGAACCAGACCAAAGTATAGATACCAATTGAATTTAAATAGAGTTTTAAAATCAAATGGGAGATAGGACGTTCGAATTCAGATTGACTTCAATTCAGACAGAAGATAAAATATATTGTATTTGATTTTACGATTAGATAAATCTTATCTTTATAGAGATTTTTATGTCTTTTTAATTTGTACACTAGCTGGACACCTATAAAGTTTTTCTTCACTTGTTTGTCTCTAGATTGGAGGATCTAGAGAATATATACATGAACATAAAGGACCTTGTTCGAGAGATGGAAGAGGGAAGAGATATTTGGAGGAGTAACTATAACAACAAAGATTGAAGTTATAGATCAGAAGGTTCGAATATGGTGGTGTAAAGTGACGAGGACGTCTACATTTTGGCAGAGGGAGTATGTTAGGGCGTGACAAAGCCAAGTACACCCAATCGTACCACTTGCAACCTACATATTTAGGCAGGCCATTTAGTTTGGGTTTACATCTGACCAACACCAACCTCAAATCATGCAGTTGGCGGACAGGTCAAACGGTAAATAGACTGTGGCAAACTGGACCAAAGATGAACACCATTTGAATCTAATTATTTTTAAATTTGTATGGGAGATAGGACATTTGAATTCAGATCGAATTGAATGCAAACTAAAGATGGAATATATTTGTATTTGATTTTAAAATAAGATAGATCTTATCTTTTTAGGGGTTTTTATTTTATTTTTTGTACACGAGGTGGACACCTATAAACAGGTGTACATTCTTATCTATTCATCTAGAACTTTTAGCTCTGAGGAGCCTCTTTTTGTTTGAGTATATAGACATTTCCCCTAACCGTTTGAGTGTTATTATTTGTAATTTTTATCAAGGTCTTGGGTGGGAATTAGGCTTACTATCCCTCAGAAGGACTTGAGAGCTAGGCTCCCACTGTAGAAGATGGGGTTCGGGTCTTCAACAATCCGGCGGTGTGACACTATTTCTCAAAATATGTTTCTCTAAACGTGTACTGAATGTTTCTAATGTTTTGGGATAAATTTTTGTATTGAACATGATTCTCATGTTATTCTGAACATCATACTTTTTGGTACATAGTATATAATATTTTATGACATAAATTACTATTTACTTCTATAATCGTATTGATATTGATTCTGGATAGTTTTCCATTTGTCATACTTACTTGAAAACAATCCATTGCTAGTCAATATTTTGTATCCATACGTGCCTACAGACATAGTGTCAACATAACGGTTCATCAAAATGAAAAGCAGGTTTAGAAAACTTGTTGGTCATTTGAAGTGGCTAATAACCTCTTTTTCACTGTTGTGGCCTAGGTATGTCATGTTAAAAAAATACAATTAGGCTACATATGTAACAATTAATCTGTTAAGCCATTAAGGTTTAAATAGCCAAATCAAAGTAATTTAATTAGAATCAAATTGTATGGCTACAGGCATAATTTCATGAAAAATAATAGTGTAGGTACCATGGGGGTATTTTCAATTTTAAGAGGAGCAAAACTAGAAATACAGATTGCAGAAAGCAATTATTTATATAAACGGTTATTGTCTTGGTGAACAATTCTCTTCATCCCCATCATTAGAGAAACCAAGGATGAACTCAACAATAATAGGACTAAAAGACGACTTGCAGAATGAATCAGATTGATAAGATTCATTAGTTACACATCCGATTTTGTTAATTATTATGAATCGACATGGTGTTGTGCCTGTGCCATGTTCTCTTCATGACTGATTTCAAATTAATTTTTGTGAAATAATGCCAAGTTGTTGTGATTTATGGACTAAAAATGTGTTTTTTGGTTCAATTTTAGATGAAGATGTGGTTTTTGTGTGACTTTTGTCTTGGCTATGCCAGCCAGGATGATTAGCTTAAGTTAGGGTTTTGGCCCACCGAAGTCTGTCGACCATTTCGCCTGCCTTCTGTAAATCGTTTCGTCAACCTTTTGTCAACCCATTCGCGTTAGTCAGTAGCCGAAAAGTAGGCAAGAAGCTACAAATAAGGGCACAAACACCATCTTTTGCAATTTTCCGGCTATGTTCCATCACCATTTTGAAGGTGGAGGACAGACCGGACAACCATTCTGTGGCGGTTGCTGGCCCCAAGGCAGCCGAAATTCCATGGCAAAGAAACAAGGATTTCTCAACAACCTGCAGCGGGAGGTTAGGGATGACCTCTGAAGGCTTGGTCCCAACCGTGTGAAGAAGGTTTGGTCCGATTCAACAGCAGTTTAAATCAAAAACAAAATTGGGGTTACATAAAAAGACCTGGTTCAAAGCGTAGGAAAGTCTATTTTTAACAAAATTTTGATACTAGTGAAAAATAATATTACCTACTTTATGAAATGTTTTTCAAAATTTTACAATATTTTCAAATCCTTAATTAATCAAAATATTTTATATTAAAGTGTTTGGTCCTATGCATTTGGATTTTATTTGGGATGATTTAATGATGTATGTTGTAAGTTAATATTTCTATTGCGTGCATGAAATGTTTATTGAATCAATGTGAATTATTAGATTCAAATTTTGGGTTGTTCATATATCAATTCTATATATATATATATTTTACTTCAATCACAAAAATTGCAGAATCCTGCCCGTCCAGACACCAATCCGTTAGCCAAGAAAGTCATCGCCAAAATATTCCTGACCGCCACACTCATGCACCACTAAAATTGATTTTTCGAAGTTCTCTAGAATGATCCTTCAGAGTGGCTCAACCGTGCCAACCAGTTCTTCGATTTCAAAGAATTTCCATCTAATCAAAATGTATGGCTTGCCTCTTTTTACCTTGAAGGGAAGGCAAACCACTGGTGGCAATGGTTACGCCATTCACTGGAAGAAGAAAATCTCGCACTTACTTGGGAGATGTTCGAAGACAAAATACCCACCCGTTTTGGACCACCGGAAACATTATCTCGAATTCACCAAACAAGAACACTTAGCAATTATCAATCGGAGTTTGAACGCTTTGGAAATAGAGTTAGAGGATGGACACAAAAGGCATTGGTCTATACATTCATCGGAGAGGACTACAATCAGATATCGCCGATGGCATACGTCTGTTTAAACCGAAAACAGTTAAGGACGTGATATGTCTCGCCAAAAAACGGGGTGACCAGAGGCAAAGAAGAATCCAACAACCACTAAACAACCGTGTTCAATATCATCTCTCTAATACAACTCCTGCTTCATCCACCATTCGTCGTCTTTCATGGGAAGAGATCCAACGATGACGACAACAGGGTCTTTGTTTTAACTGTAATGAGAAATTTTCGCCCTCTCTTAAATGCCAAAAATCACAGATACTCTTGTTGGAAAGCTATCTTCCAGACACTGCTTCCGACGATCACAAGAGGAGGATTCATCCCTGCCTTATTTTCCAGCCCAAGAACAAAAAACTAACATCACTCTACATGCATTGACTAGGTGGGGGCACCTAATACCTTACGCTTTCAAGTTAAAATACACAACCGTACTCTCATTGCATTAGTCGACTCTGGAACAACACATAATTTTATTAGCGACGACAGCGCTTCTCTATTACATCTACCTATCAACTGCACTGCCACTTTCATAGTCCAAGTGGCCAATGGAGAATGCCTTCATGGCTTTACAAAAATCTTCCCATAAAAATTCAAGGTACCACGTTTTCCCTCGATTCATTTTCCCTTCCTCTCACCGGTTTAGACATGGTTCTCGGTGTGCAGTGGTTGGAGAGTTTGGGATCCATCGTCTTGCAATGGAGACATGCAACACTCGATGTCTGCTGCAAAGTTAATCACAAAAGATTACAAGGGTTGATTCCTCAACCTCCGCAAGAAATTCTGATTCACAATCTTCTCAAAGAAGCCCGCCTACCCCAACAGATTTTTCCACTATATCCGACATCTCAAAAAGAGAATACTGAAAATTATTGCAGACCAGATGCAACCTTTGCTCAATGATTACTCCACTCTCTTTCAAGAACCAAAGCAGCTTCCACCAGCCCGAGACATTGATCACCAAATTCCACTGCGACAAGGAATGGAGGCAATAAATGTACATCCCTACAGGTATGCAAATTTCAAAACAAAATAAAAACGAAAAAAAAGGTTCAAGAAATGCTCAATAATGGATTTATTCGCCCAAGTACAAGCCCATTTTCCGCTCTTGTTTTACTAGTCAAAAAGAAGGACAACTACTGGCGATTTTGCATTGACTATCGAGCTCTCAATTCTGCCACAATCAAGGATCGGTTTCCAATTCCGACCGTGGAGGATATGATAGATGAATTATACGGCTCTATATTTTTTCAAAATTGGATTTACAGTCGGGATACCACCAAATTAGAGTGCATGCCCAAGACATTCACAAAATTGCCTCCTGTTCACATAACTAACATTATGAACACTTAGTCATGCCTTTTGGGCTCTGCAATGCGCCTTGTACATTTCAGGTAGTGATGAACTCCATCTTCCGGCCATATCTTCGGATATTTATCTTCGTATTTTTTGACGATATACTTGTTTACAGCAAGTCATGGGAAGCTCACATCTAGCAAGTACGCCAAGCCTTGGAAATCTTATTTCAGAATCAATTTTATATTAAATTTAGCAAGTGCGATTTTGGAAAATCTGAGCAGGAATATTTAGGACACATAATTTCCCATCATGGCGTTAAATTTGATCAAAAGAAAATCTCCGTTATGACAGACTGGCCACCACCAAAGACAATATCAGATCTCAAAGCATTTCTCGGATTAACCAGAGCTATCACAAGTTCGTTCAGCGCTATGGAATAATTGCTCAACCCCTCACAAATCTCCTAAAAAGGGGGCAGTTCCGTTGGGATAAAGATGCAGAAACCGTTTTTCACAAACTCAAAAATACCTAACACCCCGATTTTAGCTCTCCCTAATTATCAGGACTCCTTCACAATCAAGACAGACGCCTCGGGGAACGGCATTGAGCAATTTTATCGTATATAGGTCATCCTATTGCCTTTATGAGTAAAGCAATCATGGTCTATATATGCCAAAGAGATGCTAGTGATTATCCACGCAACTAAACAGTGGCGCCCATATTTGATTGGCCAGAAGTTTCTTATATTAACAGATCAACGATCTCTCAATTTTTTTTTGGAGAAATGAGTGGGTATGCCAGAGCACCAAAGATGGATTACCAAATTAATCGGCTATGATTATGAAATCCACTATCGCCAAGGTAAATGGAATTCTGCAGCGGATGCACTATCCAGAAGGCCACACTGTTCCGAACTCAATCTGCTTTTCTCTTCGCACTTCACTCTCTGAGACAACATTAAGAAAATCAGCAGCCAATATCCATATATTCAGCAACTTCTTCCGCGAGTTTCTACAAATAAATCCTGCACTTATACATTAACAGATGGTCTCTTATTTCGGAAAGGCTGCATCGTTGTTCCAAACGATCCCTCCCTCGGCAAGAAACTCCTCTTTGAAATGCACGACACCAAGCTTGAAGGTCATTCAAGAGTTCTGCGCACTTACAAACAATTAAAGCAGCAGTTCCATTGGCCAAAAAGTACCAATCAATGCATAACTACATTCTTCACAGTGATGTGAAAGAGTCAAAGCCGAAACAGCTAAGCCAGCTCCTTCTCAAGTATGGGATGACTTCAACCCTGATTTCATAGAAAGTCTACCTCGATCCCAGAAGAAGGACGCCATTTTTGTTGTTGTTGATCGACTGACAAAATACGCCTATTTCATACCTCTAACTCATCCATTCACCGCCAAAATAGTGGCCGAAAGATCCATCCCGTCGCCTACAAATTACAGCTACCCAATGCCACTAAGATCCATCCCGTCTTCTACGTATCTCTTCTCAACCCATATTATGGCGATCCTTCAACAGCAGTAACTTCTGAGCATCCAGTTTCTGAAGAAGGCATCCTTTTGTTAAATCCCGCAGCCATACTTGGTCGTCGTTGGTTAAAGCAAGGCCCCACCTGTGAAGAAGAATATCTTGTTCAATGGCACCATTTGCCAAAAGAAGACGCCACCTGGGAACAAAAAGCTCGACTGCAAGAGCACTTTCCAGACTTCAAGCTTGAGGACAAACTTCCTCTTCAAGGGGTCGACATTGATAAACCCAGAAGATCTGATCTCAAGCCAAAAGCAAATCCGAAAAACCAGTGAAGAAACGATCAATCTCAAACAACCAATGATTCAGTTGGAAAACAATCTTGTAAATATTTCTGTTTCTGCGCCTGAAGAACGATTAGTTAGTTTCTGTAAATTTAGTTTTATTAACAACAATGTAGGAAGAAGATAGAAAGGGAAGGAAACAGAACAGAAAAGGGAGAAGATGTATTGAAGGTTTTTGTGGACCACTTATCCCCTGGCGTGAAGAGTAAGGAAAGAGAAATGAGCAGAGAACTTAGTTTTATGAAGAGAGAGTGAAGAGAGAGAGCGAAGAGAGAGAGTGAAGAAAGAGAGTGAAGAGAGAGAGTGAGAGAGCTTGAGAGAGATCAGAGAGAGGGAGAGAGAGAGAGAGCTTGAGAGAGAGAGAGAGAGAGCTTGAGAGAGAGAGAGAGAGAGAGAGAGAGAGAGAGAGAGAGAGAGAGAGAGAGAGAGAGAGAGAGAGTGACACCAATGGTGTCATAATTGGTGTTGTTGCATCCTGAGATCCAGAAATATGTAAAACTCAACAGAAACCTGGCACTGTTGGCGCGCGCCCGGTTTAGCATTATGAAAGGGCGTCATGCTTGCTTAAATTACGTACAAGAGAAGAAACAGTGTTCGACGCTAGTGGCATCAATTTTGCCTTCATAGTGCCAGAACAAGCCAAGAAAATAAATTGAGGATTTGACGCCTCAGCATCAGAGCCGGAAAAAGTTTGGCGTCATGGTGTTAGTGACAGTACCACAACACCTGCAGGATCAACCCCATGGCACCAGGAATCGCAATTCAACCTGACACTTTTAATTTTTGAAAATTTTGAGCCTATTTAATCGTAACTCTGAGGCAGGACAGTTTAGGATAGTCTTCTTTGGATGTTGTAGGGCTTGTTTGAGTCTTGATTTGATATAAGTTTTAGCCCTTGGTGAAGGAGAACTCAAAATTTTGAATTTTTTTATGACTCAATGTCTGGGTTTTCTGTTTCAATTCAATGAGACTAGGTATAATTTCTAGTTTATTTATTGCAATTAATTCTACAATAGGGTGTGCACAATGGCTGAAAAGGCGTAGAACCGGAAGTTGAACTGGGTTGGTCTGATTAATTATCTTTTGGCTGCATAGTTCAATTTTGTGAGTTGGTGTTTGGTTTGGGTAAACAGGGGAGAATAAGAACAAGCAAAAAACGGAGTTCTATTTTGCAATTCAGCCAGTTCAATTGAGCTGGACCGACTCTGAATTTCAAAGACCCCAAATCAAATCCCGACCTCGTTAATGGGATGGATCCAAATCGTTAAAATTGCACGATAAGATTTTGGGAACCAATTTATAAGGAATTTTAAGGCATGGGGTAGCAAATTCACCAAGGTGGATTTTAGTTTGGTAGAGTCAAGAACTACTGTTAAGATCATAGAGTGTAGTGATTATGAATGTAACGTAGATGCGGTGGTGGAAGGCTTTTATTTTTTTTCTCGTAGCACGGGTTTCGGTCTTGCATGAAAGAGGTCAGGTGATTAAAATATCAGAAATCATACCATGCAATCCTCGATCAAAGAATGAACTAGTGTTTTTGAGTGTTTTGTCGTCAAGAAACGTAGTTAATGCATGTTAGGTTGCAGCAAGGAAAAGGACAAAATATTAATAATAAAATAAAAAAATAAAGCCATCCCAACAAGTCACAATGACGCGGCCTCCGTACCTTAAGTGACTTGCAAATTTGCAATGAGAAAATTATCTGTTTTAAGTTTTTAACTCTCATTTGGTAAGAATCGAGATTATTTAGTCAGATTTTATGCACCACTTGGCATTTATTAATTCTTCGATCTTACCATTTTATCACTCGTAACCTTCCAGAAGAGATATCTGCTTCTCAGCTCCGCCCTTCGTCGTTACATGCCAGTGTCCGCAGGACATGATCCTATCTACAAGTCTTGAAAGTCGAAACCTCTTTTGAGAGGTTAAAGATTATTCGTCAACGAGCTCCTGCACGTTCTTTTTTATATATATATTCTTACGAATCACAATCACATATTCGAGCAGCATTATAAAAGTAAGAGTTTCTGGTCGACCACGCTGGGAGTCTTCTACAACGTCGTCCGTGTCTGGAAGCATTGCGGCCCAAACGAGTACTCTGCTGCTTGCAGTACTCCAGGTAAATGGGATCAGAAAGTTTTTAATTCTTTGGAACTGCAACCTCTGATCATAGTTTCTAGTTTTACACGGAAGGGTCGACTGTGTGCGCGTGAGAATTTTTGTGTAGTAAAATCTGAAGAGCTTGTTTTGAGGTCTGGCTGTTTTGCACGCTCTTAAGTCCTCTTTAGATTCTTGACTCCAATTACCAAAGTCTCTGGAAACTCTTTGGTCTTTAATTAGGAAAAAAAGTGGTGATAAAAGCGGGTGAGGGAGGCGGGAAAGTTGAGAAACATGAGAATCGCGGTGATTGGAGCTGGGATCAGTGGTTTGGCTTCGGCTTATGTTCTGGCAAAAGAAGGCGTGGATGTGGTCCTTTATGAAAAAGAGGCCTACCTGGGTGGCCACGCCAAAACAGTCACTGTGGACGGCGTCGATTTGGACCTCGGTTTTATGGTCTTCAACCAGGTCAGTATTCCCTTCACCATTTAATCATCACTACTTAAATATATGCACACATTTCTGCCGGTTAGAGTTCTGTAGTTCACACTCGCTAAGCGTATAGTACCAGTAGGCAATTCAGAAGTGAGAACAGCCAATAATTTTTTGTTTTTATATGAAATCACCTGCGTCCATGGTGTTTTCTTCGGACTCTTTTTATGTATTTTAGAATTCATTCTTTGTGTTTATCCGTTTTAGTCTTCTTAGGATATGACTTGAAATTTTGGATGACAGTTTTAATTACCTACCCTTTTTTTTTGTTTCTTCTTCTTTGTTTTTACCTTCTATTGTAAGAAACCTCAGCTTAAATTACAAAAAAAAAAAATGACGCCCTCCATCAACACAAAATGATCAATATATATTCTCAACTGCTTGATCTTCTTGGTGTATAACATATCTGCTTTAAGTTTTTTGTCTACACATTATGATCAATATTTAAATTCAGAACAGAAAATTAAAAAATCTTAGTGAAAATTTAAAACAATTTCACAAAATATTTAAGGAAAAATTAGAGAACTATTCAAACTAAAATATTTTAAGCAATAATGTTTGAACTATCTTGTACTTTCCAACACAACTTAATAGATATTTTGTTGTTCTTGTGAAAGATAATACAGAATCAAGATCTTACGAAATTTCCGATTCTCCTAATAGTTAAGAGATTTTTTTCTTCATGTTCAATTTGTGTATTTTAAAAATACTTTTCCATTGAAAATTTAGACCTTAGCTTGTACTACGTAGTAGTAGAATACTGGTTTTTAGGGGTGGTTTAAAACCTGTCCCTCATGAACCAAAACCCGTCACTATTCTCATTGAGGACGGTTCAACAGCCGTCCCTAATAAGAGGGTTGCTAATGCGATTTAGAGACGGCAAGGACTGTCACTAATAAAAAAAAACGCCGTCCCTATTACTGGAAAATAATAGGCACAACATTCCACCATCCCTGATAAAACAATTTAATAGGGATGGTGCAGTGCCGTTCTTGATAATGTTTTAGGGCGGTCTCCAACAGCGTTCTTAAAACTTTATAGGGGCTGTTCATTCAACCACCCCTATTTTGGTTTTAGGGACGTCTGTGACAACTGCCCCAAAAACTCTTTTAAAAAAAATAAAATTTTCTTTCCTAATTATATATGTGTGAATAACATTAAATATAACCTAATGTCATTCTCCAATATATCATAATCCATTCTCCATTCATTTAAACAACAACAATAAATTGTACAATTGAAAAGAACCAAGTAAAAATTACAACGGTACCAACTCATTCTAACAAGATGAGTCAAACCAAATACAATTACAGCGAAAAAAATTGAAACATTTAAGCATTCAGCCCATCGACCAAATGGAAGGATGCTATAAAAAATTCTCCCTTCTCATTCACTGTTGTTGTAGTCTCCCATGTCGAATGCTATTCACTTCATTAGTTGCTTCTTGTGCCATTGACTTCATTTGATCTCCAGTTTTTTTTTTTTTTTTTGTCCTTCATCTTTCTTCTCTTATAAAGAGTCTGAAACATGAAGAATCTGAGATTAAACAAAATAAAAGGAAAACACAGCAATGAAGATTGTCTTGCATTGAATACATAAGAACTTCACGATACTATAACTATATAAAGAAACTGCAAAATAAAATTTTCCTACTTGATACTACGAAATCCAATGGAATAGGTACCTGCACAACGTGTAGCAAAATGAATGAACGGATATACAAAAACGAAAAAAGGAAACACTAAAATCTTCAAAGGAAAATATTGATACATAAAGAGAAATCAAACAACTATAAAGAAAAAACATAAATATGAATAGAAGAAGCGTGAAAGAAAATTCAGAACTTATTTTTTCTTATTTGAAACATAAAAATTAGCTAAAGAGATTATTTTAAATAAAACTACAAAAAAGAAAGAAAGAAAAGAAGTGAACGAACTAGTGCTTTGATCATTCACGAAAACTAAAAATTAGAAGTCCCTCCATTTAATATTTACTATAGTACCCTTATTTAAATGGTAGCTTCAGTGTCAAAATTGGGGAAGAAGACATGCTTGCTCTGGCACGGATAAAGTCAGTGAATTAATTTATATTTAACAGAATACACCAATAATATTTTAGAGTAATTTAAAATTAATTGTTGTTAGAGCCAACTGTGTTTTGAAGAAATGTATAAGCAGGATTATAACTTTTACTAAGATGATTTCTTTACCAATGAAACAATATTGTGTGTTTGACACTGTGGATTGGAGTTTGGATTTGGATTACGGACATAAACTTCTTATTGATATTTGATGAGTTTTAAAATGGATATAAGTGCCATACTCTCGTATAGTTTATATTTATCTCACAACTATAATTTTTAATCAAATAACATAAAGCTACAGGACTCAAATATCAAACCTGAATTAAATATATTTATTGATGTGGATTAAATTAATTAAAACCGGCCAAAACAGATAGATCAATAAACCAATCAAGTACAAAACAAATTACTTTGTCAAAGTAGCATTTTTTATGCGAAAGCAAACATCAAATATTGTCCTATGACAGGTAAACATAAAGTTTTAAACAAGTTATATCAAAATAGATAAATGGCAGATTCACTTTCTCTCTCTTTCTGAGGTAAGTGAAGATGACTTACTGTTCTACCTCTTTTTGGTCAAATGCAGACTGCATTAGGTTAGGTGAACATGTGAAAAGCAAATCCACCCATTCTCTCTCTTCTTCCTTTCCTTTGTAAGATTCTGTCTCAATTTCTTTTAGGTAGATCATGACGAATGTTGATTTCCTGTTTGGGAGTTCGCATGCATCTCTCTTATTGATACAACGATCCTATTAAAGAAACACAATAACACATATGACATTTAAAGAGATCTGGTAACAAACGTCTGATAAAAAAATGTCTGAGAGAGAGAGAGAGAGAGAGAGAGAGAGAGAGTGAGAGAGAGAGTGAGAGAGAGAGAGAGAGAGAGAGTGAGAGAGAGAGAGAGAGTGAGAGTGAGAGAGAGAGAGAGAGAGAGAGAGAGAGAGTGAGAGAGAGTCAAAGTGAGAGAGAGTAAGAGAGAGAGAATGAGAGAGAGTCAGAGTGAGAGAGAGTCAGAGTGAGAAAGAGTGAGAGAGAGTGAGAGTGAGAGATAGATAGAGAAACGAGGAGAGAGAGTGAGAGTGAGAGATAGAGAGAGAAACGAGGAGAGAGAGTGAGAGTGAGAAATAGAGAGAGAAACGAGGAGAGAGAGAGATGAAAAAAGAGGGAGAAAGAGGATGATATACCTGGGGATTTCGAGCAGGGAAGAAGGTATCCCAGCGGGATTTGGGTCTCGTCTTTCACGGGAGAAAGAAAACAGGAGTAAGGCCTAAAAACGGGAGTCAGGCCTAAAAATTAGGGTCTTGGGCAGTAAAGAAATCGGGAGTAAGACCTAAATATTAGGGTTTAATTAATGGATGCTTAAGGTAGACCACCCCTAGTAATATGATTACAGATGGTTCGTTAAAAACCCGCCCCTAGCTATGCGCATTAGCAATGGTTTGTTATTCGCCGGCCCCTAGTAATATACATTAGGGATGGTTAATTAGTTGCTCGCCCCTAGTAATATATATTAGGGACGGTTAATTAGTCGTCCGCCCCAAGTAATATACATTAGGGATGGTTAATTAGTCGCCCTTCCCTAGTAATATATATTAGGGATGGTTAATTAGTCATCCGTCCCTAATAATATGCATTTTGGGTGGTTTGTTAATCTCCGGCTATTTGGAGACGGGTTTGTCCTAGCCCGCCCCTAAAGAACTTTTTATCGGGATGGTTATTAGTGAAAACCCATCCTGAGAGGCATTTTTCTACTAGTGTACATGTAACACTATACGTGAGTGAGTGTGTGTGTGTGAGTGAGTGTGTGTGTGTGTGTGTGTGTGTGTGTGTGTGTGTGTTCTCAATCAACTGATAATTGCTCGGAATCTCAGTCTTTTACATTGTATTAGATTGTACGTCTCACCACTCTTAGATAGCAAGAACACCCTCTTCAGTCTCTTTTCCCACTCCTTCCGTAGCCATAGACCCTAATCCTTCCTTGTGTCACGCATCATCATGTATGACCTCGACATTATTGGTGGTCATATTTTCTTACCACAGCCAACATCATACCACGTCCTGATCAAGCTTAATTGGGGTACATATTTGTTCCAGCGACTGTTGTTTCTCCCATTGCTCAATGGCCAAAATTTAATGGGCTTCATCGGTGAATCGATCTAGCCTCTATCATAGTTTATTTCAAGCCCGGATTCATCCGTGCTTTCCAATCCCTACTATGAACAGTGATACCAAGTATATAATACTATTTAAAGTTGGTTCTTGACAACACTTTCCCAAATGCACTAAGCCGAGTTCGAGGCATCACTAAGACTGTGGTTATGTGGGACAAGATTCAACAAATATATGCAAGCAGCTCTACAGATTTAATCCATTGCCGTTGGACCTACTTGGAAAAAATTAAATCCATTGCCGACGAGTTGGAGGCAGTTGGCTTCCCTGTTGATCACTCTATGCTCATTCCAAACAGCTCGGGGCAAGGCTCAGCCTTCAAGATGTTTGCCCAAACCGTGACGGTACACCTCAATATGGTAATGTTTGTTGACTTGCATGACTTATTACTTACATAAGAACATCGTTAGGAGTTCAGGCACAATTGACAATGTTGTAGATCTTTGGCACTCCCACGGCCAATGTTGCGAGGCACAACTCTACCTGCAACAATCAAATAAAAACTACGAATCAGTGTGGAAGGCGAGGTCATGGCTCTTCGGGTTGCTTGTTGCAAATGTTGTTCTACCTATGATTGTTGTAAATCCACACTCCCAATGATTATGTATGTCGGTGTGTGGGGTTCCTGCCCTATTACCTCCTTTAGATGTTATCATTATTATATGTCTTTTGTTGACGATTTTAGCCAATTCACATGATTGTTCTTGTTATAGTGTAAGGTCGAAGTAGTTTCCACATTTCTGAATTTCAAAACTTCTGTCCAGAATGCTTGCTCCACCAAAATAGAAAACTACATACCAATGGTGGCGCTGAATTATGAGTCATGTTTTTCAGTAAATTATTCAATCTAGTGGGATTCTTCACCGAGTATCCTGCCCACACACACTCAGTAAAACGGAATGGCAGTGAAAAAACATTGTCACATAGTAGAAAGGAGTGTCACACTTCTAGCACTAGGATCAGTGCCCAAATCTCATTGGGACTCTAATTTTGCTACAGCCACTTATATCATTAATGGACTTCCTTCACCTGTTATTTCTTTTAAAGTCTTTGGTTGAGGTATTATTTAACAATAAATCGGACTACTCATAATTCGGATATTTGGTTTTCTTTGTTTCCCGTGTCTTCACCCATATGCAAATTACAAGGTTAACGATAGGTTTAAACGATCTGTTTTTCTCTGATATCATCCACATTATAAAGGGGTTTGTTGTCTTCACCTACCTTTTGATCAAAATTACATTTCCCCGATTGTGGTCTTTGATCAAACAGTGTTTCCATTCGCTAAGTTGTCCTTGCTGCCGACTCCAGCCGATGCACATTCCAGCATAGGTTTCACCGCTTTGCTACCATTGCCTCCCATGTCGACGTCTATCATGCCCCCACCAACATCGCCACTTCCATCTCCTAAATTTCCAAGCTCAACTCCTATTACCATACCATCTACACTTTCACTTGACCCGGCTCCTCTTCTAGTTCTGAATCGGCCTCACCAAAACCTTCACCTTCACCTTCACAAGTTGAATTGCCAAATTGCCGCACCACATCTCCACTAGCCAATCATCCAACGAAAACCCATGTCAAGACAATCTTAAACCGAAAATTGTCATTGCTTGTCACCACCTTCGTCATGTCCCATTGTATGAGTTTGAGCCAACTTCATTTAGTCTAAAACCGGTTACTATTTGCATAATTCTCACAATTTCCTTTCAAAGGTCATGAGACACTCACCAACCGGATGTCAATAACTCATTCTTTAGTGTTCAAGATGAAGAAGAATATATATGCTCCAGCCTCCTGGTTTTTAGAGCACACATAAGCAAACTGTGTTATGTTGCCTCCACAAATCATAATATGGACAAGCAAAGTCCACTGGCATGTGGTACCTCCGTCTCAATTTCCCTCTCAAAACTTCCCTCTCAAAGCTGAGAGATCTCTCCTTTTTTGGTATACTCCTGCTGGCTCCATCTGTATTCTTATTCATGTGGATGACATAGTCATAACTAGCAATAGCACCATGGATGTCGTGAGTGTTATTTGGCTCCATCACTATAAATTCTCTACCAAGGACATTGGTCCTCTAAATAATTTTCTTGGCGTTATTTTCTCTCAAACGAAGTATGCTACCAACATTATTTTCACGACTTTATTTTCTCTCAAATGAAGTATGCTCCTAGCATTATTTTCTCAACTTAGGTGCAGCTACCATTACTCCTCATGTATAGGAGGCAGGATTCAAACCCCGACCTGTTGACTTACATTACAAAGGTGTTACCAATGAAGCTCAATTGTTTTTTGCACTCCTTATAAGGAAGGAAATTTAACAATGCTAAAATATCAACATGCACTTTATACCGGTTGAACCATCGGCTAACCTGGTTCAACCAAAATCGGACGTAGTATTGATGGCCGATCCGGATTTTAAAACATTGATTTATAAATTAATTCTCAAATTTAGTTTTGGATAAAATTGGATCCTGACCTTCCTATTGACAAAATTAAAAGGAGGATGAGAACTCAAATATTAGGCTCATTTTGAATTTTGTTTGTGATACTAGTTTAAACGTAGTTTTTTAAGTGGGATATCTGTGCTCAAATTCTAAAGATATGAAAAACATTTTGGAATTGCATAGGTCACATATCCGAACATGATGGATTTTTTTTGAAAACTTGGGGGTGGAGATGGAAAGATCAGACATGTCATTCTCTGTAAGCTTGGACAAAGGCAAGGGGTGTGAGTGGGGAAGCCGAAACGGCCTCTTGAGTTTATTTGCACAGAAGAAGAACGCATTGAATCCTTACTTTTGGGAAATGATAAGAGAAATTGTGAAGTTTAAAGCTGACGTTCTCCGGTAAGTCATCCACTTCAATGCATCATTAATTTATGTTCTATTACTTCTAATTATCAATTTTATAAATAAGAATAAAATATTAATAAATATTATAATTTATTAACTTAAATTGGATTTGCTGATTGGACATGTTCAACAACACCATCTTCCTATCTTCCTTCTCTAGGTCTCATTCATGATTATATTTTGTTAGATTTTGGTGTAAAGGTTTTTTTAACAATGCTAGCTTAAATCATAATAGTCATATCTATGATGCAATACCTGGCGTTCGTTTTATTTTTTAGATCTGGTATGTAATTTTGCAATAGTTATGCCCCTTAGTATACCATAGAAAAATGTAAATTTATGTCAAATTATAATTCAATTATTCTAAAAAACTAAAATCCTTAAAATATTAGCAAATAAGGCAATTCTGAATTTTATCCGGATCCGATCCGATTCTGAATCCTAATACCCTCTTGGATAGTTTAGGGAAAGGGGAAACAGTTCTCCTTTTCTAGTCCTCGGATCATGCAGATTTCCCCGACTTTAGATATCCCCTATATTCTCCCTTTGGGATCCAAAATCGGAACGGAAAAGTGGGGAAACGGTTCTCCTTTTCTAGTCCTCCGTGTGTTTTCATTTCGTTGTATTTCCCATGACTTCTTTCATCTCCCCGCATGATTCTCTCTTTCATCTTGATTCCTTTTCATCTCCCCAACATGATTCTGCTTCTCCGTCCCACATCATTCCTCTTTCATCTCCCGCATGATTCCTCTCTCTCTTTCACTCTCCTTGCATCCGTCTTCAAGTGGGGTTGGGTTTTACAAAACCCAAATCTTACTTGACCTCTGAATCCATAAGCCAACCCCATGAAAAACTTGATTGGTTTTTACAAATTCGATCATGTTAACGCCCATCACCCTGTCCCCGACCTCCCATCCATACCCAATTAGCTAACCCCACCAAGTTCTAGTGTTAACAGTACTGGCGTGGCATCCTCATTGGCAGTCTAGATAAGAGATAAAGTATGAACTATCTTCCTATTCTATGGGTAAGCCTAAACCCTAGACCTTATTTAGACTACCAACTAGGCTGCCACCAAGACTGCCACACTCACAGTAAAAACTCCCAATACTGAAATCATTTTTCTATACCATATCATTCAAAATTTTCAAAGATAAATAAGAGATGTTTCAAAATTTTCAAAATCTTCCTGTAAGTCGTCATACCTGAATATAACCCAACCCAAAACCATGCTTTTTTTTTTTTACACCCCACCGAATACCTGACCCACGAGGTCAAAAGTTTACCCCATCCCCACTTATTTTAGGTTGGGTTAAGTCAAGTACTTGATTTCTTTCCCTTTCTCCATGATTTATTTTGAAAAATAAAAACAGTACTTCCTGTTTTTATTTTGAGGTTTTAAATCATGACGTGGATGCAAAGTTGGCAATTTAGGTAAGAGAAAATCTAGGGTTTAAGGTTTATCCATAGAAAAGGTAGATAACAATTTATTAGAAAAACAAAATTTTGCAGATTTTTTCTCCGAGTTCATTTCTTACCTGGACTGCAACATGGTCGTTACGTCAGGATCTAAAGTCTTGGAAGTAAAAACTGCAATACATATATCACTGCTCTTTTATTTTAATTTTGTTTATTTTTTTTTCTTTTCTTGGAAAAGAATTACTTGCTTTTATTATATCATAGTCTATCTGAAATTCTGAATAATTCGGATTTCTAATGTTCAAAACTTTAAACTTCAAAATCGTACTAGGTTTCGGTATTTGTCTTTGGGTTTTCGGATTATCCAAAGTTTTGTCTCAGATCTAGAAATGGAATCACCCGGTAGGAAGACTTTGGATCTAGTAAAAGGTATGAATAGGATATCTAATAATTTTTCATACATATATACTATATATTTTTATTACTTAACTATACTGGAATTTTTTGTTATTTATAAATTATCAAAAATTGATTGACTTCAAATTCCTATGGAAGTCTTTCTGATATTCTTGTATGCAAATCTTTATAGATACGTGTCTTATAATAATAAAAAATTTGTTAGATAGTCCATATGAAGACTTCTGAGATCAATGGAAAACCTCTACAATTGTATTCACGGTTAGAGAATTTACACAAGTGATTTACATAGAAAAAAAAATGAAAGATTACATGAAAAAGTAAACCGAGCGTAAAAATTCAACTGAAACACTTTTGTCACAATGTATTTGATGAACATCAGTTAAATTTGTCATCAAAGAAAAGGCGAAAAAATAATTCTTGAGGGTTAGAGGCTTCTGAGTTAAAAGTAGTTTATAGTACAAATAAGAGTTATAAGTAAGGAATTATCACCATCAACAACATTATTTGTGCTGCCATCATAGTAAAAAAAGCTGTGACAGATTTTGAAGATCATTGGAAACATGGTTGATGGCTCTCGAGTCAAGTAGCCAAGACCTGGAAGGGCTATGACTGTAGTGGTGAGATTAGTACTCAGGAGGAATCTGGTGTTGAGACTGCATGGAAGTCAGTGGTTGAAGCAATGGATACATTTAAGGAGGCCTCTACATTGCTTCACAATGATCAGGATGGTCACATAGCCAAAAACAACTGCATTCAAGGTGTTTGTTTTGTTGGGAAAATACCATCTAATAAACACATGTTCTCTTTCTGTGCTGAATGGGGTGCAAGACTTATGCAAAATCCATAAAGCCTCACAATGAGACATTTCATCGAACACCTTGTGTGCAGAAATTAAATCGCACATGAAAATGAGAGTAACAAGAAGTAAAAAAGCAACTAAGCATGACACACAACTTTTGACCTGGAAACCTAGTGTGGGAAAAAACCATGGCGACCATTAGATCGCCATAAAGAAGATCCACTATCTCCAAATCAACAATGGGTTAAAAATATCATCTCTACAACATCTAAAGGCTCAATAACATCAACATCATACATGATGTGTCTGATGCAGCAACACATATTTCATCTTGAGACAACTATTTTAATATAGAGAGACAATCATAGAAGAAAGATCAAATCATTGAAGCAAGGAAATAAGGAAATAAGGAAACAAATGAAAGTGGACTTCTCTGTGAGCTTGTTGAGCACCAAAAACTCATCTTTTCTTCTTTCTTCTTCTTCTTCCTTTCTCCTTTCTTCTCTTCTCCTGTTTTTCTCTCGGGAAGCAAAACCTTGGTCCCCCTCTTTTTCTTTTCTGGTCACATCTCCTCTATTTTCGCGTTCCCCTTATTTTCCCTCTTGCTATCCCTACTCCTTCATTCCCTTTCTTTTTATTTAATCTCCCTATCTCTCTCTAGTGGGGGACATGTGAGTCCCATGTGAAAAGAGAGTTATGGGGCCCACCCACATATGAGGCGAACCCAACAAATCTCCACCTCCATTTCATATTGTGCGATCCATCTAGCCCGCCTTTCACCTACAATCATCGAACTTCTTTTTAGGTAAAATCTTTGTCATCATGTCTAATCCATTCTCACTATTATCCACCTTTTCTATCTGTAACTCTTTCATCTCAAGCACATCGTGAATCTAGTGATACCTGACATTGATGAGCTTAGATCTTGATTGGAACACAAAATTCTTGGAGAGGTGAATAACACTATGACTGTCCCAGAAAATAATATACTTTTCTTGTTGCATACCCAACTTTTGTAAAATCGTTGCATCCACTATACTTCCTTGCAAGCTCAATCAAGGCTATGTATTCCGCTTCTGTAGTTGATAGAGCAACGCACTTTTGGAGCTTAGACTAACAAAATCTGCTCCCCCAACAAAAGTCATCAAGAACCCCGAAGTGGACTTCTTGGAATCAACATCACCATCCATATTTGTATCTATAAACCCATCTACTTTTGGTTCACCACTGCCAAAATAGAAAAACACCCTGGTAGTACCTCTGAGATATCTCAATATCCATGTCACTGCTTCCCAATGCTCTTTTCAGGACAAGATAGACACCAACTATTAACTCCAACAACATATGCAATATCTGGACTTGTACAAATCATGACATACTTCAAACTACCAACAACTGACGCATATGGTACTTTGGTCATCTCTTCTTTTCTTTGTCACTTGTAAGGACATTGCAAAGTTGTAAGCTTGAAATGACCTACAAGTGGAGAACTAAGTGGTTTAGCCTTACTCATGCTAAACCTTTCGAGAACCTTTTCAATGTAAGATTCTTGAGATAACCAAAGTTTCCCATTTTTCCTATCACAGGAAATCTTCATGCCAAGTATTTGTTTTGTCGATCCCAAGGATTTCATTGAAAAAGAATTATTCAAATCTTTTTTCAGCTGGTCTATCTTTTCTGCATCATGGCCAACAATCAACATATCATCAACATAAAGCAGAACGATAACATAATCAACATCAGAAAATATTTTAGTGAAAATGCAGTGATCAGAGTTAGTTCTCTTGTGCATATTACTCATCATGATGGAGTCAAACTTCATGTATCATTGTGCTTGTTTTAGGCTAGATACAAGTTCTTCTTCAATTTGCAGACAAAGTTTTTTTTTTCCATTGACTTCAAAACCTTTCGGTTGTTACATATAAATTTTTCTTCCAAATCACCATGAAGATATTCAGTTTTCACATCAAGCTGCTCATCAATTCAAGCAAACAACTAGAAAAAAAAACAACTCAAATAGAGAACATCTTTACCACCGGAGAAAATATTTCTTCAAAGTCAACCCCTTTCTTCCGACTGAACCTTTTCACAACTAATCTTACTTTGTATCTTTGTTGTGAGCTATTATTTTCAGTCTTCATTCTGTAAACCCTTTTGTTTCTGAGAGTTTTTTTGCCTTGTGGTAACTTTACCAAGTCATAAGTGTGGTTCGCATGCAAGGATTGGATCTCTTCTTTTCATGTCTTTCAACCACTCTTTCTTCTGATCAACAAACATAGCTTCTCGGTAATTTTTTGGTTCTCCTGCATTAGTGAGCATCATATACTCATTAGAGGCATATCTCATAGGCGGTTTCCACTCTCTAATGGATCTTCTCAATTGAGGTTCAACTGGTGGTAGTGGAAGCTCTTCATCAACTTGATCATTTGGCTCAATATCATCAACTATAGGGACATCTTCATTTTCATTTTCACCATCTTCCTATGCTTCTCCCCCATGATCTGTAGACATTGAAGGTAGAGAAACTGAATCAATTCTAACAGGAATCTCGGTGGAGGAATTACCTTTCTCAACTCTATTAGTGTCACCAACAAGATGATCTTCAAGGAGTACAATATCTCTACTTCTAATAATTTTCTTGCTCACTGGATCCCATAGCCTGTACCCATATTCTTCATGACAATAACCCATGAAGATACACTATTTGCCCTTATCATCAACCTTCCACCTCTCATCTTTGGGAATATGAACGAATACCTTTCAACCAAAGACTCTCAAATAATCATAAGAGACATCTTTACCTGTCCAACTCTATTTGGAATGTCATTGCCAAAATTACCTGAAGTGTACTTGCTGCAAAAATCACTATGAGGGGTAACATGAAAAGAAGCACCAGAACCAATCACCCACTCACTTTCCTGAGAGGTAACATTGATACTACCATTAGAATCTTTTTCATTCTTCTTTTCTTCTTTTTGCTCTCTTTTCCAAATTTTGCACTCTTTAAATGCCCCATCTTGTTGCAATGATAACACTAGATGCCATTTCTAGAATTTGATATTCCCCTTTGAATTTATTTTTTGACATTTCCATGTGAATTTTTTGACTTACTTCTTCCACGAACATCTTGTTTTTCACTAACATAGTCCTTTGAGGAAGAAAATTCACCTTTTTCTTTTCTTTTGGCTTCTCAATTGCTTAGTAAAATCACTAATCTCTCCCAACTATCAGGTAAAGAAGTTGCCCGTATGCTAAGTCATACTACGACCATCCATGTACTTCAGATTTATAAGCCTTCTAATTATTAAGGTTTTGTTTCTTGATATACCCTTTTCAAACATGGCCTCTAAACTTTTCCATAATTTTTGTACATCATTTTCTTCAGCTATGTGGTGGAAAATATTGTCATCAATACATTGCCTTATTATAGTATAAGTTTTCCATTGCAATATTCTCCAATCTTCATCACTCATACTTTTGGCTTTGTCGTACTTTGTGCCGGTGTAAACGGATCTTTGCAAATAACCAAATCAAGCATCATGCGATTCCAAACTGAAAAATTTGCTAAGGTTAATTTTATCATCCCAACTGAATTTTGTTCATCCATTTCAAACACAAAAGAAAACTAATTTAGAGAACCTCACTCTAATACCACTTTTTAAGAAAACACCTCTCAATAAACACACGTTTTCTTTTTGTGTTGAATGGTCTGCAAGACTTAAAATCCATAAAGTCTCTCAATGAGGCATTTCACCAAACACCATGTGTTCAGAAATTAGAAAACGGACATGAAAATGAGTGTAACAAGAAATAAAAACGCACATGAAAATGAGTGTAACAAGAAATAAAAGCGCACATGAAAATGAGTGTAACAAGAAATAAAACTCAATTAAGAATGACACACAATTTTTTACAGAAACCCAGTGTGGGGAAAAAAAAACCACGGCGACCATTAGGTTGTCTAAAAGAAGATCCACTATAGCCAAATCAACAATGGGTTCCAAATATTATCTCTACAACAAATAGAGGTTCACAATAACACCATACATGATGTATCTTGACTCAGCAAGACATATTTCATCTTGGGTCAGCTATTTCAATAAAGAGAAACAATGATAGAAGAAAGGTCAAATCAATGAAGCAAGGAAATAAGGAAACAAATGAAAGAGACTTCTTTGTGAGCTTGTTGAGCACCAACAACTCCTCTTTTCCCCTTTCGTCTTCTTCTTCCTTTCTCTTTCTATTTTCTCTTCTCAAGATCAAATCAATGAAGCAAGGAAATAAGGAAACAAATTGAAGAGGACTTCTCTATGAGCTTGTTGAGCACCAACAAGTCCTCTTTTCCCCTTTTTTCTTCTTCTTCCTTTCTCCTTATTTATTCTCTTCTCCCATTTTCTCTCAAGAGGCAAACCCACAACAATCTCTTTTTCTTTTTTAGTGGTGCATCTACTCTATCTCGTGCACTCCTTATGTTCCCTCTTGCTCTCCCGACTCCTTCATTCCCTTTCTTTTTATTTAATCTCCCTCTCTCTGTCACCTGGGACATGTGAGAGTCCCACATGTAAGAGAGAGAGTTAAGTTGTTGGGCCCACCCACATATGAGGCGGACCCAACATTTTCCTTTGTAATTAGCTCCATTGTTAAAGTGTTTTTGGGATGCCCTTGTCGTGACTGGTTCTGAGTTTCGTTGGTGGATGTTCTTTCAGAACATTTTGTAGTGATGATGCAATCTTCCATTTGTTTGAACAGCTTTCAGTCCCATAATTTCTGGCGAAGTTCTTTAACAGAAATTGGTGAATCTCGTGCTTTAATGTTGGCATAGATTGGGTCATACTCTTGTGGCAATTATTTCAGAACATGATGCACAATATTGTCATGCAGAAGCACATGTCTAGCCATGGCTAACTATCTGTGAGATACTTGAATTCTTAGATATAACTAGGGTTAGTCTTGGAATCTTTTGATGCATTATAGAAGCTTTCTCGAGGTGAGTCTGAGTCAGCTTTGCATAAATACTCTCCAGAGAGTCCATAACAACATAGGACATCTTGGAGGCTATGACAAGCGGAATAATATCTGGTGATATAGTAGAGACAATGGCAGTCCAAAGAAGTAGATTTTCACATCACTAGTAGTGTTTGTGGATGAGCATCCAAAGGTGTTTCAATGAATTTCTCAAAGTAGTAAGCTGCAAGGACTCTTTCCCATTGTGTGCCAGGACATGCAGTTGGTAGTGATGAGTTTCAATTAAACAAGGGTTGTAGTATTGAAGGTTATTATGTGGGATTCATCAATCTGGAGAGCAATGGAAGTGGAGCCATTTGTTTTTGGAGAAAGTTTTGAGAAACTAATCTCAAAGTTGAAGACTTTGAAGTCATGGTTTAGGATCAGAAAAAAAAAGGTCACGATGTAGGAAGCTCTGATACCTTGTGAAGGCTAATGAGATCAATGGAAAACCGTTATAATTGTATTAATGGTAAAATGATTTATAAAGAGATTTACATAGCATAAAAGGAAAGCATACATGAAATATGATACCGCAAGAATCACGGTTGAGAAGCGAGATTTACAAAAAAAAAATATAGAAAACAGAGAGGGAAAGAAGATTTACATAAAATAGGAAAGAGAGAGAGAGAGAGAGAGAGAGAGAAGGAAAGACAAGATAAGGGAACCGTCTAGGAAGGTAAGCTTCCTTGTTTTCCCACCCCACAATTTAATGATTTTAAATAGTTATTTAATTAGAAGAGTAATGCCTACTTATAAAACTAAGGAAACAAAATATAAAATATTTATTTTTTAATATTTAACATCTTATATTAGATTTACTTTTATATTAAAGTTTCTTTATGAGCACTAAAAAGAGTTTTGTTTTTTTTCAATCTTTAGAGTCCAAACTAATTCATAGAATATCGATCCTTATGTATGATAAACAACCCATCTGTAAACATTTATTTTGTGATCTTAATTTTGTGAGTCCAAACTAATTCAAAGTATTTATATTATTTTTTTATTTTTTTTTTAGTTATTAGATTTTATATTAATTGTCCATTTTATATGAAAAAAACTACTCAAATGTGACCACTTTCATCCCAAAAAAATATGATCCAATATTAATTATTAAAAATTTTGTAATCTATATTTGTAAGTACAAAAATTACAAATAACACATCTAAAACACTATCTTGTGGAAGTCTTTTTCTTGGATCACTTGGACAAAGTTTTTGACTTGAACCGAAAATACTCATCCCATTTGCCTTTAAATTTTCTGAAATTTTCTTGACTCTAAATATTTTTATCATTTAAGTAACTCATAAAATTACTAGCCACCTCATTTTATCAATTATTTCCTAACAAGTTTTGTTTAAATTAAATATTTTTATAAAGAAATTTTTTGAAATATTTCTATTTGTTAAAAAAACTTAAGATAAACATTTTCTGTCATGTTACATTAGTATGATTTTTTTTCTTAAAGAAAAGAAATTCTATAAGTGGTGCAATTATATTGTTTTAAACAATTTTAAAAGTTATAATTTGTATGATGCTTGAGGATATTGAAGAGATGACATATCAAATTAGTGGTCTTAAAAGTTTGAGGCAGCATAATTTGAGGTGGTAGTACTCCCTCTCTCTCTCTCTCTCATCTCCACTCCCTGTGTTCCTCACTCCGTCCCTCTGTCTCCCTCCCTTTGTCCCTTCTTCCATCTATCCCTCCCTCCCTCTGTCCCTCCCTCCCTCTGTCCTCCCTCTATCCCTCCATCCCTCCATCCCTCCCTTTGTCCCATCCTTCGTTCCTTACTCCATCCCTCCCTCTGTCCCTTCCTCCATTCCTCCCTCTGTCCCTTCCTCCATTCCTCCCTCCGTCCCTTCCTCCATCCCTCCCTCATCTCTCCAACACTCCCTCCATCCCTTCATCCCTCCCTCAGTCCCTCTCTCCTTCCATCCATCCATCCTTCCCTCTCTTTTTTTTTTGTTGGAAAGAAATGGATGGATTTCAAAATGTGAGAAATTGCAAGAGAAAGAGAGATATATTGGAGTGAGAGAGAGAGAAATGAACAAGGGAAGAACTTGAGGAAAGAAGGAGAACCAGGATATCATAAGCAATCTCTAGTTCCGTAGTTCATAAATATATGTGATGAGCTTACAAGTCTACAATTATGCCCCTTAATGATAAGAAGGCCACTAATGCAGAAAATAATGATAGCTAAGCTCTCATTCACCACTCTCCCACTTTTCGCACTCTCCCTCAATGCCGAGAAAATACTCAAGGGTTTGAGATCTGTCATATCTAAAACCCTTTATAACTTGAAGATGAAGTGTGTAATGGCTGAAGGTGAGGAGTCGATGAAAATTATATCATCCACGTAGATTAAAAGAATAATAGTGATTTTAGTGTGGTGATAAAGAAATAGTGATGTGTTAATTGGAGAAGACACGGCCGGTTTGAATACCATGCTATTGGAGCCTGTTTGAGGAAATAAAGTGATTTGCTTAAACAATAGACATGATGGACCAGTCCAGGTCAGTAAAACCTTCAAGCTACTGCATGTATATAGTTTCTTAAATATCGCCATAGAGAAAGGCATAATTGACATTGAGATGTCAGGCCGCCATTTGAGAGTGATGATAAAGATTAAGACAAGTCGGATGGTGGCTGGTCAGACAACCACAAAGAATTGCAGCCATAATATTTTCATAATTGTTGATGGAATCCTTTGGCAATTAGACAAGCTTTAAAACATTTGACGGAGCAATCTGATCTTAATATGATGTGATGCACCATTTGCAACCAATTATATTCTTTTGGACTTGAACAAGGTTCCATGTCTAATTCTTATTAGGAGAAGTAAATTCATCATCCATGTCCTCTTTCCAATGAGGATCCTTAATAGATAGAAAAATGAGTAAGTTCAGTCGGAAGTGAAGTGAGCACACAGGTAAGACATGTTGAGAGGGGATAAAATATCTAAGGGCAGAGTTCTGAAGCAAAGGCAGCAGCTTTGAAAACCAGTTGTTGGAGTGCGATCAGTGCTAGCTTCAGGATGCGCATTGGACTGGCAACATCTTTAAGAGTGAACAACTGCGAGCTGCAGGTGTGGAGATTGCAGTGGAGCAACCATTTGAAGCGGTGCACCATAGAAGGAATATTTTACAATTGCAGTGGAGCAATCATTAAATTAAAAAGGATTTGAAGGAATATTTTACAATTGAAATTAATTTTTGCACCATAGAGGATGAAGGCAATCCAGGATATGTTTTTCATAAAAACTAATGTGACTTGAAATTATTTAAAGACCACTATTTATATCAATATAGAAAAAAAACCTTTAAGGCGCTTGTTGTAAACAAGAAACAAGATCTTGCTGCATCGAAATCAAGCTATTAAGACCAAAAGGTTGAAGACAGGTGAAATATAAACAACCAAATGCTCATAATTGATCATAAGAGGGGTGTCAACCATAGACATGATAAAATGGGATTTGAAAGTTGAGTTCTGAACTGGGTAAGAGATTTATTAGATGAGTTGTCATTGTAAACGGGATTGAGCCAACAGAGTTAACCCGGTTTTGACTACATGATGGTGTTTATGCACCACAACTCCATTTTGTTCTGGTGTTTCCGGACAAGATAAGCGATGGAAAATGCCCCTGTCAGGAAAAATATTTTTCAAAGAATTGCCTATAAAATCCCCTCCTCTGTCACTCTATGTGCATCAGATCTTGACATTATAAACATTCTCAGCCATTGGAATAAAATATTGAAAGACAGGGAAGGCATCATATTTCCTTTTGATAGGAAAAACCATGTAAACTGAGTGTAATCATCTATGAGCAACAAATAAAACAAAAGTTATCAATAGGGATCATCAGAGGCATCAAGGGATTCATTGTGAAGGCTAATCATTCCTCATTGTTTGGAAAAAACAAAGAGGAGACAGAAAGTATCGGGGTTTCCAGAAAGTGCATTTTCCAGTGCCCAGCAGTGGTTAGATTTAGTGTTGGGGTGGCTGAATCGGTAGCATACCACAGAGGAACCATCAGATGGATTTGTAGTTGAAGAGTTGAGTTGAAAACATTCTCGCCTAAGAGTGCCAAAGGATCGTCCACAACCTATCGCTGGCATGCATGAAGAGCCATGGGAGGGAAATCCAAACTGCGGCTGTCGAGTCAAAATTGCAGCAGCAAAGAGGGCCACAGTGTTAAGGGGCTGAATGCAGCAGATATGCTATAGTCTCTGGTTTCAGCACACGTGCGGCTCCACCTCAGTCTCTCGAGACAAATCAGCCTTATCCCAGGCTCGTCGTTGACCGTGTCAGACTCTTCAGCAGCCAATGCTCTTCCCTTTAGATTTCCCATTCCAACTACAAGGATGACTTAGATACCCAAGCTTCTATATTTCTTACATATTTATAGACAATACAAAAGCCAAAACCCTAGGGTCGTCTGTAAGAAACATATCCTAGAGGATCTAGGATTCCTGACTTCCTATAGCAGAAGTTTTCATACGTACTGCACTGCCTCGTAAGAGTTTTTGGCGCAAACACCTCATATCTAATTGGATTACGAATTTACTCCACGTTATGCTTCCTCTCCACGTTATGCTTCCTCGTTATGTGGGTGCCAAGACTTTTTATGTCATATCTTCCACCACGTGCCAAGTGGATCTCAGTGGTAGCACTTCATGGGCTGGAAAGGTGGGCCCTTGAGTATCTGGACCCAGACCGCTCACAATGCATCATAGCCTCTGGGTCATGGGCACGCTAATGCATGCGCACACATGTATTGTTTGGTGGAGTCGGCAGCATCTACGGGCAGCCCTCACAGGACTTTCTTTATGTCAATGTGCACCGGGTTTAGATGAGCTGAGTGTCATTCACAATTCTGAACGCACATAGACCTCAGACTCTTGCTTTCTAGCTTGTGCGTCTTCTCCAATTGTGCCGCATGCTCTCATGGATACTCATCCTAGTGCCTGTTATGACATTCTGTCTCGTTTCCTGGGTGGGCCGTCATGTAACACCAAAGATGGCTACGACATTCCCTCGTCGACTTAGGCCCAGTCTGTCCGGCGGTAGTAATGGCTCCAAGTGCAAGCATAATGCCAGTCTAGAGAGAGTTCTAGAGGGACATGAATCAGCCAACCAAAGATCCTTAGAATGTGGGGGAATAGTGAGTTCTTAATTCCCCTTATGATGGATCAAACAAAGACACTAGTGGTGATAATACAAGATATATCAAAATGAAGTCTCTCTGAAATGAACTAACCAATTATAAGGAAAAAGGATTGCCTTGTCATTAAGATACAAATAAATGTACAAGAGCTACATTGCTCCCCTAAAGAGGGAGAACTCTCTCTCTCTCTCTCTCACTGATAAATCATTCCATTAAATTAATGGATGGTACAGTTTACAATAAACTTGTTATGTGGCTTTCCATTTCAAATGGAACAGGGCTCTAACCAATAGTACTCTTTCATAATCTGTCCATGAGAAACCCACCAAATTTTGCTCATTTTCGTACATAGTTATTGAACTTTATTGTGTTGAAAGGTTACCAATTTTGCATATAAATTCACATATGTACATGATAAATTTTTCTTGGGATATAATGTCCTTAGAAACACTTTTGTGACATAGTTACTCGTATCACTAGGTGGGTACTAAGTATTTTTGTTTTGACTCCATTTATATAGTGTCTCATTGCTATACATTACTATATTTAATTGTTTACAATATAAAATTATTTTAGTTGCTCTTAGGTACCTTGAAGAACTTGAGAAAAACCCAGATTCAAATCGTAATGAAACCTTGGGCAGTTTCATAAATAAGCATGCTTATTCTCAATTGTTTCAGGATGCTTATCTGGTGAGGTTCACAAGTCTTTATTAAAAGTGAAGCTCAATACTTGTTTTTTTTTTCATATATATTTCTGTCTTATTTTTATTATGACATTTTGCAGATTCCAATTTGTGCTTCAATATGGTCATGTCCTTCAGAAAGAGTAATGGATTTTGCAGCTTTTTTCGTACTTTCTTTCTACCGTAATCATCAACTTCTTCAGGTAGAATTTTTTATCACCTAAATTTTATTCTCATTGATATGTGGTTGTGACTAGCAGCTTTCTTTTTCAATTATATTGAAAATCTTCAAAGTTAGGCTATAACAAGTTTGTGTTGCTCTCATTGAATGTTAAAATGCAGCTTTTCCGTCGGCCACAGTGGCTCACTATTAAAGGACGATCCCATACTATATGTTGCTAAGGTGATGCCTTATCTGAAAAATAAAATTGTTACAGAAAAACATCATGATGCTTTCGGTTGGAATGTAAACTAAATTTATTACCTTCTTGTTGAAAAACAAGAACGTTTGGGTATTTTCATCCATATGCTCGACATACAATTAGTTGTTAGCATAATCACAACATTTTCCTTACGTTGTTAGGAGTCTGCTATAGTCTTATACAATTACCTGTTTATTCTGTAGTCTTTATTCCTTTTATTTAGAAGGTTAGTGGGTATTTTTTTACTTCTAATCAATAAAGCCCATTTAAAAGAAGGTTAGTGGGTTAACTGACCTCTTAACATGTCTCTCTTTCTTTGCTGTTCAGCTCTCTCCACTTCAATCCTTCTTTCTTCTTTTGAATTTTCCTGTTTCTTCCTTTGAATTTTCCTCTTTCTTCCTGTGGAAAATATCCGGTAATACATAAAATCTTTTTACTCTTTTCTTTTGTCAGTACCCTAGGGCTAGGGTACACTATTGCTACTACTGTTAAAATGCTATTGTGCGCCATTGGAGCCTCGATTGAGGTTCTTTTTGGGTGCTGCCGGGGTCCATGATTAATTTCAGACTCATGTAGTTGTTTCTTCACCGAGTCATCTTTGGCTTCCTTTGACTATGAAAATAGTGAGTCCTGGTGGACCTATTGGAATGTTTCTTCAGTGGAAAGTCGATTTTCTATCTTGAACAACCAATGTTATGAAATTTTATCCATATTGGTTTTGTGGCTAATGAATTGTGTATATGCACACAAAAATCACTGAGGTGTTATTTTTTTATCAGACAAAATATATTTTATAACATATAGAGTCATCCAAAGAAGTAATGTCTGGTGTGAAGGAAGCGCATAGGCGTTCCTGTAGTAAAACAAAAAGGGGCATGTGAATGCCAAAGTCTAATTCCAGTGAGTAAGTGGGTCGCCGATGTGGAAACTTTTTTGCAAGGACGTCTTCCACTGTAATTGTCTACCAAAGGCGATGACGAATCCATGCGTGCCACTGAGAGCTCAAAAGTGTCTTGCAAGTCATGACCAAGGGCAGTAGTCTCCAGTGGAACCGTTCCTTCTCATGCACTGTTTGGATCGCCAACTTAGAATCTTCCTCTATTAGTACATGTTAATAAGAGAAAAAAAATAAATATAAGAGATAAAGTCAAGGTGAGAGCTAATAGCTCAGCCTCATCAACCTCATTGTTAGAACAATGAAAGAATGACCAGGATGCAAGTATGTGGGGCAAACCAGCATTGTCACAAATTATTACTCGGCCTCTAATATAGAGTTAGTTCAATATAGATGAACCGTCAAAGTTTTTTTTAAAATATTAGGTGAGGGCGGTTGCCAAAAAATTGTAATCGAGAAGAGGAGGGGGGAGGAGGGCGTTGTGTGACCTGGGATGGTTTGTATTTAATGTTTTGGTAAGAGAAAAAGAGAATTTGGTGAAAATTAGTAAGGGGTGAGATTGCTGAGTCTCAAATAGGGTTTCGAGTGCACCATAATTCCCACAAGGTAGCCAGAACTATCATATGTATTATGTGTAGGTTTTTGGTGTTGTAGGAAGTAAAGAGGTGCATAAGAAAGAATTTGATAGTGGTTTGGGTGGGTTTAATATTCTTTTTTTGGGTTGAAGTAATTTCTGACCTAGGTAGCAGAGGAACAATGAAGGAAAGTACGGGGAGGAATTAGGATGTGTTTGACAAGGGACACCGGAGGTTGATAGGGGCACACACATTTCCTAATGGGATTGACATGCCCAAACGCCATTTTGTTGGAATTGAATTTGTGATTAGAGAAAAGTTGAGGTATGCCAGTGTGATGAAGAATGAGCCGTCCAATGAGAGGGTTCAGATAAGGGAGTCTGGAAAATGCGGGTGGTTGGGGTTTAGAGTATAAGGTTAACAACATCGAAGGGCTAAGTTGCCCTGATGCGAGATTCATTTCAGTTGGTAGAGGCTAGTGGGTCATATGTCAAATCACAAAGATGTTGTAAGGCCATTTCCAATGGTATACTTAGAATGAGATTGTAGTAGGGGAATAGCAGGTGCCTTTTGTTTCCAAAGGAGGGATGCACCTTGTTTAGATTTGAGAGAGGCATGTGAGGAGAGGGTCCATATTTGGTGCTCATAGGGGAGGCCCAGAGGGAGGATCTGTTCGTGTACACAAGCTCGAGTAATTTGAGCATAAAGGCTGACTCAAGGTCTTGCTGCTTTGGAGACTTCCTCGACGATGAGGCTTTGGAGACTTCCTCGACGATGAGGCTTTGGAGACTTCTTCCACGATGAGGCTTTGGAGGCTTTGGAGGCTTTGGAGACTGAGAACTCAAGGTCTTGGAAACCTAATTAAGATTAAACCTATATATCATTATAAAGAGGGGAAAAGAGAGTGTCATAAAGTTTTCTACTGAGCTCATAGGTATCCTCCAAGAGTTTAGTTATTACAATCCTATGTTAACTAACTTTGGTGCCATCTATCGCAAGGAAAATCAATTGAATGTTGCTCATTTCGTGAAGGGCATTGGGCCCAAGTTCTATAATATTGTTCATGCCCAAATCCTTGCATCTGGAAGTGATGTTATACTCTTGCAGGAGTTCAACCAGCTTCCTGAATGCTAAATCCGCCATCTAGTCACCAGAACTGAATGATTCATATTCTGCCTTTAATTGCTTTTCTTTATCAGAGCTGGCCTATTGGGGACATCTGGGGCAGTTTAGTGCCTGTGAAAGCGACAAAGGTAGAAGCAGAGGAGGCAGAAAGTGCATTCATCATGGCAAAAGAACCATGCTTTAGATCACCATTGGGAAATTCGTGGACCTGCATCGGTGAACAACGTTCCCAAGCAAGAGCAAGTGTCGGGTGTCTATGATCCTCTACCCAAGGTTCACGCACAAACTGTTTTAACACCTTGGGTAGTTCTCCTTGTCGTTGTCATGATCATCTTCTAGTTTTGCTCCTCAACTATTTGGCTATACCGCTCTAGTATGGAACTGTCTTTCCTACATGTGTCCTCTCTTAGTTCGGTGATCACTGACTTGGGGGCGTCTAGCTATATGATGGGTATGCCATCACTTTATTCTTCTATTTTTGCCTTATCTACAGATCAAACAATCACTGTCTAATGACTGCATTACTTTAGCCTATGGCAGATGATTTATCCATCCTTTGGAGTCCACTTTATATCCCTATGTTTACTATCAATTTCCTTTTTGTTGATCAACTCACTAAAGCGCTTAAAGGCAAAGATCACATTCCTACTGTCAAGCTAAAGGCCAAAGAAGTGGCTTAGCTTAAAAGCTCCTCACTCAACTGTTCTACTACTTTCTTTCCTTCCCATTGTATATTTCAGGAGCAACAAAGACAGAGGGGCAGTTGGTTCGGACCATGAAATAGAAACTATTCCACCTTGGTGTGATGCCTGCTTGATCTCTGCCCTTCACACTACACTATCACCTTAATTCATCTGCAACCACGACATCATCTACTGGAAAAGCTTTGTCAGTTTTTTTCCTTCTTCACCAGCATTACCACCTCTGTTTCCAGTCATGCCAACTTATATAACGACATTTTAATGCATTTAGGTTGAGTCATACTGAGGTTAACATTGTTTAGACATAGTATACACTCGGATTTATGGGGATCATATTGGCTTCCCACCGTTCTGTTCTTGTATTTTCTCGCTTTGATGATTTTAGTTGAGTTCATTGTGTGTCTCTATTATTGTCAAGACTGGAGATTTTTCTTAGCAAAATTTTTTAGGAGGCATAGAAACCTAATTTGGCAAGCAAATTCGAACTTTCATTCACACTATGGTTTAGAATTAGCAAATTCTCATTTCTAATTATTGTGTATCTCACAGAATAATACATTAAACTTCGTTACCCTGTCACCCTAACTGCTTGGGGTTGCATAAAGTAAAACAAACATCTTTTGTAAATGGGACAAACTTTCGTGATTCATTCAATGTGCCTAAGATATCACAGGAGATTTGCTATTTTAATGCCTCTTATCTCTTTAATAGTATGACCTCATTTGCCATTTAAGAGCGCATTCCCCTCTCATCCTACAACCATCCTGTTCTCTTAACTTGCCACCTTATATTTTTGGTTGTGTTCTTTTTTGGTCCATAATGTTGGAACAATAAATGAAAAACTATTGCTGATAGCTACAAAATGCATCTGGTCTGGGCTATCCTTGGACTCAGAACGGTTATAGATGTTATAATCCAGTGATTAAAAAGATGTTCTTAGCTATTGAGGTCAAATTTTTGAACATGTTCTGTACTATAAGTTGTCAATATTAGGAGACACTGCTTGATTTATGTCCTCATCTTTGTCCAGTTATGGATGATCAGAGCCCGAGCTTTTCAACCCCACCACCATCCACCCTTCTATATCTTCTTTTACAAAGTTAACATCCTCTAAACCACCTCATGTATATCAATTTTAGCAAGCAAACCCTTATTAAAACTCAGCCTCAACTTGATGCCCCTTCCTCATTGCTGGACTTGTCCTCTTACTCTACTAATCCACTATATCATGATCTTCAATGTCCTTTTGGTGACCACAAAGAGCATACATATACTATGCATTATTTCTTCAAATGGGCTTACATTTGAAATTCTGTCAGTTTGTTTTGTCGTTTTCCATATAAAATTACCTACTAGAGTCCAAGATGCGCTGCTGTCTCCCGAGTGAAAAAGGCTATAAATGGGAAGATGGGAGCACTTGTCTCTTGGTACCTGGGTACTTGTTGAGTTACCCTCAAGTGCCAAGGGGGTTGGCCGTCATTGCCTGTATATAATCTAATATAAATCTGATGGAACGCTAAACATATACAATACAGGTTTGGTGGCCAAGGGTTATATTCAATCCTTCTTGTGGACTTTCTTTATATACTTTTCTCCTGAGGCTCGACTTACTAATTGTGAGCGTTATTATTTCTATTGCTACTGAGGTCTATATAGGGCAACCACCACATTATGTTATTCAGGAGTCCTTCAAGGTCTACAAGTTGTATAAAACCGTTAGTGGCCTGAAGTAGAGTCTTGGGGTATGTTTGATATATTCAAACGGGTGGTTGTATAATTCAGGTTCTGCCTTTGCCATTATGATCGCTCCTTGTTTCTCTTGCAGAGACCGACAAGTTTCGTGGTACCTGCTGTTTTAGGGTATTGATGAGGTTAAGAAGTATCTTGTAAGTATTTTTATACCAGGGTCTTGGGTTTCATACACTACTACATGGAGATTGAAGTTGCCCCAAGTATGAGAAGAATTGTCCTATTACAACAGAAGTTTGACATGGACAGTTTGCAGAGGCATGTTTTACTAGGTGCATGCCCAGCTGCGACCCCAATTGAGATGGGTGTCATTCTTCATGGTGATGATATTTCTCTTTGAGACAAAGCTATGTGTAGTTAGTTGGCTGCTCAGCTTAACTAAACCATCATAACCAGAAAAAAATATCTTGCTTGCAGTAAGTGTGACAAATTATTTTATGGATTTGCTGAGGCTAATTCATCTCGAAGTTATCTTATCCAACGGACCAACATATTCTCTAAGTATCTTAGGGGCACCCATGGTAAATGTCTTTGTTGCAATGCCCCAATCAGTTTGACCTCTGATTTTATAGGTTTGAAGGTAGAGTATATATCCACCACAGGCTATTGTATATTTCGTGGCATTTAGTGGGCTACAGGAATAAGAAATGAAATGTGGTAGCCTGATCGAGTGCGAAGCAGAAGGCAGAGTTGTTACCACACTAATATGTCAATGGGTTCGCCCGGTCATGGCGTAGTTCCGGTTTGCTTTGAACAAACCTATGGAACTCAAATGTGACCACTGGGCAGCTTTTCTTATGGCCAAAATCCTTGAGTTTATTGAGAATGCAAAACACATTGAAGTGGATTGTCACTTTATCTGGGAAATCGTCTTGCTTGGGCAGTTTGTTGCACAATTAGTCTAAGGTTGGATCCAATTATTGATATATTCAATAACGCTCTTGGCCGTCGGAGTTTGATCTTCTTTGTTCCAAGTTAGGGGTTGCTAATCTGTATGCTTTAGCTTGTGGTGGTGTGTTGAGGAACAAGTTTATTTTGGTCTTTTCACCATATGATACATACAATTAGTTGTTTGAATTACCCCAGTAATTTTTTGTTGATCTCTTTAATTCTTTAAACCTATTAACTTAAGTCTATCTATATTTTTGTTGTTGTACATCTACTCTTGTAATCAACAAAGTCTTTTTAAGAGAAGGCTAGGGGGTCATTCAACCTCTTACCTATCTCTCTGCCTTCTTTGTACATCTTCTCCCTCTATCTACTATCTTTCTTTTCTTTCTTATGACTTAGTGTTCTCTTGTACTATTATGATGAATCAGAACCTTTTTTTCTTTTTTTTTTTTTCTAAAATGAGCAAAGACTTTATTAAGACTTCAAAGAAGTATAAAAGTACATACGGGTACAATGAGCTGTTAACTATTATATTAGTACACTAATTTAGAGGCAGCATAGGCCCTGAAACAAGTGCAGGCCTAGAGACACCTTCTTTGCTAATTTATCAGACAGAGTTGGCTCATGGAGGACCCCAACATGTAGATTTTGATTCAGCCTCACTGGCAGTACAGTGTCCTGCAGGGCCAGAGAAGGCCAGTAGTTTATGGGCCTCGTTTTCTCTGAGTACTCCTAATCCCAAAACCTGGGTTGCCGAGGGAAGAACCATCTATGTCTGACTTGAGCCAGCTCGAGGATGGGGTCTCCATTCCTCCATAGTAAGCAGTCTCGGGTAGCTGAAATAAATAATTTTCCCATTGCTTTCTTACAACAACATTTGTAAATGGGGCAGCTCCTTGTATGTAGAAGACCAAGGGATTGTACTTCATAGAGTCCCTCCTCCTTGCAAATGTTTGGAGGGGCATAATCCTCTCTAGCCAGATTTGCATAGTATTGTAGCCATGGAAGTAGCTCATAGAGTCCTTCCTTCCTTGGGAGGGGGCATTCATGACTTCACTGCAATTTCAGCCACACAGCTTGCACTATAAGCTGCCCTCATTTGGAAATCTCAGCACATGTGAGTATTGCTACACCACAATCATGGGCAACAAAGCGTGTCAGTTGTACAGGTGAGAACTAGTGGATTGTTACCTAAGAGGAGTGTGTAAATCTCTTTTACCCGTATTTTCATTACTTGATCATAATTTCTGGCCATTTATCCATAAAGTTTCAGTTCAAATGTGCTACTGACGTAAACAGACTTACCTAGTCACACATGAAGAAATGTATTCGTGACTTTTTTCTGTGACCATGTACTTCATTACCAGCTAAATAGTTAGAAGTTTAGGAATTATATGACCTTATTCCAGCGTAACTTTCTATATTTAATCTCAATCAGCTGATTCATTAATGCCTTTTAACAAATTTATGACTGACAGGTCAGGCAAGTCCTGGATAGTAGATATTGTCAGATAAGAACAAGCTGTGAGGTAGACTCTGTTTCATCTGTTGATGGAGGTAAGCTTCAGAAAAGGAGTTAAGGGGTGATTCAAATTTAGTTGAATGATTTTCTATAGTTTTTGTCTCATACACAAAATAAAAAGAGATAGATTGCTTACTAAATGCATATTGGATCAAGTTCATTTTTTTGTGGTTCAACTGTTAGAACTAGTTCCTTGTCCCAGGTTGTTGTGTATCAGTTATAAATGGTAATCAAGATATATTCGATGGATGTATCATTGCCACTCATGCACTGGACGCCTTGAGAGCATTAGGAGGAAAAGCATCTGAGGAAGAAGTGAGAATACTTGGCGCCTTTCAATACGTCTACAGGTTATAAATCTTCAGCATGCCTTGAGAGTTCTATATCTAAGTGGAATTAATAAGACAATTTTCAAACTACACATACAGTCTTGTAGGTTTTAATTGTTTTAGTGTCTACTCATTGTGGCTTTCATTTTCTTCCTTAAATTTCTCATTATAATATGAATAATCCTATGTTGGCAGTGATATTTTCCTTCATTGTGATAAGAATTTGATGCCCCAAAACCCATCAGCATGGAGTGCCTGGAATTTTCTTGGAACCATGGATAACAAAGTATGCCTCACATATTGGCTCAATGCACTTCAGGTCGGTGGTCTGTTCTACCGTTGCATGATCTGGTGTTAATTATTAAAGTTAAATTCCTATGTTGAAAATCTTATTAAATGTATTCTCAAAGAAATTATATATAAACAATTCGATGTGGTGCTTGAAATTTCTAGTTGATTTTCTCGGGATGGCAGAGCAGCAAGAGACTCTCTCACCGGTGCTGGAGGAGATCGGCGGGAGGCTTCTGATGTGGTGAGACCTCACGAACCATGTGAGATGGAGTGACGAGAGTGACGGGGAGATTCTCTCACCAGCTCTGGAGGAGATCGGCGTGAGGCCTCTGATGCAGAGAGACCTCAGGAAGAAGGATGGAAGATGGTCAAAAGGAGGAAAGGGAGACTTGTCGGAAGGAACAATCAGCTAAGAATGTTGGGGACCTGTCGATTTGGGTCTTCGATTTTCTCAGTGGAGCACGATGTTGCGAGGAGGTTTGTTTACTCCTGGTAGCGATGGGGAGAAGAAATCTTTCATTCGGATCCCCCTCGAGGCTGACGAATTCTTTTTGGAGCAGCTTTGAGGAGTCATGAAGTATAAACACACCAGATCCAAAGAGATCTGGTGGGAAGACTCCCAGCTTGCACTTTTGACCTTCAGACGGCGAGATTGAGAGTGCAAACTTGTCCACTTCAGGGCACGTAAGGTCTTGGCAAGAAATTATCCTTGCGTACAATGACAAATCTTTTGTAGTTCAATCTAAGGAACTTCATGGCAAGATGAGTGCTACATGGGCAGCAAAAGTTGACTCATTGCGGTACGGGTTGATCGTGAAGCTGGACTGGATATTATAGAAGATTGAGGAGCTGAAATCGTGGGTCAAGGCTTGCTGGGAGCTGCCATACAACCTTCGATTTCTTATTTGGGCTGACTGGCTGATACTTGCCAAAGATGCAGAAACTAGTAACAAGCTGCTCTCCTGCAGTCATAGTGAAGCAATACCATGGTGGGAGACTCACAATGGGAAAAATTGAAAGGAACAAGGCCATTATTCATCTAGGTCCAGATTTGGGGAGTTCCCATGGAGCTATGGGAAGTTGAAACACTAAATTCACGTGCCAGCTCTCTCGGGACCTTCCAGGAGCTTGACGATGCCTCTGCAGCTGGTCTAAATCTAGCCTATGCTCGTGCGGAAAGCAGGCCAAGCTTCTGGCCAGTGCAAGAGTTATGGACAGAATTGGAGGTAGATGCCAGAATTTTTTGCGATTCTGTTAAAACCAGAGTTCATATTCCCCCTTTCATATGACACTAAATGAGGGATGACTTGACCCCATTATAGATAGAGATTGCTTTCAAGCCCCACTTGTGCAAAATGTTAATGATACCATCCTCTTTTGAAAAGGTACAATTGACTAGCTTAAAGTTATTAAATGCATTTTAATGTTATTTGAGATGGCATCTAGACTGAAAATAAATCGGTCCAAGTATTTATGGTTTTTCTATTGAGCATGAAGTGATGACGGATATGGTTGACATGCTGGGGTGTAAAATTGACTCTCTTCTTCTACTTATCTTGGTCTGCTCTCTTTACGGGAAGAGCAATTTCTATTAACCAAGAACCAAGATTGCTTCATCAGTGATATTGCCTCAATGGGCAGCTGAGAGACATGGACTGGACCCCATTGCTTAGAAGCATTTAAATGATGAAGAGGCGGTTGAAGCAACTGCGCTACTAGAGGAATTGAGTAAAACCTATTTGAGAACTAGGAAGATGAATTGATATGGAGGCCTCATCCCAAAGGTTGCTACTCGGTTAGCTCTGCTTACTTTTGCCTAGCTAAGTGAGGTTAGCACTTAGGGCTGGTTGGTGTATGTGGTCTAATCAGGAACTCCAATGGGGACATTTTGTTAACTTATTCAGGGCCAATCGGTATTACAGATTCCACAATTGCCGAAGCAATGAATCTACTTCAAGGGCTCAAGTGTTTTCTCCACTTCCATTTTGTTGGACCATTACATGTTGAGGGAGACTCTCAAGTGCTCATTCAATGGTATAATCACGACCTCAAACCTCCTTAGAGACTTCATCATATCATTGATGAGATTAGAGATCTTGCCAGTATTGTTGCTAGTTGGAACCATGTATTAAGTAGTTCCAATGGTAAGGCAGATGAATTGGCAAAGTAAAGGACCCATGAGCAACATATTGTTGTTTGGACCCCCAGCTTTATGTAACATGTTTTGTTTGTTGTATTTTCTTAGCCCATTGGGCTACAATGAAGAAAATCAAAATTTTTTCAAAAAAAAAGAAATAATATATAAGTGCAGCCTTAGTGTTTATTTTAGCTATTACTAGTAATGTAGTTACTACCTTATTAATATGTCACTTGTTTATTTTTGCTGTACCTGCTTGTGTTTTAATGGCTGTTTTGAAATTTCAGAATATTAATGACTCTCGGCTCCCTTTCCTTGTAACGCTAAACCCACTTCATGAACCTCAAAATATTGCTTTTAAATGGAGAACAAGCCATCTTGTTCCAACTGTTGCAGCTTCAAAAGCGTTGCTTGAGCTCGATGGCATTCAAGGAATAAGAAGAATATGGTATTGTGGTGCATACCAAGGTCAGAAAATAATGCTTGACAGAGATGCATAGTTTGTTGTAGTTAATGCCACTAGGTTCTACAGACACTAGAATAAAGATGAGTGTGCAATTTCCAAATTTTTCAAAAAGCTATATTCTTAAAAGAGTCAGAAATGAAGGATAGTAATTTTTCCTTGAACGAGAAACTTAAAGTGCCCTTTAGTTTGTAACTTTGAGGTTTTCCTAACTGTTTCCTACATTCTCTCTGCAGGCTATGGTTTCCATGAGGATGGCTTAAAGGTAATCGAAGCTCTTGCTTGTGAAAAATGAACAATCATTTCGAAGGGTGGAATTAAGCTAGGGGTATTTTTGATGATATGTCTCATGCATATGTCTTTCTTATGGTAGAAATTGTAGTGGTAGTCACGTGTTGCAATTTCAGTTTATTATGAGGTGCAGAGAGTGAGTAGTTACAGTATGTATAGAATGGCATTTTACGTCCTTGATGAAACTCAAATCATATTACAAAGAGGTTTAGAGGGTCGAGTCCCAAGTCAGATGTGAGCCTTCCCTTTGTCACACTTTGCTGCCTCTCTTTTCTCTTTCTTTCTTTTTTTTTTTGAAAGTTGTGATTTATTTATTGTATCCCAATTGGGCTAAAGAGTACAACAAACAGGAAAAGCAAGTACATCTAATTAAGGGGTCCACACATTAGCATGTTGCTCATGGGCCCCTTTTTTTGCCAAGTCATCAACCCTACCATTTGCACTTCTCAGTACATGGTTCCAGCTAGTTACAATAGAAGATAATTCTCTAATTTCATCAATGATGTAGCGTAGCCTCAAGGAGGTTTTAGATTATTACTACACCATTGGATTAGTACTTGTGAGTCGCCTTCAACACAAAGTGGTCCAATAAAATGGAAATTGAGGAAGCACTTGAGGCCTTGGAGTAGACTTCTTGCTTCAGCAATTGTGGAATCCACGATACCAATCGGACATAAGTGAGCAAGATGTCACCAGAGGAATTTCTGATTAATCCTCCAACACCAGCCAACCGCGGGTTTCCAAATGATGATCCATCAAAGTTCAACTCGTAAGCATGCATCGGTGGAGGTGTCCAAGCAATAATTGTGGGCGACTTCCCATGTTTTTCTGTGGCATGTATAGCCCAAGAGTTCCAAATAGCACCACATTCAATGTTTCTAAAGCTTTTCTACCTTTTAAGCAATATATAATTTGGTGAGAGATACAGTGACATAGATCAGTCCAAGGAATAACTTTATTTTGGAAGACTCTGTTGTTTCTTTCTTTCCAAAGCAGCCATGGGATTTATCCCAAGCAACAACTGAACATAAGCCTACCATTGCCTCCAAGACCAAGGGATCCAATAAGTTCAATAATGCTGCAGAGGTCTCGAGGGATGGGTAAAAGCGAACCCAAATTTGTTCATGAAGAATGTCTAGACCTTCCAGCTATATGGGCAATGTAGTAGGAGATGACTGAGTGATTCATTCTCTGAATTACATAGAGGACAGGTTATGTCTTGAAGCTGAATTCCTCTTCTCATTAATGTGTCCCTAGTAGGCAGCCTTCCCCTCAAACAACACCACCCGAAAAAAACTTGTTCCCTTGGGCATGAAAGTGACCAAGCTTTAGCAGCTTGATGGGGATGATTACCACGATTTGTTAAGTAGGAATAGGCCGTGCTAACTGAATAACACCCCAACGGGTGGGGTCTCCATATCATCTCATCTTCCTGATCTCTTTTCAAGTAGATTATACTCAGTTCATTCAACAATGTGGATGCCTCAATAGCCTCATCATCATTGAGATTTCTTCTAAGCAATGAGCTCCAATCCACTTCTTGCAGCTGTCCACTAGGGGCAATGCCACTGATGAGACAGTTCTGATTTCTAGCTAGGAGGAACAATCTTGGATATTTTTCAGCTAGGGTGGTCTCACCCATTCATTTATCCGCCCAGAAACAGGTTTTATTACCAATACCTGGTTGAATAAACACATGTTGAGCAAAGAAAGGCAGCAACTTAATGATTTTCTTCCAAGCTGAAGAAAGTCTTCTTTGCCTTATATTTTCCAACCACCAATCTCTCGGTCCACTGTCTAGTGTCATTGTAACTAGTTTCCTCCAAGTAACCTCACCTTGTGCATTTAATTTCCAGAGCCACTTAACCAGCAATGCTTCGTTCATATATCTTATCTTTCTGACTCCAAGTCCCCCATCCTCTTTGGCCTGACAAACATCGTCCCAACTGATGAGATGCATTTTTGACCTTTCAGAAGAACCAGACCAAAGGAAGTTTCTCATGGTTTTCTCTATTCTGTTCGCCACTGATATAGGGCAATGCAAAAATGATAGGTAGTACGTGGGTATTCCTAATTGGCAGGATTTAATTAGAGTGAGCCTGCCCGTTTTTGTGAGCATCTTCCCTTGCCAGGTGTTCAATTTGAGATTCAGCTTTTCAATGACCGGATCCCATAATTTCTTTTTTTGCCCTACTCGTGAAGAGTGGTAGACCTAGGTAGGTTGATGGCAGAGATCCAATTTTACACCCTAACAATTGTGCCATGTCATTCATCACTTCATTATCAATAGAGAAACCATATATAGCTGACTTGGACCAATTAATTTTCAATCCTGAAGCCAATTCAAATAACATCAAAATGCATTTTATTACCCTTAGCTGATCCATAGTACCTTTGCAGAAGAGAATGGTGTCATCGGCAAACTGTACTAGTGGTGCTTGGAGACAATTTCTATCAATAACAGGTTCAATCCATCCCTCATCAATTGCCATATTCAACATGTATCTCAGCCCCTCCCCTGCTATGTTAAAGAGCATGGGGGATAGGGGGTCGCCCTGCCGTAGTCCTCTAGTGGGTTTAATATATCCATGAGCTCCACCATTGATTAGAACGGAGTACCTTGCTGAAGATATGCACGACATCATCCATTTTCTCCATTGACATCCAAATCCCAATTGTTTCATCATTGACTCCAAGTACTTCCAAGAGACTTTATCAAAAGCCTTCTCGAAGTCTAACTTTAATACAACTCTTGGTTCCTCTAACTGTTGACAAACTTGAAGGATTTCATGTACATTCATTGCTGCATCCAGTACGACTGTTGACAAACTTGATGAACGCATGTTGTTCAGCGCTTATAATATGTCCCATCACCTTTTGTAATCTTGCTGCCAATAGCCTTGTTATAATTTTGTAAGTACTAGAAGCCAAGCTGATAGGCCTGAAGTCAGTCACATTTTCAACACAATGCTTCTTTGGTATGAGGGCAATGAAAGTGGCTCCAAGGGCAATGCTAGTAAGGCCATGCTGGTAGAAATGCTGAAGTTGATGAACCACATCAGATTGTATGATAGACCAACAGTTGTTGAAGAATTCCCCATTGTGTCCATCCGGCCCCGGGGCTTTGTCCTTTGGGAGGCATTTCGTTAGATGTTCAATTTCCTCCATGGTGAAAGGTTGCTCAAGACTAGAAGCACGGCCTGGAGTGAGCCAATTGCAATTAATTCCCGCCAATGGTGGTCGGTTGAAGGTATCCTCTGCAAACAAACTAGAAAAATGATTTAGGATACAATTTACAATAGTGTCTTTTTCGGAGATGATTTCTCCATTGACAACAAGGGAGGAGATTTTGTTTGTCCTTCTCTGGGATGCCATAGCATGGAAAAACCGGGTATTGCCATCTCCCCCTGGTTGCCACTTGTATCTTGCTCTTTGCTTCCAAAGAATGGCTTCTTTTCGAAGCAAGCTATTGAACTCCACAACTGCTGAGAGTCTTTTAGTACACTCAATACTATCTAAGGCTCTAGTCTCTTCAAACATGTCAAGTGTGTCAATCCGATCACTCAATTCAACTTTTCTGGCCATTTGAACAGCCTTTTTATTTTTTGCCCAAACTTGCAATTTACTTTTCAGCAATTTTAGCTTTCTGAAAAGTCTCTCCCCCATTGGGCCATTGTCTTCTATATCAGTCCACCAATTCTCAACTTGAGGTAGGAAGTCCTCACCCTCAAGCCACTGGTTTTCGAATCTGAAAGGCACTCCTCCCCAATTTTCAGAATTCGTATCTAGGTGAATGGGCCAGTGATCTGAAACTGTTTTTCCTAGGACTTTACAGCTCACATTTGGGTATAATTGCAGCCATTCATCATTACAAATAAATCTGTCAAGCCTACACAAAGTTGGCCTGGTTCTCCCATTGCTCCATGTAAAAGTCTTTACCGAGGATGGAAGATCAATAAGTTCTAAGGAGTCAAAAAGATCCACAAAACTCCTCATTGTACTGGTAACTGAATTTGCAGGTGGAAATTTTTCGCTCCTAACTTTAATGGCATTGAAGTCACCACCCAAAAGCCACGGACCTCTCCAAAAATTGACCATATTTTTTAGCTCATCCCAAAGTCAGCTCTATGTGTGTAAGTGCTCGGTCCATATATGGCACCCATGGACCAAAATCTCCCACAAGCCAGGTCAGCCACTTTCATACAAATACAAAAAGAACCGAGATTTATGCTTATCACATCAACAACAGTTGGGTCCCAAACCACCAGTTTGCCTCCCGTAGTGCCTTTAGCATTCAATGCTTTCCACTTGGGTTGCCTGAATGGAATAAACTCTGTCACAAGAAAATCAGTCATATCAGCCAATTTAGTTTCTTGAAGCACAACTATTTGTGCTTTACTCCTGCATATTAAACTTCTAATAACAGTCCTTTTATTTGGACTTCTTACTCCCCGAATATTCCAGGACAGCACAATCATTTTTTACCCTTGGTTGGGTTGGCCACTCCTTTGCCTTTGCCTCGGGTTACCCTTCTCTCAACCTGTGGTACTTGAGATTCTTTTGCCTTATCATCATACTTTGCTCCAATTTTTTGTATCATCTCATACTCCTCCTTGTTCAACTTAGTTCTGAATTTCTCAATGTGATCAAGCCAGGATGCAAGGTCATCATTCCCCATATTTTCATCTTGTTCCTCCTCACAATTTATCTGATTTACCTCAACCGACATTGCTAGTCTTTCTTCCCTATCTTGGATATGGTTAGCATTAACCGAGTCCACTTTTTCAATATTATTCCCCATATAATCTTCTTCATTAGTGTTCACATAAAGAATTTACTGGATTTGGCGACTGTTTTGATGGGTCATATATTGGTGGGGGTAGAGAGTGCGATTTTTTCCGGGAATAGGTAGTGAGAGGTGAGTTAAATCGGATTGGGGTGATAAGGGAGTTCATGGACGGTGAATGATTTCGGAAATTGTCATTGATGCTGCTTTCTGGTGTATTCTGACCGCGCAAAGTAATAGGATTTTGAGGTGGGCTTGGTGGAGAATGTGGAGAGTGGATATGAGAAAGGGGGATAGTTGTAGTGGAGCCGGGAGGTGTTTTTGATGGCTTTGAGACAGAGACAGGGCTGTTTATGGGCTGCTGAGCATTTGCCACTAGGTTAGGAGATGGAATAGGAATAGGGGCAAGCTGAGAAGGGTGGTTGGCAAGAGACTCGATTTGAAAAGACATTGTTGGGGTCAAAGTTGGCGACTCACCGGAATTTTGGCCCTGGAATAGGGGTGATTGGAGGTCCTCAGCCACGCAAAAGCCGCCTCATATGTTGAGCGAGAAGTCAGTTTCCGAATCATGCATCCTCTGATTGACTCGGTCCGAGTTGACTGTATTGACTGGGCCAAGTTCACCCAAGTCAACTCGGTTCGACTCAATATCAGCTATTTGATGTCTATTAGTGCCCAAATCAGTGCTGTGAGTTTGCCGACCATCAATTTCTTCACCTCGGTCCAAGTTACATTTAGCGAACTCATCGCCTTCAACCTCTGTCTGACTGCCGATTTTGAATGGCGGAATGAAGGTCTCTGGTTTTATGCAAATTGCAAAAACCTTTCTCCCCAACTCTAGCTCAGTCCACCTCTCTTCCAAAGGCCATTTATATGGTTTGATCAGAACATGGCCATAAGCCATGTTTCGCCCACTAGTGGTATTCTCGTCAAAGGTAATAATCTCACCCATATGGGCAGCAAGCAAGCTCAGTGCGTTTGCTCCCCACACTTCTATTGGAACACCCCAAATCTGCACCCAATTTGTCGCTGGTCCAGTTTCGATAGTTTCCTCCCAAGGCCTAGTGTCCCAGCCATAGAAGCAATTTCTCTTTGGATTCGGCATCTTTAGCGTTAATTAGCCAATCACCTTGCCCTATATATGAAGCAGTTGGCACAAAGTCGAGGGACCATATATGTTGGATCCAATATTCAAGTTTTTGTGCATTTTCTATGCTCCAATCTTTCTTAATCACCACTCCAAATTCAATATCCTTTTGTCTATATTCCCATTTTCGAGCAAGTCGCCGCATCTTGTCTTGCGCAGATGATCTTTCTCCTCCCTTATTTAAAATCTTCTCCCAGCTTTGTTCTTCTCTGATAATCAATTGTATGGGTGCAACAGTTTCCTCCGTGCGTTGTTCTCTTCTTAGAATTAAATCCTCAAGGGATTTGTAAACTTTCCATGATTCTCTAGGACCTTGAGAGAGACTGCCAGGTTTTTTCTCTTTCTTCCTTTTATCTCAAGCTTTATCTTCTTTCTTTCATAGCATTAGAGCGATAAGATTCCATCCCATCGAGTTCAAGCTGGTTTTTCTCTTGTAAAACTCTTTTATGTGACTCTTTTCAATAGGAAGTTTTGTCATTTACTGGGTAACTTAGACAAGGTTTCCCTTCAATCTATGAGCCTTAAGTCCATGGTTAATGACATGTCCACAAAATAAGCAACTTTTAGGTGGCTTTTTGTCTAGGAGAGATATTTGCTGTCACTTGGATTAATTTATTAGTTGTGCAGGCTTTAAAATCGGATTTTGTGCTGATGTTGTCCTCCCAAACTATCTTATCTTCGTCCTTCTAACTGAACTGATTTTTGGAGAAGTTGTGATTTATGTGGCTTGGCTGCAATACTCGAGCCCATTTCTATGGTTTGATAGTTTAGTCCCATTGCACCTGTGCATGTTGGCTTGTTTTCTTTGTCAGAATTGAGGTTGTTGCTTCTATAATCCACAACTTTTGTATTGCTGGTGCTGGTTATTAGTAATGACAGAAGGCACTGGTCCGGTCGTCCACATGTCGATCGCAGAGCCAACATTTAGCTATCCGCTTGTTCCTGCGGGAAGCGCAAAGAGCTAAGCCACCAATGTAGTGGTGAAGGTTATACCTCAGAAAGTCCTCTGGAGAAGGTATTGCTTTGGGGAAATATTCAAGGTACTCTGAAGAGAAGGATACAATGTAAATCACTGTAAAACTCACAGGATCTTACTATTTTGGATGGTTTGAATCTTTCAATATGTCAATGAAGAGAATATTGAAGAATGCAAAGAAATTAGGGTCTGAGACAGATAAAGGGAAGAAGCGAACACAAGAGGAAAGAGTTGAGCTTGTTCAGTTATATATCCATCCCTAATAGCCAGTTTATTAACAAAGAAGGAAAGTATAAATTACATTAGTTCCCTCTGGAAGGGAATAATAAAAAATGAAAAAAGGAAAAATAAATATATATGTCCATACGCTGTATTTATCAGTGGTACATCTTGTACCATTGATGGTCCATTACAAAAGCTTGAGGTAACCCTCTCTACTGTGGATGGTAGCATTGGTGATACACATGTTGATCTCTGTTTGAGTGATGGTATGTATGGTGTACCATACATAAAACATATGTTGTGCCACTGGCGGAATATATCTTGTATCGTCGATAAAGCATTTGTTATACCATCAATGGAAAGCTGTTAAGGAACTCTTCAGTACTCCTTTTCAAGTTGGAGTATAGAAGTTTGCAAGACCGACTTGGAGCAAAGATGATTTGCTCAGTGTTTGAACAAACTCAGTAACAACAATCCATGCATAATATCTCAGATGAAACGATAGTCCATTTAATGTACTTGTGTAATTTTTTGGATGGCAATAGGAAGATGAAGGTCATTAGGTTTTCAAATTAGGAAAGTTAGAGTAGTTATGGTTATGTCCAGAAGAGGAAACAGGTGAATGAGGGTTAGGGTCCATGGGCCGTGGTGGAGGTGGATTTGCTGGTTATTTGTATCGGCCTAGATAAACTTGAAGAGTTTTAGAGGATGGTGTAGGTTTAAGGAAAGGAGATGGATGCAAAGGAGGCTGTGGAGATGAAGGTGGACTAGATAGATATGTGAATAACAGATACGGGAATTGGTCATCCATTACATTAACTAGGTGAGGACCTAGATCATTTACTTGGTCTAAGGGTAGCCTAAAGATATCGCTTGATACTATGGCACATGGTTAGACAATGGATATTAGTGAATATAAACATCTTTCTATTCACTAGCTGATAACACTAATAGTCTTTCTGAGGCTGATGATAACCATGAAAGACGTGTCTTGTAGCTATTGGAAACAGCTGTCATGTTATATCCTAACATTATGGAAAAAATAGATAAGCAAAGACGCGTGGCACATGGATAAAATGATATTGTGGCTGGCATTACGTGGGGTGGTATGTACTCGTGCATCCATCAGAATGACTTTCACACATTAGAAAGAATTATGATAGTATGTGCCACGTAGAGGAGTTGTCAATTCTTCCGCTCTACTATCCAGTTACGTTGTGGTCTATAGACACAAGAGGTTTGATGGACAATCCCATGAGATGCACAAAAAAGAAGAAAGTTAAGCATTTTGCAAACCTTAAACCATCGTTGGAACAAAAAATCCAAAAAATCAAAAAATCTAAAAAATCCAAAAAATCCAAAAAATCCAAAAAATCCAAAAAATCCAAAAAATCCAAAAAAAAATCCAAAAATCAAAAATCCAAAAATCCAAAAAATCCAAAAAATCCAAAAAATCCAAAAAATCCAAAAAATCCAAAAAATCCAAAAAATCCAAAAAATCCAAAAAATCCAAAAAATCCAAAAAATCCAAAAAAAAAATCCAAAAAATCCAAAAAATCCAAAAATCCAAAAATCCAAAAATCCAAAAATCCAAAAATCCAAAAATCCAAAAATCCAAAAATCCAAAAATCCAAAAATCCAAAAATCCAAAAATCCAAAAATCCAAAAATCCAAAAATCAAAAAATCCAAAAATCCAAAAATCCCAAAAAATCCAAAAATCCAAAAAATCCCAAAATATCCAAAATATCCAAAAAATCCTAAAAGTCCTAAAAATCCAAATTATGCTTGATTTCTTCATGAAATTTTGAAAATGTCCCAAAGCCTCAAATTTATCCTGGAGGAGATTCACTCAAGTGTCTTGACTCTAGTCTTCAAAAATGAAATTTTTGGTAGGATTTAGGCAACAAGAGAAAGAAAGGGAAAAGATAGATGTGCCAAATGATCTTCCAGACAACTGGAACAACCATCAAGACTGAAAAGAAGAGAGAACTAAGACGGATATCTTAAATTAGATCTCCTACTCTGATACCATGTGAAGATTTGTTAAAGATAATAGAGAAAAGGAGAGATTTTTATGAAGAAGAAGAGAGAAAAAGGGTTGGACATTTGTTTCTTTTAACGAAATTTCTGAACTATATCATATTGTTACAAGTTGGTCTCATGTATTTAGGAGTGCCAATGGCAAGACAAATTTCCTTACTAAGCAAGGGGTACATGAGCAACACCTTGTTGTTTAGGTGCCCTCAGCCATCCTTGTTTCTGTAATATTTTAGCCCAACTTGTGGCACATGTATTTCTCCTTGATAATGAAATAGAGCCACAATTTTCAAGAAAAAAAATGTATTGCTAGTCAGCTAAGTTACATAAAGTCTAAAATGTTGGTAATATTTTTTTCCTTTCTTATTATGTATTTCTGGCTACGTGGAGGACAATTGGTTTCAGGGTGTAGAAAGTGGTGCTTTACTAGTTGTAGAGATCATGCATACATCCACCCTTGCACTACATACAATTGTTTCACCCTCTGGTAGCTTGCACATTGGTCTATTATTCATATAATCAAATTCCTTTATTCTACCTTTGGAAACATTGAGAATTTATAATTATCTGCATTAGTGACTACGTTTTACATTATATCAGTCTGGCTTGGCAGCAGCAAATGGTGTACTTGGAAAAGCCTGCATTCTACTAAGCAATAGAAAACATATGGTTCCAACCATGATTGAAACTGGGGCAAGACTTATGGTCACTAGGTTCCTTGACCGTTACATCTCAATTGGTTGTGTGAGGTGAGCTTTACAATTCATGCAATCATATTTGGAACTCTTTCACCTATTGCCAGCAGCGTTCATGCTACAGGAAGTATATTCTTGTGGAATGGTGCCTTTGTTTAAATGAATTTTGGTCAATTCAGATGACATTTACAAACCAAAATGTTGGATATTGATGAAATTCATCCTAATATGAAGTAAACTTGAGCATAGCTCAATGGTCACATGGGAACTGTGATGGAAGGTCTTGGGTTCAAGTCTCCTTAGGGGCATGGGAATTGGAGTAAAACAGTGTTTTCCCCAAAAAAGAAAAAACATACATCCTAATATGAAGCACCTAGTTGAGGATTAACAATATATCACCCCGAAGCAATTCCTAGTTATGGAAGGAGAATAAAACTATATTTGCAGTTAAAAGTTTGGATTTTAAAGATAAGTTCTTCGAACGAGTTTTAAAAACTGATAAATTCTAAGGATAGTTTGATGCAGGATGGGAGATGAAGAAAGAGAAAAAATAGGGAGAAGAGGGAGAAAGAGGAGAAAGGGGAAGAACACGAGAGGAAGACAAAGATAATTCAATAATTCATAAATCAAAACGTCCCAAATTACATCCATTACAGCCTATTTATAGGCTAATTGAAAACTTAACAGATAAATTTTAAATAAACTCTAACTCAAAAACACCACTTTAGTGTATTATTTGTCAATTTTCGTCAAGGTGTTACGTGGAGTTAGGCTTACTAGTCCCCAAACGGACTTGAGAGCTAGGCCGCAAACTGTATAAGTTTGGTTTTGGGTCTTTGTCAATTTGGCCTAGACACATGGCAGATTTTAGCATGGAAAAAGTCCAGATATGTTTAGTTATTTATGTAGTTGAATTCCGTAGGTAATGATTTTGGGTTCAAATTTTAGTGCCACTTTATGAATTGACAACGAGCCATTTTCTTCTAGCATCTGTCTTTTCAATCTTTTATTGGTAACTAGTTTGCTGGAAGAAGGCGGTACCATCTTTACTTTCGAAGGAACCAAGAGAAAGAATTACTTGAAGTCAGTACTGAGAGTTCATAATCCCTTGTTCTACTGGAAGGTACCCCATTTACAGATAACATTTTTTTTAATATGTCACTTCTACATAACCGTAATCACGTAGTAAGTTGCCAAAGAAACTCTTTGATTAACAGGTGGCAACCCAGGCTGATCTTGGTCTTGCAGATGCATATATTAGTGGTGATTTTTCATTTGTGGATAAAAATCAAGGCCTCCTAAATTTTTTCATGGTGACAGACCTTTTTTTTTATATATATATGGTGGCAACTTTTGCTTGAGCTACAATAGATGTTTTGTTTTTTTTGAACTTGTGGTGCCTTTTTGCAGATTCTCATTGCAAACAGGGATCTGGCTAGCTTCAATGAAGTGCATAGAAATACAAGGTTCAATTTATGTTAATAACCAGCTATGTTATTTTCATTTTGTTGAAATGACTTGGGCCTTGGCTGTGTGGTCAAATGGGGGGTTTTCAGATGAGAACTTGTATTCAAGTCTCACAAGGGCCAAGGGGTGTCTGTGCAGGTGTAATAAATAATTTTAGAAAGGGATCACTTTTTGCTACTTTTGCCTAAAATATCAGTACATTATGATGGCTGCATACTTGTTTCAGGGGTTGGTGGACTCCTATGTTTCTAACTGCTGCAGTGGCTTCTGCAAAATATTTCTATCGACACTTCTGGAGGCAAAACACTCTTACACAAGCTTGCCGAAACATTTCTCGTCATTATGACCTGGTTTGTATATAATTTAGCCCATTCGTTGTGCAAACTTATAACAGGGACTGATAGTGATTTCAAGTTTTCATGTTTCATTGAATGCAAGAGTATAAACTTTCATAGTTTTTTTTTTCTATTGTTTAATAGTTTCCAGTGCATACTGGAGTTTGATTTTGCCTATCTGATATCCACCCATTGGGATACAGTTCTTATACACCTACATTCTTTTTCAGAGCAATGATCTCTTTTCCTTGTTCTTGGATGAAACAATGACGTACTCGTGTGCAATATTTAAGGTTTGTTGGTCTTGTCATAGGCAAACTTCCTCTCATTTATTTGTACCTTCTTTTAGCACTCAAATGTCTACATACCAAGGCAATTATAAGTGTGCTGATGAGAAATAAATGAAAAAGATTCGTTCCTTTGTTTCTATAGCATGTGACACACTACGTTTGCTGAATCTTTCCTATTGGTAAAACATATAAAGAGAATGAGACTGAAGACATTTCCTGTTCTTCTTCTACAGAATGAAACAGAAGACCTAAAGGTTGCACAGCTACGAAAGATTTCTATTCTTATCGAAAAGGTGAGGCCAAACATGACGAGTCTTTTTGAATAAGTTTTGACCAGGATGAATGATCTCCTACTTTGTAATGCACTTATTTATGTTTAGCGAAATTGATGTCGACGAGGAAACAGAATACACCTAAAGACCAAGTTTGAACTTTAGATCTGTACGTAAAAGAAAATCTCACAAATTTGCTGTATTTCTCTCTTAGTGTTTGTCAATATAACCTTGACTCAGAAGGTATTGAGATTGGAGAGGAAAAGGCTGCGAGTCTCATTTAAAAATTTTAACAAAAATGAGGGTGAAGTTTATAGATGGGTATTATACCCAACACGTTAGTACCCTTTTTTTTATTTGAGAAACAAAGCTTCATTTATTAGACCAAATTGGTTAAACAACACATAAATTATTTTTTTTTTTTTTTTGAGGAAGATGATTTATATTTCATTGATTGATCCTTCAGTTGACTGTGTTACAAAGGATCCTATGGGGGATCTCTCACTTTCAGGTGAGGAAGTGTACTCCTTCTCGGGCTAACGAATCTGCAGATGAGTTAGCAGATCTGGGTATGTGTAACCATGTGCAGGATGTAGTTTGTCCTAATGACCAAATTTCCCTAAAATAGATTGTGAGTTTCCATGGCGGCTGAGAGGTCTTGTTGCATCAATTGATGACATTAAGACAGTCTTTTTCCACTATCAAATCCCCTTGGAGCTTTTCCTGGAAAATATTTAGGCAAAGTAGCATTGCAACAGTTTCAGCTACTACCGAGTCAGTGCTTGGTAAAGGCCCTCCATAGGAGAGAAGGTTTTGGCCCAAATGGTTTCTGAATACCCCTCCAAATATAGCAGGTCTTGGATTACTCCTGGAGGAACCATCTACATTCAACTTGGTAACTCCTTCAGGAGGGGGGTTCCACTGTATTGCTGGCTTTTCCAACTGGTGAGAGGTAAGGTTCGCCACATTATCCCACGATGCTCTCAAGTTGATCCCTTTTAAGTCTTGCATTTCTGTTAGGGTACTCAGCCAATATAGAACACTGTTAAGTATAAGTTCCTGCAGTTGGTTACCCTCCCATGTGGTTGAATTAAAGATTCTATTGTTTCTTTCCTCCCATATAATCCATGGAATGAAAGATATTGCTACCCCAAGCATGAGCTTTCCTTTCCTTGTGAGCTTCGGGTTTGACCAATGAGCAATAATTTTAAATAGATTCTGAAACATAGGCATTGGGTTGTCAAACTTAAACATGGACCAGAATCGAGTCCAGATCTGCCGAGCATAATGACATTGAATTAGTACATGATCAGTGGTCTCAAGTTATGGAAATTCTCTAACAACAAGTTGTTGAAGAGAAGCTCCATTCTTTGCTAATGAATCAATCCGACAATTACTGGACCGTTTTACATGACTCCAAGTCAATATTATTGCCTTATACAACCCTTATTTCCACTTCTGTTGCATCAACTGAAGAACCGGCACCAGAAAAAGAGAGTAAAGTTTTTGCATTTTGGTCATATACAATACCTCTAGTCCCAGCTAATCTTGGAATGACTCTAGAAGATCCATCTGCTTTACAACAGATTGCCCTTATAAATTGTTATTTTTATATTCTCACTAAAAAAAAATCTATAACCCTTTTACTTAATAATGAATGCACTATCAGTTGAGAACTTTAAATCAGGAATAATGACTCAAAATAATCTTACAATTGAAGGCAAGTAGCGAAAATACTCTTTTGTGAAGTAAATTATGTAAACTTAAAGACTGAATATGGAAGAAGTCAAAGTAAAGAAGAAGAAAAGAGAGTATTGGAGAGAAAGCTTGACCCAGCCTTTCTTGAGGGTTATATAGTTGATCCCTCTCAGTGTTTTGTTTATGTCAGTGATAAATTACGTCAATGACTAAATTATTTTGAATCTCTAAACCATGTAAGTACAACAGAATAAAAAGGATATCTTGGGTTATCTAACTCCACACCTTGTTCTAGTCATTGTCTGTAAAGATTGAGTCTAGTTTCCAAAAATTGCTTGCTATTTAGGATTCATATTTCAAAGTCATGGATATTTTGGTCACTATGCCATAATGAATTAGTCTTTATTCAGCGTTATTTATTCCTTCTATAGTGGCACACGTGTTAGTCCCTTAGGTTATGTTATTTTATTCAATAAGCAACTTCGTGGCATTCTTGTGATTTGATGTAACTGCAACCTATATTCTCTCTTGTCTTTTTGCATATTCTCCTATCTTCTTCTTCCTCTCTCCCCTACTCGGTTTCACATGGTATCTGAGTGGGTCTATACATGACAACTCGTCACTTACAGGGGTCATAGGATCTTCTTCCTCTAGGCTTTTCGTAGTAGAAGTTAGATGAAGGCTGAAATAAATTTCTGCTGCTAGGCGATTAGGAAAAGCACTTTTTTTTTTTTTTTTTTTTTTTTTTTGTTCTATGGCTGTGTAAATTATGGTTCATATTGTGTTTTAAGTGCTAGATGTACAATCTACTGCCCTTAAAAACGGTTTTTATTGCTGCTGAATCGCTGGACTCATACTGCAGCGTGAAAAGACTAAATTGTTTTATGCCTTGGTAATTGTGCCAAACTGTTTTAACTCCCCAGAGCTTGCGGAAAGGTGTTTTTTGGGCATCAGAGTTTTTCCAGGGGTTTTAAAAGCATAAATGTGTGTTCTTTCAGACGTTGTGTGTTGTGTTGATATCATCATCATTAGGGCAGACGTCAACATCTATTTGGCATGTAATTTCTGTGGATATTGATTGGATTATGGTTCAATTGGGCTGTGTAGAGGCTTTTTTTATTCTCTTGTTCTGACGTCATCGGTTAATAAAAAACAGTATTTTCTCTTGACTTGGGAACTGTACCAGACCTGCGTCGGTGTTAATTGGCCTCTGGAAAGCTTCGTAAAGTGTTTCAAATCATTCATATGTGTTCTCAATTTAGTGCTGAAATTGTTATAGTTTAGGCTGATGTTCCATATTTTATATATTTTTTCTTTCAATATCAGAAGAACATCCTTTGTTCCATATATTTTTTCTTTTGATATTTCTTGCCCCATTTCTTGTAAAAAATATTATAGGCTAGAATAGAGAGAAAGCATGAAGTACTTGAAATTGGATGTGGTTGGGGGAGCCTGGCTATTGAAGTTGTGAAGCAAACAGGATGTAAGTACACAGGCATCACTCTGTCCAAAGAACAACTGGAGTATGCTGAGAGAAAAGTGAAAGAAGCTGGTCTCGAGGTGCACAGTATTCTGCATTATCATTGTTTACAAGTTTTTCTATTTGACTTAGTTCTGGTTTGGCTAAATGTGTTAACATAGACGTTTGTACTGAAAGGATCATATAAAGTTCTTATTGTGTGACTACCGCCAATTACCCATTAGTTCCAAATTTGACAGAATTATATCTTGGTAAGCTGATCCTCATGTGAACTTATGTAGCTTCTGGTGATGTGGTTTATTAGCTGACATTGGCATTACATTTTCCTCAGTGAAATGCTTGAAGCAGTTGGTCATGAATTCATGGAAGAGTTCTTTAGATGTTGTGAATCAGTTCTAGCTAAGGATGGCCTCCTTGTCCTGCAGGTTACAAAACCTTAAATTTGTTATGTTACTCCCACGAGTCTAAAATCATATTTGAATGATCAGTATTTTAGTTGGATAAATAAAAGGTAATTTGGCGGCCCAGCATGTCTCAGTTTCTTATAGTGACTGCCCTTGAGATTTCTCTTTCAGTTTACTTCAATACCAGAAGAACGATATGAAGAGTATAGGAGAAGCTCAGACTTTATAAAAGAATATATCTTCCCTGGTGCATGTATTCCCTCTTTGAATAAAGTAACATCAGCCATGGCAGCTGCCTCTAAGCTCTGGTAAAACATCATCATTTTTTATTCTGCTTGAAGTTTTGACTCTCTGTGACTATCTATTCTCATCTCTCCATTGGAAAGCATTCTGAAGCTCTTAATACTTGTGAATGTAGTATCGAACATGTGGAAAACATTGGCATTCATTTCTATCAGACCTTGCTCTATTGGTGTCATAATTTTATGACAAGGCAGAGGTAAGGGCTGTTGGCATATAATCAATTAAATAATTAAGATGAGTAAGAAATTTTTTTTACTTTGAAGTCTCCATAAAGATTTTTATTTCTGAGATGTATATTATTTGATTCAAATTTCTTTTAGTACATAAAATCATTTTTAGATTTCAATCTTTGTAAATGCTATGCGTACAATACTGTTTGTATGCATTTTGGGTACACCCCTCACTCTAGAAGTGGGGTATTAAAATATTCCTCTTGGGGTCCCACTTCTACAGTGAGGGGTGTACCCAAAATGTACACAAACAGTATTGTATGCTTAGCATTACTCATAGATATATCCTTGGGTATCTGACAAACATCACAATGTTTGCTTTGTAGAGAAATTCTGGAGCTAGGTTTTGATGAAAAGTTTATACGTACTTGGGAGTACTATTTTATATATTGTGCTGCTGGTTTCAAGTCGAGGACACTCGGTAATTATCAGGTATAAGTCTTGACTTGCATCGATCTCGCTTAAGAACTCGATGCTGACATATAATGGAAACACATTCTAAAGACCAAGTTTAACCTTCAGATCTAGTGGATGAACAGAAACCAACAAGTTTGCACTTCAACTGCACTCTGACCTAGAAAGAACTAATCTGACCTAAACTGAAAAAATACTTCAGATATATTAGGAAAAGGCAGCAAACTTCATTCAGGAGTGATTAAAGTCTGGAGTAGTTTAGTGTTAAAGTATTGAACCCAAAAACTCACTATTTTCCTTATTAAATGTATGTTTAGCCCTTCAATTATGTGTTCCTCATGGAAATTATAAACATTCCTTTTAACTAATGCATCTTCCATTTTCTTTTGAATGGAAGCACACCCTAAAGATCAGAGTAAACTAAATATCCAGAGGCCAAACATAAGCCAACAAGTTTGCACATCAACTGAGCTCTGACCTACAAAGACTTGTGGTAAATATGTCTGAGAATGTTTTCGTCTCACCTAAACTTAAAAGGACTTGAGTGGAGGAAAAGACAAAAACTTTAATCAGGATTAGTGATTGAACTGTAGTAGTACTAGTAGTTTAAGATTGTGGTATTAAACCTGTGAAATCGAGTAGGAGACTCGATATCATGTTACTCCATGGCTGAATCAACTGGTGTGGAAGCAGCCTTGGCTCCTAATCACCTATACTCATGAATAATGTCCATCACACAATGTCCAAGAATTAGCGTAAGAAGCCAAAATCCTTTACATGAAAATGATGATTCAAATATGACTTAGCCTCATTCATACTTGCCCAATCATCACCTATGAGAACAACATATACCGCAAGAACAACCAGTCCAGTAGGCCGCCTCAAAATAAAAAGAATGATCACAATGGCTTTTCTTAAAACCGAAATTGCCAACCACTGTACAGAATTTATCAAACCAGGCTCGAGGGATCTGTGTCAACCCATATATCAACTTATGAAGACGACAAACCTTAGATTCCTCCCCCTGTTGGACATAACCAGGCGGTTGCTGCATATAACTTCCCAATGTAGATCACCATAAAGAAATGCATTTTATATGTCAAGCTAAAACAAGGGGTAACAAATCTATGAGTACTAGATGCCCTAGACTCAATAATCCATAGAAGAGACCTGAAGTGAGAAAATACCTAATGTAGTAGTTGAGGTCATTGCTAAAGAAGTATATGGTACTGCTGGAGAGGAAGAAGAGGAACCTGACTTCTTGGCAAATTTTGACAAAAACTCATGCATTGCTGCCACTAGATCTGGCACATCAATCACTAAATCCCCTTGGCCAACATTGTTTGCCCAAGCCTGTTTGCCAAACTTGGCCCAACATCTCTTGAACTCATGATTGTTTTTGCCACATAGCATGCATTTTTCTCTCTTTTTTTTTTGAAAGAAGAGGTATTATCTTTACCTTTACCTTTGTAATTGTTGCTTTTACCTATGGAGAAAGAATTAGTGCTATTAATGGTGGATGTACTGTTAAGCGCAAAATTATTCTCTGAAGAACCTTTTGATGACAAGAGACAAGTGGACACAACAATAAAGACATTATAATATACATCCTCTAAAGTACTATTATCTTCCTCGGCTGCCAAAATTTGCGCTACAACACAATCAAACTTAGAACCCAATCCATCTAAACACTGCATCACATTTACCTAATTCATTTGTCACTTTGTAACACTAACATCCGAATCTAGAAGATGATAATTCTATTCTGCAGAAGACCTCTCATTTAAATAAAATATCGAGTTATTGATTTTGCACCTCTAGAAAGAGTAATCAAATGTTTATACAAATTATAAATGTGATCAAAATTCTCTATGAGATAGATCTTTAGCTGTAAGACAACTCATGACTTGTCTGGCTATGTCATCTTCTATACATCTAGTGATCCAAGTCTGAACATGCAAATCTTTAGCTCTCCAAATTATTGAAATTTTCTCTGGGGGATGTTCGAGAAAATAACTCTCTTTCATCTTAGCCCCCAAATATTTTTTAACCGAAGATGCCCACAACAAATAGTTTTCACCATTCAACTTCGTAGAAGTGATCTGAATAGTGTCCAAAGCTAAAACAATAACCCCATCAAAAATTCCAAAATTAGATATGTCACTAGTAGACATGATAACAACAAAGCAGCAACCCAAGAGTGAACAATTCAGAGCAAATATGTAATGATGATGTCAGCAAGGATGATGTCAGCCCTAATTAGTCATCACTAGTCGGCAAAAAAAAAAATAAAATCCCTCAATCAATGTAGAACCCTCCTCTCTTTCCCACAAAATGCCTCTACTCTCCCTCTCCTTTCATGTTGCTCGAAAATATACCAGTTGTTAATTCTCAGCAAGATTGATGAACGGCCTCCGTATTGCTTCCTCCTGCAACCTCCCTTCTCGCTTCCTCCGGCGACCTCCCTTCTCACTCATCCGGCGACCTCTTGTCTCGCTTCCTAAGCCATCCACGCGAGGAAGGAGAGGGAGAGTCGGACTGTTTTGGTTTTTTTTTTTTTTGCTGACTAGGGTTTTCGTGTTGCACGAATCTCGAGGCAGTGTAAAGATCCATTTTTTACCAATAGTTGTAGTAGCAGTTGCAGATACAAGTTCCTACGAACCCAACAACAGCAAAGGAATTCTCTTTAGGAGTAAACACATAGGCACAACACTTCAATCCATAATAAAATCTATTATCAAGTGATAATGGCTGAAGAACACTAAAAAATACAAACTTTAAGGATCGCCCAAAATCTAAGACCTCTCTAAAACCTCTGATTCGACGTCGGATTAATAGAGGAGAAATCAAACTCAGATGCCCTAGATTAGTCTTCATGCTCTAATACCTTGTGAAATTGAGCAGAGAGAGAGAGAGAGGTAGGAGAAGAGAGAAGAGAAGATGAAGTAAAGAGAAGATGAAGTAAAGAGAAGATGAAGGAAAGAGGTCGTGTGGTGTGGTGTTACTGACCCACAACCTAAACCATGTACTAAGAGTCCGAAAATATAAAATTACAGCAATGCCATTCATGGCTTGACGAACAAATAAGCTACTGTAATAAACAAATATTAACAACTAAAATTTTACAAAATTACTAAACTACCCTGACTCGTAACGAAACCCAATAACCCACTATTCCCTTATTAAATGTCAGTTTGGCACTTCCATTACATTTCCTTAGGATATTTATAAACATACCCTTCTAGTTTTTGTATACCATTTTCTTTTGGATAGAAATACAACTATCAGCTAACTTTTTTTTTTTTTAAACGAAGATAATGATCTTTTACTGCTTTCCAAAGTCAAATTAATTAATTGCATCTGGATTACAAAGCTTTCAAAATTGGATAAACAATAGCAGGATAAAAAATACATGATTACACTTAAATGTGAGGGAGTTGTTGCCGGATATAGGTCCAAGTCTATTTGTTCTTTCTTTTGCCAATTGATTAGCAAGAGAATTTTCTGAATGTAGTATAACCTTCCATATGATATTCCATCCTTTGCTGATTTTTGAAGCTTCATCAACACTGTGTTTAAGTTTCCATGGGATGTTGATTGAGTGCATTACCCAACCAATGGTCAAGGTAGAGTCCCTTTCAATGATGATAGGAGTGTTGACTAGCGTTACCGCAATTGTAATCCCTTCAAGTAAACCAGCGGCTTCTGTTTCATTAGAAGTTGCAATCGCATGTGGTATTGGAATTCAACTTAGAAGTTACTTCATTAGCGTTATCACAATTTTTAGTGTCCCTTTCAATGATGATAGGAGTGTTGACTAGCATTACCGCAATTGTAATCCCTTCAAGTAAATCAGCGGCTTCTGCTTCATTAGAAGTTGCAATCGCATGTGGTATTGGACTTCAACTTAGAAGTTACTTCATTAGCGTTATCACAATTTTCTTTTGGATGTAAATACAACCTAAAAATTGGAAATACATGGCTTTCTTAAAAAAAACCATCCTATGGAAACCAAAAGCAAGATACAAGTTCCGAATATCCTCTCATACAGTCAATGGAGAAAACAAACTATTGATAAAGATATTATAGAAACAATATTGTCTCTCACTTCTCTAGTTTATTTGTTGAAGACACCCAATCAACCTCTATTGCAAGGATTCATTTGCAACTGGTTAGCTCCTGACCGGGTTGCTGATCTACAAAAGTCTTTCACCCCTGAGGAAATTGACGAGGCAGGTAAACGTCTCCCCAAAGACAGCTCTAGGCCTGGATGGATACAATGGTGAGTTCTTCAATGTTTGTTGGCCTATTAGCTAGAATGATATGGTTCAGCTGTTTCAACACTTCTACCAATTTGGCCTCACTAGTTCTGCTCTTGGGGCCACCTTCATTGCTCTAGTTTCCAATAAACATTGTGTGGAGCATGTTATTGACTTCAGGCCTATCTGTCTGGCATGTAGTACCTATAAAATCATTGCTAAAATTTTGCCAGCAAGACTATAAGACGTGATGGGTCATATTATTAGCTCAGAACAACATGCTTTCATCAAAGGAATGGTAATTTGTTATGCCACAATGAATGTGCATGAGATTCTACATAGTTGTCAACAATCAGGAGAGTCAAGGGTGTTACGAAGCTAGATTTTAAAATGGCATCCAATAAGGTCTCTTCGAACTATTTGGGATTAGTAATGGAGCCGTTGGGCTTTGGTTGGCGATGAAGAAAATGGATAATGACATGCATTTCTTCAGCAAGATACCCCATCCTGATTAATGGTGGAACTCATAGGTTCATCAAACCCACACGGGGACTCAGACAAGGCAATCCTTTGTCTCCCATGCTCTTTAACATAGCGGGTGAGGGCTTGAGATACATGTTGAACATAACTCTTGATGAGGGGTGGATTGACCCCATGATTGATAGAGACTGCCTTCAAGCTCCACTTGTGCACTTTGCTGGCAATACCATCCTCTTCCGTAAGGGCACAATTGAACAAATAAGAGATAAGTTAGATATTGATGTTGTTTGAAATAACATCGGGATTGAAGATAAATTGGTCCAAGTATGCAATTTATGGGTAACATGTTGGGGCGTAAAATTGGCCCTCTCCTTTTACTTATTTTGCTTTGCCCCTCTTCACTAGAAGGGAAACCAGAAATTTATGGGATCTTGTTACTAAAAAATTGAACCTCAGGTCGGGGAACTAGAAACTTATGGGATCACTAGAAGGGCAACTGATGAATTGGTGAGGTTACCTTGGCTGAGAAACTTCCAAAAAAAAACTTATTAGCCAAGAATGAGGATTGCCTCATTGGTGGCATTGCTCCAATTCGGCAATTGAGGGATGTGGATTGGACCCCTTTCTTTAGAATGCATTTAAATAATGAGGAGGCTGTTGAGGTATCCACACTACAAGAGGAATTGAACAAGCTCTACTTGGGAAGAGACAAGGAGGATGAATTGATATGGAGGTCTCATCCAAAGGGATGCTACTCGGTCAGCTCTAGATATTCTTGCCTAATTAACCAATGTCAGCAACCCCACCAGGCCACTATGGTTTGGTCACTTTTATGCTTGAGGAAGCAAGTTTTCTTTTGATGGAGTTGTTTCAGAGGAAGATTACCCATCAGGGATACTTTAATGAGGATGGGGATTTAGATTCAAGATTTAGCTTGCCCTTTATGTAATTTGAGAGCAGAGTCAATCATCTCTTGATATATTGCCCTTTCAGTTGGAATATATAGATATTCTTTCTTATTTAGTTTGAGTTCATTTTCTCTATTCCTCGTGACCTAGATGGTATTATTGCCCTTGTTGGATCTCTAGGTTTTAGATGCACAAAAAAGCTTATGGTTGCTTGTTGCTTGGGGTTTATTCCATGGCTGATTTAGGGGAAAAAGGATAATAGAATTTTTCTGCATAAAGTCACTACTTGACTGATATTTGCAATTGTATCACTCATTAGATTATCTATTGGTTAAAAGTTCAGGAGTTCGAGTTCAAAAATAATGATTGTGAAGCAATTTGCATTTATTGTAATATACACTGCAAGGGGGGGTTTGGTTCCTCTGCCGCTACATTCCTATAAACTGCATTTTGATGGATCGTCTTATGGGTATCCTGGACTAGCTGGTATAGAGATTAAATCATGAACACCACTGCAGATATTTTCCTCAAATATCCTGGTCCACTTGGTATTGTTGATTGCACAATTGCTGAAACTAAGAGTTCACTTGAAGCGCTTAAATGTTTTCTCAAGTTCCATTTTCTTGGACCACTACATGTTGAAGGTGACTACCAAGTGATGATTCAATGGTGCAAGAACGATCTCAAGCCGAGAGAGAGAGAGAGAGAGAGAGAGAGAGAGATCAGAGAGAGAGATCAGAGAGAGAGAGAGAGAGAGAGAGAGAGAGAGAGAGAGAGAGAGAGAGAGAGAGAGATCAGAGAGAGAGATCAGAGAGAGAGATCAGAGAGAGATCAGAGAGAGAGAGAGAGAGAGAGAGAGAGAGATCGAGAGATCAGAGAGAGAGATCAGAGAGAGAGAGAGAGAGAGAGAGAGATCAGAGAGAGATCAGAGAGAGAGATCAGAGAGAGAGATCAGAGAGAGAGATCAGAGAGAGAGAGATCAGAGAGAGAGAGATCAGAGAGAGAGAGAGAGAGAGGGGTTTGGCTTCCTCTGCCGCTACATTCCTATAAACTGCATTTTGATGGATCGTCTTATGGGTATCCTGGACTAGCTGGTATAGAGATTAAATCATGAACACCACTGCAGATATTTTCCTCAAATATCCTGGTCCACTTGGTATTGTTGATTGCACAATTGCAGAAACTAAGAGTTCACTTGAAGCGCTTAAATGTTTTCTCAAGTTCCATTTTCTTGGACCACTACATGTTGAAGGTGACTACCAAGTGTTGATTCAATGGTGCAAGAAACGATCAAGAGAGATCAGAGAGAGAGAGAGAGAGAGAGAGAGAGAGAGAGAGAGAGAGAGAGAGAGAGAGAGAGAGAGAGAGAGAGAGAGAGAGAGAGAGAGAGAGAGAGAGAGATCAGAGAGAGATCAGAGAGAGAGATCAGAGAGAGAGAGATCAGAGAGAGAGAGAGAGAGAGAGAGAGAGAGAGAGAGAGAGAGAGAGAGAGAGAGAGAGAGAGAGAGAGAGAGAGAGAGAGAGAGAGAGAGATCAGAGAGAGATCAGAGAGAGAGAGATCAGAGAGAGAGATCAGAGAGAGAGATCAGAGAGAGAGATCAGAGAGAGAGAGAGAGAGAGAGAGAGATCAGAGAGAGATCAGAGAGAGAGATCAGAGAGAGATCAGAGAGAGAGATCAGAGAGAGAGAGAGATCAGAGAGAGAGATCAGAGAGAGAGAGAGAGAGAGATCAGAGAGAGAGAGAGAGATCAGAGAGAGAGAGAGATCAGAGAGAGAGAGATCAGAGAGAGAGATCAGAGAGAGAGAGATCGAGAGAGATCAGAGAGAGAGAGAGAGAAAGATCAGAGAGAGAGAGATCAGAGGGGGTGAGAGAGAGAGAGATCAGAGAGAGAGAGAGAGAGAGAGAGAGATCAGAGAGAGAGAGCATGACTCGAGACCCTAATCGTTAATTGGTGTGTCTGCAGGCTTACATTCTAGAAGACCCACTTCGGATAGTAAGTCTAAAATATATTATCGTTGAGAGAGAAATATACCTTGTTTATATCTAGTAACTAGATATTCATCTGCATAAGGTGTGATTTGTGCAATAAATATCATTGTCATTGTAAAGTTGGGCCGAAGTCTACCCCAAAATGACTGAAGTTCGGAAGTCTCTTTCTAACTAATAATCCAGATCTTTTCTACTCATTTATTTGTAGAAGAAACTCTAACACTCCCCCGCACGTGTGGGCCTTCCTTTGGACTCTTACACGTGCACAATTTGGATGGAGACCCACGTACGATTACCCGCTCTAATATCATGTAAAGTTAGGCCAATCTCTCTTCATAATATTAAAACAACTAAAAATCCTTATTTTTTCTACTACTTTTCGTGCTCTACAAAATAATTTTAAAAAGTCGTGTAATTTATCAAGCAAATCTCCCTTCCTAATTTTGAAAAACAAAATCTCTTTTTTATTTCTTCTTCCTTTAAAATTTGTGTATGGTAGAAAATTGACAAGTTGCTCTAATAACAATATTGTCTGTTGAAACTAGTAGTCCAACCTCCGATGTATCTTGGTGCTGATAAGATATCTTGTATAGTGTTGGGGCAGGTCAACCTCTTGACAAGCTCCATATTTTTCATTCATCCTATCCCGTTAAAAATGTATATTGACATAATAAATAATCGAGCTACAAGCTACGATTTTTTCATTGTTCTTACCTGCTTGTTTTGTTTTCTTCTGAGTACTTGAAACTAATTCTGCACGGCATTGAAAGGCTCTAATACTTCTATTAAATGCTGTAGATTGTCTTGTCCCACCCTGGCAACCTTGACGCATTCACAGATCCATACAACACTATCTATCAGCATACAGAGTCATGTCTATAACCTGGCAAAATTTCCTGTCCTGTACTTCAAAGTTACATTATCTTTTCAGATGACTCTTCTTTTATCACATGAAAATCGTCAATACTATAAATGTTTAGGTATCATTGAAAAAGGACAGATCATGATTTTATTTATTGCAAGAGCAAAACCAAGCTTTGAAACTTAGTTTTTCTCTTTTGCGGTTTGTAGAACTCAAAAATCTTTTCTTTCATTTTTGCTGTTTGTCAAAACTAAAATTTCCGTGAAATATTCCCCTACAAATTATTCCCAGCAACCTGAAATTACTAACCGAATATGATTGGATGCATCCAAAAGACATTTTTATGTAATGGGGCTGCCCAACATCAGAAATTTTTATGTAATGGGGCAGCCCAACATCAGAAATTATGCAAGCTTTGTTTGGTCTCACTGCGGTAAAATGTAAGATGCTTCTATATCAAAATAAAAATATAAGATCTTCTATATCAAAAATCGAAACTTAATTGTGAGATAATAATAAGTCATAAGATCTTCTTAGAGTGAATATGTGCCTTATTTTATTGCAAATTCCCTTGAATTACTCAAGATCGAGTCTCTCTCCTTGAACCCGTTAGTGACCTCCAGATGGGGAGGAAAGATAACATGTTGCTTTGGGTGGAGAGAGGACCGATCTTTCTAAAAGATTTAACCCTAATTGTCACTTTTCACCGAAGTGGTTGGTATTTCCAAAGACCAATAGGATTTGAGAGCACGTTAAATTACTTGTTTGATAATGTGACAATAAGCTACATGAGTCACATAAATGAAATTAAATATTCCAGCATTATCCCACTTGGCCCATAAGCCATTGTCCTCTTAATGGTTTATAATGCAAGATAATGCGCATAAATAAGGCTAAATCCTTACTTGAATTGGTCCTACCATAAATAACTAGAAAGAAAAACAATAGCGATCTAATAATATCATAAGATAAACAAGATGCAAAAATTATTCAAAAAAAAAATTTAAAAGAGCTAATAGTGTCAAATATATAAAGAGGCAAAAATAATATCAATAATGAGTTTCAGTAATATCCTTTGGGTTTAATACATTTGTTAAAGGATCCACAATCATAAGGTTGGATCCAATGTGCTCACTTGACACTCTATTTAAATTCCATATATTTAGCACCTTCCAAACAATTGTCATTTTTTTAAAAGAAGATTGCTTCAACATTATCATAACAAATCTTCTCTAACTTGATAATATTGTTGGCAATTTCAAACTCTGAAATAAAGTTTGGTTAGCCATAAAATATAAATAGTGGTTTTGAAGCAAGCCACAAACTCGGCTTCCAAAATGCAAGTAGCAATAACAAACTGTTTTTCACTCTTCCATGAGATGGCTACTCCAGCATTCTTTAACAAATTATCAAATGTGTTTTTTAAATGTCAAACACATTTTGCATAATCTGAATTTGATTATCAAATCACTTCTGAGATGACCATATTTCTTGTATCATAATACTTTGTTTGCTTCTTTCCAATGTTCCTTTTTGGGATTGTTTTGATATCAGCCCTGCATTCCCACAAGAAAGTACTATTGTCTGCCTTGTACAAATCTGAGCCTACATCAAGCTTCCCTCAACATACGTGTAAGGCGTGTTTTTGCATTTGTTTGCATTCAATTTCATTTTCTGGGCACATCATAAGGGTGAACTTAACCCTTTTTTTAATTGGAACAAAACTTACTGTGGATTTTTCCATTCTGAATTTCTCTATAGCTTTATTGATATATGCTTTCTTAGACAACCTTAATAATCTTGTGTTCTATCACAAAATATTTTAATTCCAATTGCATAGGATGCCTCACCTATATCTTTCATTTCGAAGTTCTTAGATTGAAATTCATCAACATACCAAATCAACAAAATAATCTTGCTCCCACTGACCTTAGGATACATACACCGATGAATGGCGTTATCTTTAAATCCAAAAAAGTGATGGTGTCATTAAACTTAATAAACTACTCTTGAGAGGTTTGCTTAAGACTATATATTGATTTAAAAAAAAAAATTACACTCAAGACCTCCATTCCTTCAGTTGAAAAGCCTTCAAATAAAGTCATGTAGACATCTTCCTCTAAATTCCCATTCAGAGAGACAATTTTCACATCAATTTGGTATAGCTCTAAATTAGAATGAGATACCAATGCCATAATAATTCTAAAAGAGTCTTTTTAAAGAGGCAGGTGAAAAATGCCTCTTCGTAGTTAACTACATCTTTCTGAGTGAAACCTTTTGGAAACGAGTCTGAGCTTGTATCGTTTCATAAAAATCATATTTTTCATTCATTCAACCATATCGTTACAAAGATCGGAACCCATATTTATACTAGATTACATACCTATTTCAGCTTTACACGAAACATGGTAAGAATAAAAATATTTCTTTACACGATTTACTCCTACAATCTAGTGATAGACAGCTCATGCCAGCACTCCCCCTCAAGTTAGTGCGCACAAATCTTGGATGCCCAACTTGTTAAGTGAGCTGCAGAAATTCTTACTGCAAACTGCTTTTGTGAGTATATTTGCTAGCTGGTCTTCGGACTTAACAAAAGGAAATCGAATAATGTTTTCCTCAATATTTTGTTTGAGAAAATGTCGATCAACCTCCACATGTTTTGTTCGGTCATTTTGAACAAGATTATGTGATATTATGATATATCAATGGCAGCCTTGTTATCATGAAACAAATCCATCTCACATTTAGGAGCAAGACCAGTTTCGGTTATCTCCTGAGCCATAGAAGTTTGGTAAGACCTTCAGCCATTCCTCAAAATTCAGTTCAGTACTAGACAATGCCACAACTTTTTGCTTTTTACTCTTCTATGTAACATGATCCTTGCAAACAAATGTGAAGTAACCTAAAGTTGACTTCCTATCAGAAACATTTACTGCCTAGTCTACATCTATATATTCTTCAATTCATAAATAATTTTTTTTCAAGAACATAATTCCTTTTTCAGGAGAAAACTTCAAATAACGAAGAATTTTGATCACTGCATCCATATGATCTTCACTTGGACAATGCATAAATTGACTCACCACACTTACAACATAGGCAATATCAAGGAGAGTAGGTGAAAGATAAATTAGTTTTCCAACTAACCTTTGGTACCTATCCTTGTTCGTAGGTACTTGATCAAGGTATTGTCCGAGTTTGTGATTCTTGATATTTGGTGAGTCTGCAGGCTTACATTCTAGAAGACCCACTTCTAATAGTAAGTCTAAATATATTATCGTTGAGAGAGAAATATACCTTGTTTATATCTAGTAACTGTAATCCCCGGAAAGTATTTCAATCCTCCTAAATTCTTCGTCTCGAATTCAAATACCAAATGTCTTCGAAGTTTTAATATTTCTTCTGGATCATCTCCTGTAAGAATCATGTCATCTACATAGACTATTAGGGCCGTTTCCTTGCCAAATTGATGTTTACAAAACAATGTATGATCATAATTACTTTTTTGAAAGGTATATTTCTTCATTGTCACACTAAATCTCCCAAACCATACTTTAGGAGATTGTTTTAATCCATACAATGCTCGTTGCAGTTTACACACAATCTTGTCTCTTGACTTCATTGTATAACTTGGTGGAATGTCCATATAGACTTCCTCCTCAAGATCAATGTGGATGAAGGCATTCTTTACATCAAACTGATTTAGTGGCCGATCAAAATTCGCAGCAAGAGACAATAACACTCGAACCATATTTAATTTAGCCATTGGTGAGAAAGTCTAGCCTTTAGCCACTAGTCGAGCTTTACACCGCTCAATAGATCCATCTGATTTATGTTTGATTGAGAACACCCATCTGCATGCTACTGGTTTGTTTTCCCTTAGGCAAAGGAACCAGAGTCATAATGCCATTAGCATTAGCAATACTAATTCGTCTTGAAACAGAAGAATGTGAGAAATCAACAGCATCAAAGGTCATGTGATTTGTGGCTCCCGAATCAAGAATCCATGCATTGCGCTCGCCATCCTAAGAAGAAGTAGAGATGGCAATACCTCGAGTAGAAGTCAACGTTTCTATAGACGTATCTGAAGCCAGAATAAGAAAAAGGTGTGGCATTGCTATCCCAATTGCTGCCTTGCCCATTTTTTCATTAGACGTCACAACCTCAAGTTTTTTCTTTGCCTGGAGTTCATTCCACCACTTGGGATATCCATGTAATTTAAATCAAGTTTCATGTGTATGCTTTTGGTTGCCGCTATGAGAACACATTGTTTCAACCGAAGAAGTCCGAGTTTTAGATGACAAACCTGATTTCCCATTACCCGATGGAAAGGGCTTAGGATTTAATGGGCTGCACCAATTTCAGTCCTCTGGAGGCTAGAACTACTCCTGAAGTATCATCAACACCATCATTATTCATGGCGGCCTAACGGACAATTTCTCGATGGACTTGACACTAAGCCTGTTCAACCATAGGAAATGGCCGCATCCGGATATTCTTGATTTTGAGATGCCATAATCTAAAAAACAAGTTTCTCTGTTGTCGACAATTTAGTGTTAGCGCAGGAAAAATTTTCAGAAAATACTGTACCAAGTCACCTCACTAGGTCCTACTGAATCTTGTTGAATGGAATCGAATAGAGCTCGGCTAAATAGAACTAGTCAAAATGAACCAGACCAGATCGTTGTGAACCAGACCAAATTGATGTGAACCGGACCAAAGCAACGTGAACCAGACCAAATCTAGATGAACCGAACCGGCTTAATCTTCTGAAACTTATTACAAAAACCTAGCTAGGTCTTCTCGCGCGAAGCTCAGTCTGCAAGTCGCGAAATCCCCATGCCGAAGTCCAGGTAACTTGTCGGAGGTCTCTCGCGCGGAAGTTTGGAAGGAACGAAACAGGAGGGAAGGCAACCCTTCTCTTCTTTTCTTCTTCTCAAGTCATCACCTCCGTGTTTTCCACAGAGGCCCTTTGGAGGAACGCAGAGTGAGCGTGAACACAAAAGGATTTCGAGTTGCAAATTCCTCGCCTCAACAGAACGATCCTTCTGATTTCTCTGTTTTTATTATTTGAAAGGGTAATTGGTGGTCAACCGTTGGATAGGTCAAAGAAAAGTACTTGCTCTAATACCATGATAAAATCTTTTTTTTATTCATTCAATCGTCGTTACAGAGGTTGGAACTCATATTATACTAGATGGCATACCTATTTCAGCTTATGAAACATGGTAAAATAAAATATATATATACAAGAGTTACTCCTATAATCAAGTTATAGACAGCTCACGCCAACTATTGTCATTTAAATTGCACTTGATCTTATAGACCCATATACACCTCCTTTTCCATTTGGTACTATTGTGAAGAAGATCAAACCATGCTTGGTCTCGTGTAGCCTCGATCTTCTTCTTTTTTTTTAACCTTTTATTTCTTTTCAGTTCTCTAACTTTTGTAGTCGATTGACAACTTATTTGATTTTTAAATATCCAATATATCACTATTATACTAAAGCAAGCTGTCTAGAATAAAGATGCTAGTTTGGAACATCGAAATCTAGATTTCGCTTAAATTTAATGAGAATGGCAGGTACCTATAAAATTGAATTGATTGCAGAACTTTCGAAAAAGGTTGATAATTTGCTTAGATTTTTCTACATTTATGCATAATTTCGTTCTCTTACCAACATTTATTGTCGTAAGTCTCATGGACTATAATTGTTTTCTACATTTATTGTGCAAGATTATAACTAAATAATACAACTTCATCATAACAAAAACATGTTAACTAAGTACGTGATATAAATCAACAACGATCATTGTTATTATTGCAAAACAACACACCCTTATGATCAATATTGTTGCAGTGTTTTCAAGTAATATTGTGTGATGTTATTGCATTGTTATAAACATTGCACCATGTAATTCATTACTTGTACTAGTTAGTCTAGTTTATCATATTGCCTTGGATGGTTAAACAAGTTATGTCTTATCAGTACCTCCTTATGAGCTGACCTAGTTCCATTTTTTGTAGAATCTGAGTATTACGGAAAGGAAGGCAATTTCGTCCGTCAGTCTCTCAGATAATAAAGGGAAATGGCGAAATGCGGCACACTGTAATTTTATTAATAAAACAGTCAATGATTGGTTAACTTTACAATTTGAAAACCATTATAAAAGATGCAGATGGTGTAACGCATAAAAAGTATATGTAGATATTGATCTTATAAATTATTGAGTGGTGATAAAAGTACCTCAAAATATTACTTCAAGCATTTACATCTCCACGCGACCACGTTGGAGTTTAGGTAAGAGAGAATCTCAGATATAAATTGGCAATATTTTTTTTAATAAAATATTATTTTCCTATGGGTAAACCTTAAACCCTAGATTTTCTTTTATCTATACCACCAAATGTAGCCACGTCACAATATAAAATCTCAAAGTAAAATCACACAGATCATTTTTCTAAATTATTAAGAAATTATTTATCATTAACATTATGTACTCTATTTGACGTAAAAAAACTGGCAGATGTTTGCATGTTTCTGGATTTTACCAGTTTAGCTTAGTGCATTAGCTTTCTCATTTCTGGGATGATAACCATGTTCAGCCAATGGAGAAATCATGAATCTTAGAGACCTAACGTACTAGGATGAGAACCATATCCTGTAATCCTTTTAGGAATACTCTTCTCCGTATCTTTCAGTATCTGCTTTCAGAGGCACCTTACCTTGTAAATCACCCCCTAAGAAATATGAAATCCAAAATTCGTGCACTCGATTTAAGCAAAAGAAAAAGAAAAGAAGAAGAAAAGGAAAAAGAAAAGAATACCTTCAACATTCATAATCAACAGTAGAAGCACCCCAAGTGAAATCTCTGTACAAAGCTACTTGCAGAAACAATGACTGCCACTTATACAAAATGAAGCCGCAAAATTGCATGAGCTTAATTCTAGGAGATAACAAACACCCTGAGTTCACCTCGGTCACCCCGTGTGATGCGGAGATCAGCATCCACATATGTCACTTCAAATTCACCGCTTCTTGTATCAGTGGGAGGCCTAAACTCAGAAGGAAGTCTAGGCAGCTCTATTGGAGGCAGCTGGGAGAGGTTTCCAGTTGCCTTAACAGACGTCTTCTCAAATATTATTTTCATCTTCCCTGATCCTACACATATACAAATGAATTGATAGTTTAGAACCTGCTAAATGAATCTATCAAATAATATTCTGTCCGAAATCAGTGGCCTGAATCTAAAGGCCCCAGGATGAAATATGTTTGTTTTTCACTTGAAAGGAAAACAAAAGAAAAAATATGTAACTTAGAGGACCTTGTCTACATGCGACCCATATTTGGTTCATTTGTCTTTATATATTTTTCCTTTTTAATTTTGCCACCCTCCTAATTCTTTTCCTCCCCTCCATTACGATGTCCTCCCACTGACATGCAGACCTTCTTATGCAAGTAACATAAAAATAGTTTCTAAACAAATTACCAATGCTCCACAGAAAGGAAGCAGTCTAAAAAGTGTACTAGGATTGCACATACAAGTTCCAAAGTTCTAAGTTTTTTCAACACGCCTTTTTAGCATTTAAGACAACCAAGAAGATGACAATCTACAAAAATAGGATTTTCTCTAAGAAAACTATATTATTCCAAAGCCTTCACTCAAGGAATAATAAAACCATCTATAGGCGAGACAATCAAAATATATCAGGTATTATAATCCTTTTGCATCGTTTAGAAATAATAAAGAGAGACAAATTAACTTAAATGTTGCTACCATATGAACAATACAAGGGCAAAAAGTATATGCCTCCAAGGCCCAAAGCCCTAAGACCACAGACTATTTTTAGACAGATTATAATTTCTTTGAAGGATGGACTAATTCCTGGAATCCTTGTCAAAAGATAAAACTTTTCCATCCAGAAAATTATATAAATGAGTCAGCAAATAATCAATTAGCTAATGAAGACTATATACAAACCAAGTAGTTCAAATTTGTGGGCCAAAGTAGCAGTAACTTCTACTGGTGGCAGTGGCCAAGGTGTGCCCAATTCAAGTTCCACTATATTGTCAAAATCTTTACTGAACACATCGATTCGTTGAAAAACCTGGAACAAAGTTTCAGGCCAATATTACTTTCTAACATTAAACTCATAATAGGGTGCCTGAGAGAGGGGAGAGAGGGAGAGGGAGAAAAAAGACACCTGGCCAAGAGTAATGGGCAACAGTCTTCCTGTGGGTGGCCCTGGACGGCTCCCACCAAGACTTCGAGATGAAAATGCACTGCTGTAGATCAGTTTCCACCTTCCCTGCAGTTTATCAAGATCCTTCGAGAGATCAACAGGTCCACCTGCAGACTCAAGTTCCTCTGCAGCCGAATCAGCTATTTTCAGATCTTCTCCACTTGCAGCCAAACCTCTGTTCAACCCAGAAACAGAGCTCTGCAATTTTGCACTCATTACAGTTTTTTTATGAGAAATTATTCACCAACACAAATAATTCTGCCTTTACCTCATAACAAATGTCTATTTGATAATTTTAAATCCACACTCCAGGAGGGAATCAGAAATAAAAAACAAAAAAAAAAAAAAACTTAATGTTAATTTTGAAGATTTTAATCCATAGTCAAGTTAATAAGGAGAACCAGTAGATAGATCTAAAGTACTTTTAATATTTAACCTACCCTACAACCACAAAACCATTTTTTAAAAAACATCATCATACTTCAAACGAATAACTTTCTAGGAAGCAGGACTCTAGGATCTACATCATTGATCACGGTCTTGCACTAAAAATAATGATCTTGAGTTGAAACTGTTTGCTAAAAACCAATAGTAGGGGGTTAAGATGAGATGACAACACAAAGATGCCATCTTGTTCCAGTACAAAGTTTATAAACTCAGAGATTATGCATTCTAAAATGACATGATATGTTATTCGGAAAACTATTTCCAACTAATCAAACACTCCATTCTTCAGCAAACAGAAAACTTTGAACTACAGAAGTAATAAATGAGTCAGCAAAGTCATGTAAAATAAAACCCAAAAGAACCAGAAAATTCGCAAAATTTGTCAATTATTATGGAACCAACAATTGGAGATGTACAATAAATGTTGCAGTATTGTTTGAGTACAAGCTTCTCACAATTATGCTTCCTCAAGTTGTTGTTCAAGGATAAGGATAGACAGCCATATAGGAGTGAACACAGAGTGGTTAAAAGGCTACCATCTAAAGTGGTCTCCTGTACGGGAGAAACATTCAGCCTGCTGGCACTTTTAGGTCAAAATAAATGAGCTCTATGATATGGAGCCAAGTATAGTTTTGATTATCTCATCAACAGTATACTATTGCCTTTCTTAGGTGGGTGAAAGTCCACCAAACTTTAGTTCTGTGCTCCATGGCTTGGATAAAATGTCTGTAAGTTGAGTTATTGTGTGTGAGAGAAAACTCCCACATTTGATGGGGTTTTAAAGGCTCTATGCTAATTAGTTGGGACAAGGCATCCTAACTTTATCAAGTCATCTAGGAGGAACTATCCCACTTCAACATTCCAACAAAACCTTAGTCTTGACTTTAAGTGTATCTCCTCTACCAGCTGAGCAAAATTGTCTAGTGCTCTGGACATGACAGGGAGAATTGGTCACAGTCCGAGTTGTCAGTGGCAGCATAACCTCAACTTTTTTTTTTTGGGAGAAACGGGCGGTCCAACCTTACTGCCGTTTCAAAACCTCCCTGCTGCAATAAGAAAGGCAATAGTAAGGTAGAACAGAATAGTGCTTTTCTTTTTGGAAAAAACAATAGAATAACGCTTTTCTTTTTGGGAGAAAACAACAGAATAGTGTTGTTTTTGTACTTTATTGTTCTTGTTTATTAGCTATTAGTTTGGGGGACGACTGTAATCTTTTATGCCTTTGATTAGGAATAAAAATTTTGCCCTAAGCAACACGACTTGACAGCTTGCCTCTTCTCATGCTATCAAAACTCTTCATTCTACTTTCTCTCACCCTCTTTCATTTTCTTCTTCTCTATTTTCTGCAATTCTTCCCATTTTTCTCTTAGATATGAGGCCCTAAAAGCTATCATGGCAAACCATAATCAAAATTAATGGTATCAAGCTCAGACTGGACTTGTTGGTTCATAAAGGTTCAACCAGATCCACTCCCCATGTCTAGGTCCTATGTTTATAGAAGAGATGCTGGGGACTGAAACAGCGTTGTCCAGCCCTGTTCCACTAAGCAAACCAGGAAGGGGGTACTTCCAGAAGGACCACAGGACCCCTTTCCTTGAGAAAACTAGCTAATTTACTTCTAATTACCAGCAATGCTACAAAATTGAATAGTATCTATGGTGAGGATATAGATTTCAGAAAACCTGGCTGGGGCAGCATAGGTATGGTGATGAGTCAGGTTTAAGGGGGTTGATTTCTCAATTCTCTGCCTGCCCAATGCTGCTGTTGGCAAGTCACAGTGTACAACATGTAAACAGGGAATAAACTTAAAAATATTCCATTTAAAGGACAACCATTTTAATCTTAACTTCTTATCATAATTAAGAACGATGAAATCTCATTAGGTTGAATGGGCAGATAAATCCTAAGGAAATATATAACCACAGAATCGTAAAATCTGCCACACACCTATCCTAGTGACCCTCATGGATTTACCACATCTCTATCCTGTTGCATGAAATGCAACACACCATGGTCACCCCATGTACCACATTTAGTAAGGGTTGTGTAAGAGTACATAGATGGGAGGGTTCTTAGTGAAACATGCCCCACTTTCATCTTTAGGCCCATCGGCCAACCAATACCTGATTTAACAGGCCCATCCAACAATAAACAGGGGACGGGTGGGTGGGATCCCAAAAACCTGCATCATTACTATGGTTCGGTCATCAGCCAATCAAGACCTCAATTGACCCATCCTGGGCCCCTGGCTTGTACTTTAAGTGAAGTGTATAGCAAATTTGCAAGATGTCAAGAGCATCCTACTCTTTCAAATCCCTAACTATAACAGAGAAATTCCCATATTTACTCAAATAAATTTGCAACAATCTCTTAAAAGATAGCAACAATAAGATGCTTTATGGGATGACAGGGGGGAAGAACTCATCGAAGAAAGGCTTGAGGTTTCGAGGAGGAAGGCCAAAGAATCTAGCTAAAAGAGGTGTCTTAAAAGCAAGTCTATTTGTTGGGCCTGCACTGCCCCCTTAACCTTGACTGCTTCCTTGTTAAAATTGTCAAAGCTGACCCGGCATTATTATGTTTCCTCAGATAATAAAGTATTTGCCATTCTCCTTAAAAAATGAAAAACGAAATAAAAATGCTTTACTGTGATAAAAATCATTTCTTCACTGTTTAACAGATCATCAAATCTGAAATCGAAGTCATTATCTCTTCATTATCTTCTTCAAAATACCATAATCACCCGAACTATCACAAATAAAACAATACAGGACCACTTATCTCAAGAAAGTTGAAACATCGGTCTCTGAGGATCTTAAAATGTAGCATGTAACATGCTAAGTCTCTTCATTTTTCATTCTCTCTCATAAAAATATTGCTTCTTCATAATGTTTTTACACATAGGGGCTGGTCTTATTTTAGAATCATTTTTGTCTAATGGAAATTTATATTGCATGACGATGGAAGGTAATTCTTAGAAAATTCTTTTTCAGCACAGTGGCTGTCCTGTGTTAAAAATAGATCCTTAATTTGTTCTAAGTAGTTCTTGAAGCAAGTTTTAGCTCTTTTAATTTTACAGTTGTTTCTTTATCCATGTCAGGTCCTCGCATATTATCAATCCTACAACTCATGTCGTCTAAACATAGTAAAATTTACACAAAATTTGAGAGTAATTTTTCTAATACTGATACTGATTTCAGGAACATCTTTAAGGTTAAAGCTTATAATTAAAATTCAATAATTTATATGGGACACCAGAAAGTTTAGAGTTTTCAAATAAAACATCCGTAAGCAAAAGTAACAAGACAGAGGCACCAGGAACGTGTAATAAGAAATCGAACAACAAGTTAATAAGTAAATTACGCAAATAAGCGGAAAGAAAAAGTTGAACTACTAATAAGCAAAACGTTTCGCAACTTAGTGAACCCAGAGCAGGTACGAGAAAAAGTACAAAAACGGCGACGCAATTTCACAGATATTCGATTCAAACCCCATTTGCCAAACGGCCACAAATACGGCAGTTGGCTTCAAATTAGAGTTACTGACCATTTTCACAATACCAGCAAGTATTAAGAACAAAAGCTTACAGACCGATAATGTGTATGAGATTCTGAGACTCACTAGTAATTTCAGCTTCAAAAAGGCGATCGAAGTCTGTAGTGGAGGTGAAGGGTCGACAACTGGCGCTTCATATAGAACAGATTTTGCATGTGATTTTCTGAATGAACCCCTCCGCCTTTGTTGTGTAAATGACAATTCCAGATGAGGTAGAAGAACAGAAGCCTTGAGAGTGTGAATTGCATCAGGGTGAAGAGGGGGCACAGAAGAAGTATAGAATGACGCAAGTGAACAACAAGCCACAAGAGAAGCCATATGTTTTTTTCAGCTTGAAACTAGAGACTAAAGAGCTTTATGACACCACGCCCAAGTTCCATCTTTTGAATTTTCTGGAAGACATGAATTAGAACAAAATTTTCCCAGCCTCACCCTTTACTCGAGAACTTGATTTGTGGTCCGTCATATTGCAGTTTTTCTTCCGATCTGTAATTCTGTACATTGCTGATGTCATGACTCGTAATTTTTTTTTTGAATAATTTTATAAGAGTAATGATTCGTGCACCCGTTGGGTGGCGAAATACCCGCCCTCTCACAAATAAATAAAATAATATATTTTATGAAATTCAAAAAAAATATAATTTTATTTCTTTGTGAGATGGTCAGTACCGAGTCATTATTCTAAAGATAAAGATCTAAAAAATAATAAAGGATATGTCCGAAACCGAATTAAGAGTTATACAGCCATCCATAATATAAAGTGTGGGGTTAAGTGTCGCCCTTAAAGAATCTTCTATGATTGATCTGCAGCTGAGTTCGCCTCCCTAAATTGATGATTCAATTAGACCTGTGGATCAACCTTCATCAATGCCTCGCATCCGAGAATTCTGCATTGAATGTATTACAATTTGAGAGTCCCCTGAATGACTAAGGGTGAATGAGAGAAACTTTTTTATGCAAAGAAGTGTAAGACGTAAAGCATGTATTTCAGCCTCATTATTGGATTTATGCATTAATGGCAATGATGCACATAACAGAACTTCTCCAAGTGAGTTATGAAAAATAACTCCTCTTAGCCTTGTTCAAATCTAATTTAGCTGAACCATCGAAATTTCCTAAAAGGAAGGTGGTCATAGGTGGTTGCCAATAGATATGATCACTTTTTTTTTTTTTTTTTAAGGAAAGGGTAGTTGATGAGATATGGTGATGAGTGATTATTTGTTGGGAAGTAAAGAGGATGCCGTTAAGGCATTGAGGATGAGAGGGAGAAGAAAGTTCAAAAAAATTTCTATTTCGAGAGCACCATATTTTCCATATTGTGGTAATGGCATAAATATGGGCTGGAGGAAAGGGTTTGGTAGAAGGGGAGTAGAGAAGAGTGAACAAATATGATTTGATGGAATGTTGTTTGGGAATTATTTTGGTGTAAGAATGGACTAGGTTCCAGAGGGTAGTACTAATCCACACAAAGAGTAGAGAAGGTGAACTTGTAAACCACGTTTGTATAGTAAAGAGGCAGTCTGCAATTTATCAATAATTATCAACCATAGAAGGACCATACTGAGGAAGAGTTTTAACTTGCATATTTGTGTCCAAAGGGGATCCAGGGGACCAAAGAGTATTTTTTATGAGAGGCTTTAGATGTAAATTGCATAATATGGTATGCTATTTTGGTGGAGAAAATTCCTACTTATGAGGGTGTCCAGATCATAGTATCATTGGAGGAAGAGAGGGAAGAGCTTAAAACTAGGGAAGCAACATCAGATGGTCAAAGCTATCTGACGCGTTGTTCAATGCACTAGTAATTATCAGAGATTAGAGAGGACACCAGATCTTTTAATTATTGTGGGCCCTGAGATAATCTAGGAAGTTGGATGGGTGGTTTATTAAGTCCAACAACCCAAGTGTCAAACCAAAGAGATGTATGCTGACCATTGCCAATTCGATATCAAATTTGAGAAAGAAATAGTGGGAGAAGTTTGATGATATGATTCCAAACAAGGGAATTGCCTTGTTTGGGTTTATGGAGGGATAGGTGAGCAGAAGGACCATATTTAGTGCGCATAAAAGATGTCCATAAGGAGTCTTTGAAACAAAAGATGTGCCATATGAGTTTGAGACTAAAGGCTTTGCCCAATGATTGGATATTGTGAATGCCTAGGGCACCTTCCCAATGGGACTCGCAAGCTAGAGACTAGTTTGCAAGATGTAATTTCTTGTTCCCTTTATATGACCATGAGAAATTACGAAAGCTTTGTTCAATCTTGTCTGTAATCTTGATAGGAAGTTGAAAGCAAGAATGAAGATGCAGGGGATACTAGTAAGGACAGATTTAAGTAGTGTGATTCTACTAGCTAGTGAGAGTGCTTTGTTGGTCCAGCCATTTAATCGTTTTCTGTATGGCAGCTAGTAGGGGTTCATATGTGAATTGAGTAATACGAATAATGGGTAAGTTAATGCCTAAGTAAAGACCTATAGACTCGGATAGGGAAAATGACATTAGATGATTTAGGCTAGTTATTTTGTCTAGAGGCACACTCTGGAGAAGAAGACAAGATTTTTGCCCTGAGTAATCGGCATAGAGATTTAAGATGTTCATTAGTGTTTGGGCAGAGCTATGTTTTGCAACACAAAATGAGAGAATGTCATCTGCATAATGCAGATTACAAATAGGTTGCATATTGGGAATAGGAGACCAGGGCCTAATTTGCTGATTAGTGACTGCTTTCTAAATTTTGAAATAGAGGAGTTTAATGGCTAGAATGAATAGAGCAGGAGAGAGAGGGTCGCCTTGTCAAAGACCGCAAGAGGGGGAAATAGACTCGGATGGGTATCCATTGATGAGAATTTGATAGGTGGCCTTATGTAAGAATGATTGCACTATTTTTTGTCATACCATAGGAAATTTGAATTCAACTTACGCATGGTTGATGAAGAACCATGACATAGTATCAAAGGATTTGCGTAGATCTATTTTGGCACCTATATAAGAGCGTTTTTTGCGTTGAGATTGGAAGGTTTTTAAAATTTCATGAGCAAGAAGAATGTGATCAGATATGTGCCTACCTTTCATAAAAGCGACTTGGGTTGGAGAAATAAGGTGTGGTAAGAGTGGAGAAAAGCGGGTATCTAGAATTTTGGTAAGGAGTCTATATAGACATTACAAAGACTTATAGGTGTATAATCTGTAAAATATTTTGGACTTTCTAACTTGGGAATGAGTACAATGAAGGTTTTGTTGAGGGATGGTTCCATGTGACCGGAGAGAAAAATAGAATTTAAATTACTAAAAAGGTCATCCTTCATTAAGGTCCTGTGGTGTTTAAAGAAAAGAGGTTGGAAGTCATCTAGGCGGAGACCTTATATGATTCCATTGTGAAGAGAGCTGCCCTCAATTCACGTATTGAAAAGGATTGACTCAAAGGGATTGTTGTGGTAGGGTAAGAGTATGTAATGAGTTAAAAGGGGGGATTGATGATTTGATTGCTCTAAGTATGATTGTGAGAAGAAAGAAATCGCTTCTTTCCTAATTTTGGATCAGTTTCTAGTATTGTGCCAGTTGGGGTTTCTATGTTTTGGATTTTATTAATATGAGCACGAGTTCTGACAAAAGAGTGGAAGTATTTAGAGTTTTCATCAGCCTCTTTGAAGGTATTCTGTCTAGCTTGTTGGAAGGTTTGAATATGTTTTATACGCGAGAGTTTCATTAGGGAGTGTTGTAGTTCCTTTTCTTTTGATCTGAGGTTTGGATCTAAAGGGTAAAAATGGAGAGTTGTTTGTAGTTGATTAAGTTGTTTCGATGTTTCTCTTATTTATGTATGGAAGTTACCGATATTTTCTTCATTACATTTTTGGAAGGTTGTAGCTCGGTTTAAAAGTCCAGTTGGTAGCATATCCAGTGGTAGGGTAGATTGGTGAAGGTGTTGGATAGAGAGCCAATTTTTTGGATGAAAGAGTCATAACCAGCATCTTCCATCCACATAGCTTGGAAACGAAAGGGTTTCATGGCTAAAGTGGAGGTGGTAGTAGTTAATAATTGGTGGAGGTCAGAATGTGGCCAGTATCTAAGGAATTTAATATTTATGAGTCCTCTATGAAGCCTGGCCAGAACTAGTTTGTTTCCTGCCAGACCATTGGTCCAGCCACCCAAATTGATGAAATCCGAGAATGGCTTGTTTGGCCTATATATGGTAGATGAATATGAGAATTTTTTAGCTTGGGATATAGTTGCATGAAGTCAACTATTAAAAGGGTAGAGTTTGACGTAGACCACTGAATTGTAAAAAGCGAATGCAGTCCATCTAGCCATTGTGGTTGTGATGGAGGTAGATAAATTAAAGGCGGATTGAAGGTATTTGCCACTTGGTAATTGAATTCTACCTTGAATGTAAAATTCAGACGACACTTCTACACTTAAAGAAACTGTATTTTTCCAAAGCAGCCATTGGCTTCCACTAAGGCCAGTGGAGGGAATTAGATGTGTTGATGGGTATGTGAGGTTCAACCATCAGAAATTTTTAGAGTTGTCAGGTGACGAGATCTTGGTTTCACTTAAGTAAATTATATCAGGTGAGTATGATGCTGATAAAGCTTGTTTAGCTTATATGCTTTGAGCACCTCTAATATTCCATGCAAGCAAACTAATCATTAAACATGTACGGGGTGTTAGAAGTCTTACCTGATGATGATGCAGGGAGAAGCAATTCAGCTTCCATCCGTAAGAAAATTCTTTAGAGGCGGATGGTCTAAAGCCCGTCCCTAATTATTTGATTATTAGCCAACCATTACTAAAGCCCGTTTTATTGTGTTTTAAAATCCTAAACCGTCTCAAACATAAATCCTAAATTTTTTTGTTTCCCGCACGCTTCTCCCACCTGCCTTAAACGATAAAGATTGTAAACCACCCGACGGAGATTGTAAACCACCCGATGGAGATTGTAAACCACCCGACGGAGATTGTAAACCACCCGACGGAGATTGTAAACCACCCGACGGAGATTGTAAACCACCCGACGGAGATTGTAAACCACCCGACGGAGATTGTAAACAAACCGACGGAGATTGTAAACCACCCGTCTCCCGTCTCCTGTCTCCCGTCCCCCGCGCGCTTCAGCTTCTCGCACAAAATATTTTCTTGCAAACTCCAGCTTCTCGTGCGGAAAATAATCTTCAAACTCATAGCAAAGTGCCCGTACGAGGCTAGGCGCATTCCCAATCACTCGACAGCAATAGGTAAATTAATCTTCGCCCTTTTGACATAAATATATTCAAAATCTTGGCATCATTCTTTTCTAGGTACAGTTAGCTTCTTATTGTTTTTTATTGGAGGAATTAACATTAAAATATAGTTAGGACTTATTGCTATTACTGCTATGTTAGCTTCTCCCGATTAATCACTTACGTGGGTAGCTGTCCCCTTCCGCATCTTCTTCTTCTTCTTCTTCTTCTTTCTTCTGTGTCCTCCTCTTCTCCTTATCTTTTCGTTCTTTCTTTTTCAATTTGACTTTGTGGTTTGACTGCTCTATCCTCCTCCCCTTCTCCTTGTCTTCTCATTTTTTTCTTTTTCAGTAGTTTGACTTGGAGGTTTGACTACTGTATCCTCCTCCTCTTCTCTTATCTTCTCATTTTTTTTTCAGTTTGACTTTGAGGTTTGACTGGTGTGAGAGGAGATCAGGTGAGGGAAGCATTTTTCTTTTCCTTCCTTTTTCTCTTTGGATTGACTTGTTTTGGTTTTAATATTGAAGAATTGAATACCACAAAAATCAGTGTGATGGAAAGAAGTGAAGGAACAGAATATGCGCTCATATTTTTTACATAGAGGACTAGCGTGGGGCTTGTGTTTAATTTCAGAGAAGTTGTTTCTGTCTGATTTATATATAGATTAATTTCTGATGCCTGTTTAGACTTTATTCATGTTTCAAGAAATTTTAGAATTTTTATAACATGATAATTAATTCTTTTGAATACCTTGATAAGATAAGAGAACCGTATTATATTTGAAACTATATTTCCTCTTGTAATTTATTCTTGCACTACAAGAAAGAAGAAAATGCAAGAGTTATCAATTGTTAATCATATACTTTTGCTTGTCAATTTTTCCCTTGACTGTTTAATGTTGTTACATAATTTTTTTGTTGAATTACATCTTAGTAGATTGGAGAAATTGGTGTACGTACATTAACTTTACAAAAATATGTGGTAGATATACATAATTAACTCTTTTTTGGAGGTATATTTGATTCCAGATCTGATAATATAAAGAATTTTGTCCACATTGTACATGATCTCTTATTTGCTGGCATATATATGTAAGTTAGAGTGGATTTAACTGTTTTGATTTAAGAATGTTGGAATGAAAAATGTTTTTCTTCAAAAATGCTTGCATTTCTCTCTTATTTGACTAGATTAACAATACATGATTTATACTATGTCGTAAATGAGAGTTAGTTACAGTATCTAAATATATGTTTGTGTGAACAACAAACTTAGGAACCCCAAATGTAGGAACCCCAAACCCTAAATCCCTAACTCCTAAATCCTAAATACTGAACCCAAACCCTAAACCCTTAACTCTGACCCCTAAACCCCTAAACCCCTAAACTCTTAAACTCCTAAACCCTAAACCATAAACTTATAGTAACCCAAACCCTAAAGAGATGGAGACCAAGTTAGATAAGATTAGGATTTATAGAAGTACACATCATCTTTTTTTTTTTTTTTTTTTTTGTGTGTAGTCTGTCATTGTTTAAAGTGAGTAGATGGACTATCTCAATAATAAAAAATGGATGTACGAATACACCAACAAGCACGATTGGTGCGATCCTATTTTTGTCGCTGGAATTCATTTCTTTATAGAGTATGCAAAACAACAAAGAGTGCTTCAGAGCACTGGGCGTAAGTTATGTCCACATGTCAGATGTGAGAATAGACATTACAATGGTTGTGAGACTATCAAGTACCACATCCTTAGAGAAGGTTTCATCAAACAGTATACTTTTTGGCATCACCATGGGGAAAGCACTGAACGACAACAAGGAAATGTTCCAATGAAAGGGTCATGTGGCAGAGATGTCCATGATGTTGAACGATGCTTTCATGCGAGAAGCTATGTTTGAAAATATGGATGATGAGGTTGAAGACCAGGAAATACGAAGATTTGAAGAGTTGATGGAGGAGACCAAAAAGCCATTGTATGAAGGTTGTGAAAGATACTCTAAGTTACCTTCATGGTCCAATTATTTCAGCTAAAGTGTTTGAACAAATGGAGTAATAAGTCATTATCAGATCTTTTTTCACTTCTCAAAGACGTTCTTCCTCTAGATAATACTCTTCCACGAAATTAGTATAAAGCAAAAAAAATGATGAGTGGCCTAGGGATGGACTATAAGAAAATTCATGCATGCCCTAATGATTGTATCCTCTTCAGAAATGAATTCGAAGATTTAGACAGTTCCCCAAGATGCTATATCTCTCGATGGGAAGAGAAGAAGAGAGGGAAACCTGGAAAAGGTGACAAAGCAGCTAAGATCCTTAGACATTTCCCTTTGGTTTCGAGGTTGCAACGGATGTTTATGTCAAAGATTGAAAACCGACAATTAACTTCAGATAGACATAAGGCGTTATTTAGATTAATTGGCTTAGAAGTGAGTTTAGAGGAATTTTTCCCCCTTCACAAGGTCTGAGTATGTTGACAGTGAATTCTAAAATTGGTTTGAACACATCAAGGTATGTCAATAACCCCTGTAAGTTTTTATTTAACATGTTCAGATTATAAATTAGTTATAGATGTCCAACACTTTCATACAGGAAAAGTACGAATTCAAGAATTCCAAAGATCAGCCACTTGATGCTGAAGTTACAAAGCCAACACTCGTGTCTGTCGTCCAAAAAATTATAAAGAACAATCGATGTAACTTTTGAAAAAAAATACTTCAAAGGGAAGACCGAGGAAGAGCTCAAGGATAATCCCACTTCGACACTCACATATGCTTGTTGGAAAGAACTTCTACGTTACTGGAAACAAAAAGAAATAAGAAGAATAGAAAGTGTCTAAAGACTACTCACATGCTTGGGACAAAGCCCTTAGCTCATTATTATGAGAAAGAGGTATTTCAATATTAACTCTTTCCACTAGTCATTTTTTTTTGGAAAAATGTTTATCTTCCTTCAAAATAATCAAAATAGCGAAAAAAAGAAAGGGATAGCCTTTGGAATGGTGAATGCGTATTTGGGGGCCCATACTACCAAAGATGGGGATTATCCAAATGAGATAACAACACGATATTGTGTAAGTAATTTCAAGTTTGAATTTGCTTGTTTAATTATTGTTTACAATATGAACTTAAACATTGATTTTATTTTTATTGTAGAACGTTGTACGGGATAAAACTGTTGAACGACAGATTATGGAGAGCAAGGACCCTTAACGACTTACTCCTATCTTATTAGGGACCGTTGAAAGGACAGCCCCTAGTACGTTTTACAGACTATTTTTGTTGATTGCCACTAATATTAAACAGGAAACCATGATTATTAGGGGTCATTAAATGATCAGCCTTTAAAAATTTTTAAGGACACTGTTGGAGACCGCCACTAAAAAGTTTTAAAGACGCTGTCGGAGACCACCACTAAAAAGTTTTAAGGATGCTATCGGAGACTGCCACTAAAAACATCATAAGGGATGGCACTGAGTCGTCCCTATTAATATTTTTTATCAGCGACGGTGGAATGTTGTCCCTATTGTTTTCGAGTAATAGGGACAGTGTTTTTTTATTAGTGACGGTCCTTGACATCTCTAAATCGCATTAGCAACCCTCTTATTTGCGACGGCTGCTGGACCGCCTCTAATGAGAATAGTGACGGGTTTTGGCTCATTACGGACGGATTTTAAACCACCACTAAAAGCCAGTTTTCTACTAGTGTTGGTACGTCTGGAGTTCAGGGATGTAGCAAGGTTGTGCGGGTTCTCCAATATTTCCATTGCTTGCCTCTTCCGTCCTTGACTTGAATCTAAAAGACCCAGAGGCCAGGGCAGGGAGATTGGTGTCTCATCCGATCCTTCTATGGTTTCAGACGAAGAGGTGAGGAAGTGGAACAAGATCAACTCCCTGTTGTAGAACTTCTCACTAGTAAAAATGTGACCTCCGCCGACGGTTGGGACATAATGTGTCAGCGGGGAGGCATTCCGCCAACAGGTTTTGTGACATATCGGCGGAACAACGCAAAATCCCGCTCATCTGTCGGCGGAACATCCAATGACTTCCACCGACGCCTCCTTATACGCGTCGGCGGAAAAAATTCTGAAGCGCCGACGCACCGCAGTTAGAGCCCATCGGGGAACCTTCGCTATCGTTCGCCGACGCCTTTTTGCACGCGTCGGCGGACTCTTAGCTGAAGCGCCGACGCGTATTTGGAGGAACTCGTCGGGGGAACCTTCGTTTACGTCTGCCGACCCACCCTTTCATTCGTCGGCGGATATTAATCTGGTGGTTTTTTGCTCCGCCGACGGGTTGAAATGTATTGGGTCGGCTTTGGACCAAACTTCCCGTGCAGCGTTACGCGTAACGGGAAGACGATATAGGTAGAAATTTAAACCCTTTCCTTCGACGAGGGGTTGAAAGCAGCGTCGATGAAGCGCGAGCAAATCGAAGCAAGAGGTGTTCCCGCAGCGTTCCCGGCGTTCCCCGCCATTCCCGGCGTTCCCCGCCGTTTCCCCCGTTCCCCGCGTTCGCCGGCGTTCCCCCCGTTCCCAGCGTTCCCCCCCGGCGTTCCCGCGCCGGCGTTCCCCCGCGCGTTCCCCGCGTTCCCAGCGTTCCCAGCGTTCCCAGCGTTCCCCGGCGTTCCCAGCGTTCCCCAGCGTTCCCAGCGTTTCCCCCCCAGCGTTCCCAGCGTTCCCCGCCGTTCCCAGCGTTCCCAGCGTTCCCCGCGTTCCCAGCGTTCCCGGCGTTCCCAGCGTTCCCCCGTTCCCGCGTTCCCCGCCGTTCCCCGCGTTCCCCGCCGTTCCCCCCCGTTCCCCAGCGTTCCCCGTTCCCCGTTCCCGACGTTCCCCGCCCGTTCCCCGACGTTCCCGCCGTTCCCCCCCGTTCCCGCCGTTCCCCGTTCCCCGCCCGTTCCCAGCGTTCCCCCCGTTCCCAGCGTTCCCCGCGTTCCCCGCCGTTCCCAGCGTTCCCCAGCGTTCCCAGCGTTCCCCAGCGTTCCCAGCGTTCCCCGCGTTCCCCGCGCGTTCCCGCCGTTCCCGCCGTTTCCCGGAGTCCCCAGCGTTCCCGGAGTTCCCCGCCGTTCCCCGCGTTCCCCGCCGTTCCCGGCGTTCCCCGCCGTTCCCGGCGTTCCCCGCCGTTCCCGCGCGTTCCCAGCGTTCCCCGCGTTCCCGGCGTTCCCAGCGTTCCCGGCGTTCCCCGGCGTTCCCCCGGCGTTCCCCGGCGTTCCCGGCGTTCCCCGCCGTTCCCCGGCGTTCCCCCGCCGTTCCCCGGCGTTCCCCGCCGTTCCCAGCGTTCCCCAGCGTTCCCGGCGTTCCCAGCGTTCCCAGCGTTCCCCGCCGTTCCCCGCCGTTCCCCCGCCGTTCCCCGCCGTTCCCCGCCGTTCCCCGCCGTTCCCCGCCGTTCCCCCGCCGTTCCCCCCGTTCCCAGCGTTCCCCGCCGTTCCCGGCGTTCCCCGCCGTTCCCGCCGTTCCCCGCCGCCCCCGCCGTTCCCAGCGTTCCCCGCCGTTCCACGGCGTTCCCAACGTTCCCAGCGTTCCCCGCTGTTCCCGCCGTTCCCGCAGTTCCCGGAGTTCCCCGGCGTTCCCTGGCGTTCCCCGCCGTTCCCGCCGTTCCCCCCGTTCCTCAGGTTTCCCTGCCGTTCCCAGCGTACCCAGCGTTCCCAGCGTTCCCGGTGTTCCCCGCCGTTCCCCGCCGTTCCCCGCCGTTCCCGCCGTTCCCCGCCGTTCCCGCCGTTCCCGCCGTTCCCGGCATTCCCCGATCACCCCCTTCGTTCCCCCCGTTCCCCGCCGTTCCCCGCCGTTCCGCCGAAAATTTTTCTACTTTCTTCTTCTCGGCCTAGCGCGTAGTCCTCCGGCCGAAGACCCCACTTCGACGTCGCCCGCAGGTTACAAACCTAGTTCTTCCGAAGCCCCTCGGGGAGATTTCCGGGGGCGTCCTCGGCGTTCCAGCCAGCCACTGCGCGTTGAACCTCTGACGTCCACTCCTGCCGGCAAGAGTCTCTTCTCCTCGCCGCAGGTAATGTTTTTTTGGTCCTAATAATTTTCGGTTGTTTCCCGGTTTTAGTTTCTCCCCTTTTCCTACTTCGTCATTATTCTCATAACCCTCTCTTATTTTATCTCTTTGCCTCCCTCTGAGCTACAGTTTCATCTTCCTCAAACCCTGTGTTGACAACCACAGAGAGAGGGCAATCGTCGGGCGAAAATCAGAGACTGGTAACAGTCCCGAAATCCACTGCCGAACAGATAATTTTATCCTTTTCCATTGTCGTAAGAGTAGTTTTAATTACTGAGAAGCATGTATGGTGGATGTGTATTGAAGCATTTGTTTTTGTTGAATGATCTTTCCATGGGCTGAATGATTCTTACAATTATTTTAGTCGTGTGTTTCCTTGTTGAATCGATGGTGGATGTGTACCGGTGTGTTTCTCTCAAAATCAATGGTGGATGTGTCGAATTTGTAATTCTGTTTTAAACTTCTATTTCTCTCTTATTTCTCTCTCTCTCTCTCTCTCTCTCTCTCTCTCTCTCTCTCTCTCTCTCTCTCTCTCTCTCTCTCTCTCTCTCTCTCTCTCTCTCTCTCTCTCTTTCTCTCTCTCTCTCTGAATTTAAATTCTGTTTTAAACTCTTAAGTCTCTCTCTTATTTTCTCTCTCCTACTCTCTTTCTCTCTCTCTTGCTGAATTTCAATTCCGTTTTAAACTGTTAAACTTCTCTCTTATTTTCTCTCTCTCTCTCTCTCTCTGAATTAAGATTCTGTTTTAAACTATTACATCTCTCTTTTATTTTCTCTCTCTCTTGCTCTCTGATTTTAAATTCTGTTTTAAACTCTTAAGTCTCTCTCTTATTTTCTCTCTCCCCCTCTCTTGCTCTCTCTCGCTGAATTTCAATTCCGTTTTAAACTGTTAAACTTCTCTCTTATTTTCTCTCTCTCTCTCTCTCTGAATTAAGATTCTGTTTTAAACTATTACATCTCTCTCTTATTTTCTCTCTCTCTTGCTCTCTGATTTTAAATTCTGTTTTGAACTCTTAAGTCTCTCTCTTATTTTCTCTCTCCCCCTCTCTTGCTCTCTCTCTCGCTGAATTTCAATTCTGTTTTAAACTGTTAAACTTCTCTCTTATTTTCTCTCTCTCTCTCTCTCTGAATTAAGATTCTGTTTTAAACTATTACATCTCTCTTATTTTCTCTCTCTCTCGCTCTCTGATTTTAAATTCTGTTTTAAACTCTTAAGTCTCTCTCTTATTTTCTCTCTCTCTCTCTCTCTCACTCTCTCTCTCTCTGAGTTGAAATTTTGTTAGAACTTTTAACTCTCTCTCTCTCTCTCTCTCTCTCTCTCTCTCTCTCTCTCTCAACCACTCTGTTCTCTCTCTTGTCTCATTTTTCTCTCAAATTCTGTTTCACTATTTAATTCTCTCACTCCCTCTATCTCTCCAATGGAGAATCCATGATAAGGCCACAGGTGTAGGTGCTCTTCACCATGTCTGATTTTTGGTTTCTCAAAGCCAAGAGGTGAAATCTTTCAAGGCTATGGTTTCCCAAAGATTTTTTTCCTTTCAAGGCTATTTTGTTTTCTAGTAGCCTCGATCCACTGAATTATTAGTATCCTCTGATACTACTCCTTTAATCATTGCAATAACCTATCTGGTCTAGTTAGAGGTTGTCATCCGTATTGTGCACTGCCATCACAACCGTACTTTATTTTTTCTTTAGAAAAAGGTTTGTGGGTAGTCATGGCCTTGAAGATTTTTAGTATGGTGAGTTACCGAATTGAGTGTTAAACACCCAATATTTTTCTTTTATGTAGATTATCTTTCAAAATTACCATGGATACGGACTATTTGAATGACAAGAGATGGATGTATGCGTACAAGACAAAGCCGGCCCGGTGTCATCCTAGATTTGTTGCTGGTGTAAATTTTTTTATAGATTATGCAAGAGAACGGTTGGGAGTGCAAGGCAATGGTCTTATGCGTTGTCCATGTCGGAAGTGTGAAAATGAACAAAACCTTGACTGTGAGACCATCAAGACCCATATAGTCCTAGAGGGTTTCTTCCTGGTATACGAAACCTGGTCATACCATGGAGAGCGACCACAAAATCAGTCCGACATTAATGTGTCAACTGGCCATGGTGAGGAGATGGGAAGGATGTTGGGTGATGCTTTCATGCATACTATGGAAGAAGACAACGTTCCGAATGATCCTGATGATGCAGAAGAACATAAATTTCAAAAGCTACTAAAAGAGGCGAAGAAGCCACTATATGGAGGATGTCAGAAATACTCAAAACTATCTTTAATGGTGCACTTATTCCAAATAAAGTGTTTTAACAGATGGAGCAACAAATCATTTTCAGATGTTGTTTCCCTTCTTAAAGACGCCCTTCCCCCAGATAATTTGCTTCCACGAAGTTGGTATGAGTCAAAGAAAACGTTGGCAGACTTGGGATTGAGTTACGAGAAGATCCATGCATGTCCAAACGACTGTTTATTATACAGGAATGATTTCAAAGATCTCGATAAGTGTCCAAGATGTGGATCCTCAAGATGGGCGGTCAAGAAAAAAGGGAGAGTGCAGACCGCTTCAAGACCTGCAAAGGTCTTTAGACATTTTCCCTTGGTGCCGAGGTTGCAACGGATGTTTATGTCCAACATAACATCTGAGTTTATGACATGGCATGGTTCAGCACCTACAACTGAAGCGGGAATGATGATTCACCACAGAGATTCAGCAGCATGGAAACACTTTGACAAATTGTATCCATCCTTCAGTTCCGATCACCGGAATATTCGATTGGGTCTTGCAAGTGAGGGTTTCAGCCCATTTAGGTTTGGGACAGGGTCGAGCCATAGTACATGGCCAGTAACCATTACTGTCTACAATCTTCCTCCTTGGTTGGCAAAGAAACAACCATATTTTATGATGACCCTTCTTATTGATGGACCAAAGTCCCGGGAAAGCGACATTGACATCTACCTGCAACCGCTGATTGATGAGTTAAAATGTTATGGGGAATGAGGGTGAGAACTTCACGATTCACATACAAGGTCATTCTTTCAAAGCATGTCCCAGTTTGTCACGTGAGCAAAGCATGCCACCGTCATATCTGCCGTCATACGATCGATCGAAAATGTGTATACATGCGGCACCGATGGTTTATATCGAATGATCATCTGTGGCGTGCAGATAAGAGGTTGTTTGATGGGACAGAGAAACTAGATGGAACCCCTCTTCCCTTATCGGGCGAGGGCATTATGAATAGTCTGGTGGGGCATGAAAACGCTGTGTTTGGGAAGGGGAAAGGGGTTCAGGCGGAGGCCAACACTTTGCCCGAAGGATGGAAGAAGAGGAGTGTATTTTTTGAACTTCCGTATTGGAGTGGTCTACTCATTCGCCACACCTTAGATGTCATGCACATCGAGAAGAACGTATGCTACAGTATTTTGAGTACACTCTTGGAAAAGGATGGAAAGTCAAAGGATAACTTGAAGTCCAGATTAGACTTGCATGCGCTTAACATACGGAAACAACTCCATCCACGGCCATCGAAAAAAGTTGCTGGGAAGGTATTAATTCCTCATGCGGCGTATAGTTTGACGAAGGATGAAAAAACACGTTTTCTACGTGTTTTGAAGGAATTAAAACTCCCATCCGGTTTTAGTTCTAATGTCTCACACCAAGTACAAGTCAAAGAAAGGAAAATAGTTGGCCTCAAGAGTCATGATTTTCATATTCTGATGCAACAACTACTTCCATTAGCGTTGTAAAAAATGATTTCAGTGCCGGTGTGCAAACTTTTGAATGAGTTTTCAGCTTACTTCAGGGAGCTGTGTTCCAAAGTGATTGATGTACAAAACGTGGAAAAACTTGAGGCAGGCATCCCATTAATTTTGTGCAAGTTAGAGAGAATATTTCCGCCTTCGTTTTTTGGCGTCATAGTCCATCCGAGTATACACCTAGCAACAGAGGTCAGACTGGCAGGGGCGGTGCAAGATCTGAGATGGATGTACACAATTGAGCGTCACTTGCTTACATTGAAGAATTACATCCACAATAGAAATCTGCCAGAGGGATCCATTGCAGAAGGTTACTTGATGGAAGAAGTAACTACTTTCTGTGCACGTTATGTACAGGTGATGGAGTCCAAGATTAGTAGACCGGTAAGGTATGAACCAGGACCTTTATGGGCAGCGCGTCCTCATATGCTCACCGCTGATGATGTATACTAGCTCCACCGGTTTTTACTATTCAATACTCCAGAGGCTCATCCGTACCTATTGTAAGTAGTTCAAGTCCTCTAACTAAATATTATACTGTCCACAACCAATATACCACAACTTAATTAATCTCTTCCACATTTCGTTGTAGGGAACATAGAGACTCCTTGAGAAGGCTGCACCCCCAATGGACCGATCATCGGATACAGACAGAACAACATTTACATTTTGTGCGGTGGTTCTGAACACGGGTGAGTTCATCCCCAAAGCAGAATTTTGATGTGCTTCCATTAAAGCGTCTCCGCTCTGTTGACACCTAAGGAGTTTAATCATCAAATTGTGCAGGTGATAAATTTACCACAACAGGGAGATGCGATAGAAGATATACAATATCTTGCTCGTGGCCCCAATTCCGAAACCAAGTCGTACAAAGGTTTTTTTGGGAACGGTTACAAGTTTGAGATAGAGCAAGTCGATGAAAATCGGACCACTCAAAATAGTGGCATTGCCACTGTGGGGGAAGAAAGTGAGGTATTTTACGGTATTCTGCAGATGGTGCTCAAAGTCTTCGTTGGGCCTTGGAGTCTCATCAGCATATTTAAGTGCAGATGGTTCGATATGAAGAAGGGCACTGGTTCTGTTAATGATGGGCTTGATTACACGTTAGTGAATTCGTCAAGGCACACGTATGAAGACGAACACTTCATCTATCCATCTCAAACCCAACAGGTATTTTATTCAAAAGACCCTGTTGATCCTACTTGGAGTGTTGTGTGTCGTTGGAGACCTCGGGACACATACGATATCCCTCTAGTTAACGTCGATGTGAGGGCTGGAGAAGATGAGGCTACCTTGTTGTCACAAGACAAAGGGATCGGAGACGTCACAACATTGAACCAAGCTGATGATGTTTTGTGGGTACGCATTGACCTGGGTGGTTCAGGATTAAGAATTGATCCTGCAGAATTGAATGTAACATAGCGTAAGTTTGATATCTCTCTGAATTATTGTAGTGTGGATCGTAACAACTACTCTTATTTATTTTGTGAAGAAAGCTGACAATCCCCGTTTCTTTAAATTTGTGAAGAAAGCATCCCATTGACTCCTCATCACCGTCACCAACAAGGGTCAAAGTTCGGCCAGTTCGGCTAGCCCGAACAACAGCAGTCCTAAGTCCGACTCGGCCTGCCCGGGCCACACTAGTTCCGACTCCGACTCCACCGACTTCTGCTGCAGCTACACTAGCTTCATCATCACAGATGCCAGACATGGGAACTAACATAAACCAGATTTTTTTTTTTGGAATGTTTGTGCTCTAATTTTAGTTCTTTCATATTATAGATGAGTGTAATCGTAAGTTTAGGGAGTTCTTTCCAGAATACGAATCACCTGAGAGCTATTCATCAGGTAAACTTGAAGTGTAATGATCTTTTTGTAGTGTGTTATATGAATTGTGTTCTAACTTGCAATTTGGCAGGCCCGATCCCCATGGAAGACATGGAAACGCAAAGACCCGACTGGGCAGAAATAGAAGATGTTACTGAACCATCAAATCCGCGTGGGAAACGGAAAGTTAAAGCATCTTCGTTTCTGCCTGATAAGCCTTGGACGGTAACTATTAGAGATGGCCAGATGATTGCAGGACGACAGTCTTCATTGTCATATCTCATGGGGACGGTAGTACGGGCAGATCAGTACTTTCCGTTGCATCTCCAGTGGCGTGACTATCACTCCCATGAGCTGCAGACCTGGTTTAACATTATCAAAGTAAGAAGTGCTTGTTAATTATTTACTTTCAACATTGGGATGTTTAAACTGAGTTTTTCTTTTTGCAGGAAAAGTATAACTTTGTGGATGTCGAGGGTGCTCCAGTCACAGAGCAGGAGGCCATGGAGGCTATCAAGCCCGTGCTCCAGAAAATCATTAGAGATAACCGAGCGGCATATAAGAAAGAGCACTATGATGGGAAGACTGACGAACAACTTAAGACTTGTCCCATACCCGGTATGAGCCAAGAGGGCTGGGTTCTCCTCGTGAAGTATTGAGACAATGTTAGGAGTCAGGGTATCGATGAGCAGAACAATCATAATCGACAGAAGCTGAAGACAACGCATACCCTTGGGTCGAAGTCTCTTCCCCGATTCTTAGAGCAACAGGTATTTATATGATTATCTTCTTGGAACTCTTCTTATTATCTTTTTCATCCTTGATTACTTACTGCATACATTAATTACAACGTACGGCTGACCCTGATGGCTTCACTTTCCTGATGGCATACCTGAAAGCTCACCAGAGGAAGGATGGGACGTATCCAGATGAAATAACTGTTGAACACTGTGTAAGTTAAATTCTGCTTAATGATCTTTGTTGAATACAACTTCCAAACCTATTTAATTCATTAATTTCACTGTGCAGGAAGCGGTTTACCGTGCAGGAAGCGGTTTACCGTGCAGCTGTTGAAAGTAACGTTGCTCACTCGAAGGATCCCAGAGAGGTGACACCAGTAATGGATACAGTGTTCGGGGGCCACAAAGGTGGCTATGAGAGAGGGGTTGGAACCAGCGCTCGACTGCGTAGAGGTGCCTCTTCCAGCTCTCGTAGTTATGTGGCCTTGTCTGAATAGTTGGAGAGGGTGAGACGGGATAAGGAGGCATTGCCCCAGAAGGTAGAAGCCATGAGCCAACGCATGGAGAGGCTAGAAATGTTACTTCTTGCACAGTCACAGCAAGGTAAGAATTGTCTTCAGTATTCTACATTATTTTAAATTGATGAGCATAAATATATATATCTAATTTTCTACGTTTTAAGTTTCTGCAGGGTCTTCTGGCCATTGAGAATCCCACCCGCCGCAACATTGACGATCGTATTATTTTGGAGGTCAGTGATAGCATCTTCTGACTCTTGCTGTTTAGTTTGCGCTGAGATATACAAATTTAAATGATGATGGGAGAAGTAATAACTTATTTCCAATATGATATTTCCATGTTAATGTATGCGTGCACTGTGGATTTGCTTTCAAGCTGCTTGAAGATAATTTTGGTGGCAAATTTATGTTCTTTTTTGGTTCACAGGTTGTTGTTGGAGCTGACTTCAGAATTGTGGAAGAAGCCACCGTTGCCAGATTCTTTTTTTTGTAGACATTGTAAATTTAGACATTGTAGATCTTTTCATCGTATGTAAAATAGAAATTGTAAATATAGACACTTTAGATCTTTTGTGTATATAAAATGTTTGTTGCATATGTGTTATTCATTGCTGATGTTCCTGTTTTCATTATAGTAAAATTGTATATTGATGAAGAAAACAGGTCAAATGAAAAAAACAGAAAAATAAAATTTAAAACGAAAAACTTCCGCCAACGGGTGTAGCCGTCGGCGGAAGACAGAATACCTCCACCGACGTGCGAAGGCGCGTCGTGGGACCTTCTCCGCCGACGCACAAACAACACGTCGGTTGTATAACTACGCCGACGCACAGGAACGCGTCGGCGTAGAAATAGACCCGACGGGTAAGGACGCGTCGGCTGATCATAGCCGACGCGCATCTGCGCGTTGAGTGAACACGCCGACGCGCCACGACGCGTCGGGTGAACACACTACGCCGACGCGCCACGACGCGTCGGGTGAACACGACGTCGGCGCCGACTAATAAGACTCCCGCAGCGCATCACGCGCCGGTGAAATACACGCGGCGTGGGGGCGTCATCCAGCTCGTCTCGCCGGCGCACGCTCGAGGGACCACGCCCGGCGCGCCACGTGCATCGCGATCCACCGATGCATACGTACCCGTCGGCGGAACACTACGCTGGCGGGCGCGCGCGTCGCAAACTTTTCCGTGCGGTTTTATCCTATGGCGGGGTTTTAGGTCGGGAAGGGTTCGCCTCGCCAGTTCCACGCGTGCCCACCCGCGCGGCGATGGGTATTACACGCTGGGCGCGATTTGCGTCGGCGGATGGGTGAACACACTCGGTGAGAGAAGTAAACGTCTTAAGCGCATTACAAACATCCTGAGGTTGGGTATTCTCGTGAAGAGGTTCTGTGGTAGAAGACGGCTGGAGTGTGACAATGAGATGTAGTGGGTAGGAAGGAGAGTCTCACGAGATGGGCGATCCCGAAGATGGGGCAGAGGGCATAGAGGTGATAGGTGAAATAAGTATACTGGTACTTCGGGATTGGTTTTGTGTGGAACGATAACGAGGAGATGAGCGGGCTTGGCGGGGAGAGCTATTGGATGAAGTAGGAGGGGACTGAAGGCGAGTAGCAGTGTGACGATGGGGGACGACTTGCCATCCTTGGGAGGAGAGGTCTTCAGGGTCTTGAGAGTTCAGGTAGGTGTAAGGCTTAGTTGTAGCTGGAGGTACAAATCGACAATCGGGGGTGGAAAGGCCCCAGCAAAGGCAGTGAACACAAATTTTTGGACGTCCCTCTACTTGAAAACTGTAACTCCGTCGATTTCTGCATTGAGGAGATTGGTTTCAACTTTGACGCGGGCATAGGATAATTCTTCTGGGCGATTAATCATTTCTGCATCCATACCAAGGTAACGTCCTAAGGGTAACAACATTAAGGCCAGTGCTTCATCGTGTAGGAGATGGGATGGAAGATTAACTGTAAATGGGTAATGGGGAATAGGGAGAGCAAAGCTTCACAGTGCTCAATGGTAGGGAGTTTGAATGAAAACTAGCTTCAAGGTAATGGGGAGACTGATTTCTGAGGTTGGTTGATTTGGGATGTGAAGGAGGGCTGCTAGTGTAGATGCAATGAGGGAAGGAGTTCCAGCAAACTCGACCAGAAAACAGACCCACCAGAGAGTGTTGCATACTTAAGAGGCCTCTTTGGTGCACTCTCTGCTGAGTGTGACTCTGTGGAAGTTATTAGTGAGAGAAGCAACGATATCAGGCCTAGTGGTGGCCGGAGTAAGGGAGACTATAGGAGCAGGAAGAAGGCCATCAAGGGATAGGACAGATTTCAGTGCGCGGATTGAGGATAGCTAATGGCTGAGTGGCTGATGGAGCAGGCATGGTATAAGGTTCTGGAGGTGGCGGGGAAGAGGTGGGTGGAGAGGAGGAAGAGGCAGGATCAGAGGCTATAGGGAGTGTATCCATGGCAGAGATGAGGGAGCAAAACCAGAAGGGAAGTTTTTGCGAGAAATGGAATGGGTGAAGGAAGAGAGACGTTTGTATAAGGAGTCCGTTAGATGAAGTATACTGTAAAGGGTAGTGGATAAAGGGTGTTTCCATTAAAATACCAAAGGAGGAATAAGAAATAGGAGATTTAAGAAGGGTAAGAGGGGAATGTGGAATCATCACATCACTTGGAGAAGAAACCGATATGCATGGGGTGATACTTGGAGTATGGCGTAATAAATGCATTGACTGGATTTGAACCTGTATGGATATCGTTGAGAAAATTAAGACAGGGATTAATGCTAATGAATGTAGTAATGTGAGAATCTGGGTAGGTTAATAATGAGAAAAGCACGAGTTTGTTTAAGAGATTAATAAGATGGATTTGACGCATGTATGGGGGGCTCTCAAATAATAACACATGTATATGCATTAGCTCCGAAACATGGCAAGTGGAAGTAGAAGCCTGATACCTACCTGTGGGCGCCGTTTGAAGGGGAGTTTCTCCAGATACATAGAGGTGGGTGATCTTCTCTTTGTCAATAGCAGCACATTGATCAATCCTGTGAGCTGTCGTGTCCACATTTTCCCAAAAGCTGGATGAAGAGCACCCGCCAGGAAGTCGCTGATACAGAGGGGGATATATAAGCTCGAAAGGAGGGAAACCTGAGAGGGAAGAAATCCCTTGGGATTCGTTTGAATCTTGAGGGAAGATAGAGAAAGGAAAATGAAACAGCTAGAGGAGAAATCTTGGAGAAGAGCAAGGTGGATAATGTGCCAAGCATAAAGAACCAGCAAAGAGTTGAAGGCATAAGATATTGGAACCATATAGTACATCGGATTGTTTGAAATAAGATCTTCACTGGTATATGAAGATTTGACAAGTTTTTTCAAGGTAGCTGAATAGAGGTGATACTGTCGGAGTGTTGATGGAGAAGGTGGGGAGCAGGTGGGAGATGGTGAATAGCCATTGAGATGAAGTCTGGGCAGAGACATATGACCTATAAGGAGGTCTGTGTTTCTGTATATGTAAACAGTTGTGTGAATGTTGTAGGTTTCTGAAACTGAATAGAATCATACCTGAATAGTTGGGAAAGGTAAGGGATGGGGAAGAGTGTAAGGGAAAAGTCTGTTTCAAACTGAATAGAATCATACCTGAATAGTTGGGGAGATGGTGGAGATGATAACGTTGAGAAAAGGCTTGAGAAAAACGAACCGTGGGAGGGAATTGACGCTCAGATTCATTAGAAGGAATAAGTGTTGTTTGAGTTTGGTGCTTTCGAAGAAGTCGGTGGAATCGCTGCATTTTTCTTCCGCGTTAGATTTCATCTATCGAACCTTCCATGACTCGTGGCACAGTATCGTCCTTGGAGCATCAACTTCCTCACTTAACAATTTTTTTATTTAAAAAAGAACTTATATCTGATGTTCATAGTTATTAATTTCTACATAATTTTTCTTGACCTCCAACTACTGAAATGGTGTTCCCTCAGAAAAAATGTTTCCAGATTTCTACGTATCAAATGTTTAGTGGAAACACTATCTTTGAAAAAAAAAAAGTATCAAATGTTTGGAGATCTAATATCTTCCAAAACCAACTTATTGCGAAGATAATTGGTCGCTTGACAGTGAAATTTGATGGGATACGGTTTTCCGTTAAAATTTAGGGAGAAGTTTGTAAAGAGCTAAATCTATAAACTTTAAGAGTAAGGTTATGCGTACTTTACTGTTCATTCAATAATGGCACCTCGATTTCTGTGAGAGGGATGTGTACAAATGTGAATGAACAGAAATGTACGTATAGCATTATTCAAATTTTAATTGTCATCGGAGTGCAAATTTTGTCAACTTATTCTTTTTTATTTGCCAATTATTAAAAAAAGAAATATGAACTAAATGTTTTTATGAGGAAGGCCAGTAAAGTGTTTGAATGATGTTGCTTTATTTAATAATTGAGAATAATTAAGATTAAAAAACACATTTCAAATTTTCATATCTGATTAACGGATTATCCAAACACTTTTGAGAATAATTTATTAAACAGTAAAGTACTAAGTTTAAAATCTTTTGTATACAAAAATCACAATTTCTATATTTTTATAGCTATATAACTTAGAAGTCATTTTTATTATTCTATATATAATTTTATGTACCCGATTATATATTTAATTCTTTTATAAATAAATAGTGAAAATATATAGAATAAAGTATTTAATATAGTAATGCTATTGTATGCCAATCTACCATATATTAGTAGCACGATTGATAACTTAATTCTATTTTTTTAACCACCTTTTTCATAAAGACCCGGTGTTGGACCGCTTAGACCTAGGGTCTTTTTTGGGTTAGACATCTAAAACCACTAGTAGAAATCAGCTTTTTAATGGGGGTCGAAAAACCCCCACTAAAGGGGACAAAACGGTGCGAGAATACTTTTCTTGGGGGTTTTGAAACGCCGTCAATAATTGCGTCAACAAATGTTTTGCCGACGCATTTGCTGGCGGTTTTAACTCCCGGTAAAACTTTATGAACTAACGGCGGAAACTCAAACCGCCAGCAAAAACAAGACTTTCCCCGGCTGTTTTTTATAAATTGCCATTAAAGAACTTTCACAGCAGTTATTAAAACTGCCGTCTACAAAGCGAAAATAATTACTGGCGGTCGTAAAAACCAACACTTTTTAACGGCGGTTTGAAAAACCCCCATTAAAATTTTCAAATTTTTACTGGCGGTTTTTCCTAGCGCCGTGAATAAATCGTAATTTTTAATGGGGGTTTTTCAAAACCGCCGTTATATGTTAGACGTTTTTAATGGCTGTTTATATAACCGCCGGCAAAGTTTTTTTTTTAAAAAAAAAATTATTCAATTTTTCGTGTCTTCTCATAACAACATATTAAAACTAATAATACATCCAATTAAAACAGAATCTGCAATCAATAATTACAATAGATCTCAACAATTGAACTATATCTAAAATATGATGAAAAAGTATAATGTTGGCCAAGATTTAGAATCTTGTCAACCCACTCCCCTACACATCCTCCTTTAGCTCTTCTTTCATTTAAAACCCAAGATTTAGTGCTTTTTTTCTTGGGGAGCAATTATGTACAAAACCCATATGATTTCAGATCTAGGCTTAAAAAGAATCCATTGATGTTTTCTACCAAGTTTGATTTTGTGAAGTCATGGAGAATTTTACTCAAAAAAACTTTAATTGGTTGGAGAGTGAGAATGTTCTTCCTTTTCTTCACATTGAATCAAGTGAAGAAGGAAGCTTTTAACATGTTGCTTCTTTCATAAAATTTCAAGAGGGACACCATAACTTCTAGAACGTTGGACAAATAAGCAGCATAATACCGGAGTTACTTGGGTCACATAAAAACATGGAACTCTTGAAACTAACTTAATAACCAAAACGCTTTCAGATAGCTAAAAAAGAAAAGAGCATTGTTTGTTTCGAGGTGACTCAAATTCTAGAAAGAGATACAGAAAAAAAAAGCCTTTTGAGTGAATGAATTATCAGAAAGCATTAAAGAGAAGAAAAACATAGTACGTTGCTCTTAAACCAATCCAAAACAGAGAACCAACTACAGAACAGTGATGAACCGACTAAAATTTTTCTTTTTCGAGCTTCTTTGATTCGAAATTAAATCATCAAAACACAAATTCGATGTCCCAGAGAACAAGGAACATGCTCAGAGGATTCAAGGACAAGAAAAATTAAAGAACTTCTAAACGGCGAAAAAAAGAAACAGAAAAAAAAAATAAGAGATGGGACGAAATCGAGCACGGCAGCGACGGCGGCGAGGTCGGAGAGCACAGCATCGACGACGGCGAGCACGGCGAGCACGGCAGCGGCAGCGCGGCGGACGGCCAGCATGGCAGCGGCGGCGCACGGCGAGCTGGCAGCGGCGGCGCGAGCACTGCTGCAATGACTCCGAGCAGGACGGCGACGGCGACGACAGCGAGCCCGGCAACTACAACAGCGAGCCCGGCAACTACAACAGCGACGACAGCGAGCCCGGCAACGACGACGGCGACGATTTGCGACAGCGATTCACGGCGGAGAAAACGCGCAGGAGAGAAAAACGAGCGGGAGCAGGGCTGCAAGCATGAGAAATTTCAGTAAAGTAGGAAAACCCTAATCCACGGGGGTCTAAACAAACCCGTCGGGACTGAATCCATTTTACTGGCGGTATAACACACCCACCGGGCATAAAAGTGTTTTCCCAACGTTTTTCACAAAAGCGCCACTAATAAACACCTTTATCAACGATTGGGTTTCACAAATAACCGCATGGAAACACTTTTGCAAGCAGTTTTGCACAAACCCACCGGGAAAGAGTGTAAAAAATTAAATATTACTGGCGGTTTTCATTTTCATTCAAACCGCCGGTAAAACCTACTTATGCGGGCGGTTTACGTGACAACCGCTGGAACAAAGGTTGTTATCAGAATTATTTCTGGCGGTTTCTAGAAAACCGCTAGTAAATTCTGCAACTAAGCACTTTTGCTGGCGGTTTTCAAGAAACCGCCGGTAAAAGCGAATTTCACTGGCGGTTATTTTGAAAACGGCCAATAAAATGTATTTACGGGGGTTTTCCCCGATGTTTACTACTACTAGGGGTTTTCCGTTAAACTGCCAGTGAAAAGAATTTCCGCCGTCGGTTTTCTATGAAAACCCCCATTAAAAGTTGGATTTCAACTAGTGAACCTTGAACTAATTAAATGAGGAACGATGATAGAGTATTACAAAATATTACTGCAAGGGTTTACATCTTGAAGTGGCATCCACGCTGCACTCCACATAAGAGATAAAATCGGCAAGATTTTTTTTTTTATTTTTAAATATTATCTTCCTATAATATGTGTAAACCTAAACCCTAAATTTTCTCTTATCTGGACCGCCAGCTACGTTGTCATGTCAGGCCATAAAACCTCATAGCAAGGCAGTGTTGAGCAAGAAAACATGTCATATTTCGAAGCGTTGCCGCAATAATAGTGGGGAGAGCGGAAGGAAAACGAAGATGACACCGAACAAATTACTAGTTATGGTAAAACCATTTTGGTTTGTCACGAAGCCGTAGAAGCAATAGCGCAAGAAGACAATGAAGAGGATTGGACACTTGTCACACGTCAAAGAAGAAAACACAAAGACCCTTTGAAATTCCGGTTCTTCCGTTTCAACATGTCAATCGTCCAAGTCGAAGAACGGTTCGAGCTGTCATCATAGGGGCGAAAGAAAAGTCTCAAAATGAGCATAACCATGGAGGAGAAAAACTCTTTCATCAGATTCCCGGAATGTATCCTACGTGATTGCTGAAATATACTCAGCATGATTCAGAACAACATACGGAAGCTGTCAACGAGCAATCAACCTTGGAGAAGACGACTTCTCTTTTGCTATCACAAACTCACCAAGGAGATCATGCAAGATTATCCATTCAAGAGCGAAGAAGACTATAGCTGGACTCCAAGTCCCGATTAAAGCAGATAATGGTATTGAATGGGACCATCTTGTAGCTGTAATTAAAGAACTCATCCAATAAACATTCAACAACACATGGAGCCCAATCCAGAAGAAACACATCAGCAGTTGAAATCTAACAGGTCGGTTTTCAGACAACTCACTTTTGTTGAGCTTTTAAAAGACGATAGATAGACAAGCCCATATGAAAAACAAAAAGAAATGGTTTTCTCACGTCCATCTTCACCTTAGAGCATTATCATGCCAACCACCGCATGGACACTAAGGATGGAAGATTTAAAGCTCACATTAAGTATGTATTTCGTCGAATACTCTTACTAGCACCTTTATTTTGAGTTTTTTTTGTAAAGGTTCCTTACACTATAAGTTTACCATTCAGCATGGTTTTCGTGAAATTCATTTACTATAGGCTTCATTTTTTGCGAGTTTGTAGTCGAATTCCTCTCCTATACCCTTGAGTTTGAGGGCCTTTTTCGTCACATTTCCTTATTATGGTCCTAGTCCATAGCTGCCGACACAACATCTAAACAACCCTACCAAACTATAATATCAAATTCTTGTTCGAGGCTAGAGACAATATAGTGCGTGATTGTCTAGTTGTCAAGAGGCTGTCCGGAGACAACAAGATCATCAATGATTTTCTTGATATTGTCGAGATATGCCGACATGGAAAGGGACCCTTTGCAAAGGGTTTGCAATTGGAACCGAAGATGGTTCAGGCGAGACTGGGAGGTGGAGGCATAGACGGTCTTAAGCTTTTGCCTCGTAGCCGCAGCAGTGGGGAGGCCGAGAGAATGGCCTAGGGCAGCTTCAGAGAGAATTGCGACAATCCAGCTTTGGACAATTTGATCGAGAAGTATCCACTGTGTGTATTATGGATTGAGAGCAAGCACGGCCGAACCATCGGCACGAATATACTGAGGAGTAAGAGATCCGTCGACAATGCCCATCACTTGCTGATTGTTGAGCATGGGAAGCATCTGTTGTCGCCATAGCAAATAATTTTGGCGATCCAACTTGATGGAGACATAGTGTGAGATGTTCGAAATCGTCAGGTTATACTACAATGAGCGGAACCGAGATCGAAGTACAGGCCACGGGGTGGTGGGACCATGGGCGCATCGTGATTGAAGATAGATGGGGTCATAGAGGACGTGGGAGATTGAGAGGAGGCTATTAGAGTAGACTTCTGAGAAAGAGAAAAAGAGAAAATAATATTTTTAGGAAGAAGAAGAAGAGGAAGAAGACGAACTAGGATTTGTGCCTAGTGTTGACCTGATACCATGTAATAGATGTAATTGATGTAATTCTTGTATATAGATTATGTGTTTCACATATACATATATAGTTACACAGAGGAGAGAGTCCGAGTCAGTTTTGGAAACAAACCCGGAATGTTAATGAACAAGAAATACTGATTCACAAAATTTACATAATATGGTAACACTAGGATTGTCTTCTGAGCATAACTCGTCCTGCCAAATCTAGGAAGAGTCTGTATTCGGTAAGACTCTCTAGGAGATTCTGAGAGATCCTTTTTCACTAACACAAACTGCTTGTCTCAAAATTTTAAGCTCACACCTGACTTTTATGGTTTCAAGACAAGGAAGACACGAGAACTATTTTGGAAATGCAGCGTGACTGAGAGGATCTCAATCTCCTGAGATTACGTCCATGGAATCATTTCTAAGATGACATTCCAAAAAGGCTTTTGCTTAAATTATCTGGAGTACCCCTGAAATTAAGGAATGACCACTCCTTAAAGATAATCTTCTAAAGTTTTGGAAAACTCATCAGAATTGATAAAGGCGCCTCAAAAAAGTGCAATATGGAAGAAGCTCGAGGATTAATGCAGTGGAAAACTGGGCAACCATTCGGGGGAATGCGTATTATCATGGTGGGCGATAAAGCCTTTTTTTGGGTTTTTTGTAATTTTATTTTTTATCATTTTTTTATTACCCGATTACACCGGTTTCCGGGGGTGGCCAGTCCACATTTCTAGCACAATGGAAACCGCAAGACCGCAGGCGGAGAAGACGAGGCCAAACTCGGAGATGACCCAGCACTGTTCCAAAAAAGATTTGCACGAACTGGATGAGTCAAACGGTACTAGATCAAATATGAAACTTGCCTGAGGCCTATACCCATCAAAACAATACTAGCAATTTCCTTTGTCTTATTCCAGAACTTAGGCAACAAAAAACAGGGGATTAAGCCTTTGAGTAGTGTTCATCAATATCAACTGCTTAGCCATATCTATAATCAACATGTAATCTTGTAAAACTTTCGAAGCTGGGTTGATAGTAAGTGGACATGAAGTCAATCCTTGATGATTTTTAGCATCTATAATCCTCTCTGCCATCTTTGCTGAACTATACCTCCCCTCAATTCTTTTTGATTTGTTTGTCGTACCCAATACACCCATATCAGAACAACGAAAGTTGCGATGACTCCATAAAGAACAATTCTTCAACTTAAATATAAAGTTGTGTTAATCACAACACTTCACCATTTTTGGTACAAAATGATTATGGTTACTATGTATCAGTTTTTTTTTTTTTGGTTCATTTTAGTGCCATACTCTGTTTTGTTTTTGTTGCTTTAACTGCTTTTATTGTTTGCAATTAGTTTCATAATGTTAATTTCTTATGTTAGAACTGAAAAAATAAAAATGATGAACAGGAGGGACCATCTTTTAGCAGTTTTCTTCATTTCGCAACAGAGAAGAAGTCCAAAAGAATGTCTCGTGGAGGGAAATTGAAGTACATTTGCATCCAGTATATCCGGATTGTGCGTCACAAAATTTGCAGCATCCCTCCAAAGGCAAAGAGCACTGCATTGTGGTAATCTGAATCACTGTTTGCTTATTACTTTCGGACTTGAAGAACTCCGTAGTCTAACGGCAACACACCACTATTAGTGGAGATTCTGAGTTCAAATCCCAACGGAGTTAATTAATGGCCTTTTTTACCTCCTTAATTCCTCCGCATTTCATGGACTAGATGCTAAGAGAATCATGACAACTCATATTTGGTATAATAACAACCCGGGATGCTCATATGTTTTTTGGGTAATTGAATGTATTTTTTTCTCAGAGAAACTCCCCTAAAGTTTGCGTGAATAAAAGAACCATTCTAGGCCCCCTGATAAGGTAGGGAAATATTTCAGCCTCATCTTAGTTGTAGTTGTCGTATTTCTACTTTGTGTTTATTTGTCCTTCTTCACGTACTACTTTTATGATCCATGCAGCTAAAAAAAATCTATTTTTTAGAAAAACTGGATCTCTTTCAGGCGTTTGAACAGTGTCAATTCAAAGAAATTTCTTCCAATGAGGGGAGAAGAGATTATTTACAGAACCAGATTAAGGATGTGAACTGCTCCATAACTAAATGTTAGAGGTCACTATGGGGAGCTAAGTTGCATCATAGCAATTTTTTGGCGAGTATAGGCCAACCTGAATGGGTTTTGCATCCAGAGAAAGAACGACAGCCTTTGTAACTCTTAGGAAACAAAAAATATTTGACCTTTCATGCACACGAATAACCCCAAGGAGTGTAAATCAGTATTTCTTTTCCTCTTTACCTCATGTATGTACTGAGCAACCCACAGTTCATCACTAGCAGAAATTCCAACTGTAGGACCAATGTGAAATTCCCACTGTTTGATGCAACTACACTTGTCAAGCATTGATAATAGAAACAAATATTCAATAAGTTAAAAATCTGGTTTCCAACTCAGCCGAATTGACCCGCCATTGGTGAAGGACAAATTGAGATGGAGTATCATCTCTCCTATCATGCATAAACTCCACCCACCACATTTCCATCCCCAAGAAGTCAACCTGAGTCCATAATTTGAGTGCAAGCAACCCGGTTCCCCGACCAAAGTAGCCCTACTGACTCAAAATTTTGAGAGCCAGAGTTGGTTACCAGCTAAAGGGTCAGAATCCACGGTTAAAACTTAAATTTCATAAAAAAAAGTGAGGAGAAATCAGTACTAACCTCTGCATTGGTGCCACATGTTAATTCCTGCTTACAAGCAAGCTTTATAATGAGCATCAGAGATGTCGCGGCCAAATGCCTTGTTAGCACCCACACCACATTAGTAAGGTCCCTTTCATTTAGAAATGAACCCTCATTAGCTTATAAGCCTAAAAGAATCTCACCCAATAAACATATTGGGTGAGATTCTCTAGGGACCACGTTAGCCACCAATGGGCCAACCAAGAGGCCAATTATGATCCTTCTGGAGGTGAGTGTGGTCTTGCTAATGCCAAACCTGGACGGAAACACAAGGAATTAGAGCAATAACAAAAAGAAACCATTAATAACAAATGATCTTTGTGTCCAACTCAACCAGAAGACATGATCCATAAGTGGGTGAAAATAATTGAGAGCCTACCATGGTTCTTCTGCAAAAACTGCTGGGTGGTTGAGCACCTCTGGAGAATGAAATTTTCATTAAAGGGGATGGGATCACCTTCAGGATTGATGTGTCGCACATAACCTGGAAAATTATCGTAGAAGAAAATCTATATATTGAACTCTTATATCTCAATGCCAACAAGATTAAGCTCCAAAATTTCTTCTGCAGTGGACTTAAAAATGGAGTTTACCAAGATATTACTTCCTCGTCTAAAATGGAGTTTACCAAGACATTAACAAAAATTTAGTCTTCACAATAGAGAGAGAGAGAGGAGAGTGGGAGTGAGAGAGAATGAGAGAGAAGAGAGGGAGGGATAGAGAGGGAGAGAGACAGACACAGATAGACAGAGAGACCTGCGTCTCGTGGTGCGTTTGTTCCGGTTTCAAGCGCTTTCCCCCCAATCAGTGGTTGTTTTGTCAATCAAAGCAGATCTTTGTTCCAAATTTCCCTGCGTTGTTGGTTGTTCCGGATCGGGTTTCTTTAGGTGATGAGGATTCTGACATGGATGCCAGCTGTGGCATCCATGTCAGGGGGTACCCGACAGGGGTAATCCCAGGGTACCCCTTGCACTACTCTTTTCCTAATTATAAACTCCTTTAACAAATAAGGAGCAAAAACATAGGCAACCCATATTTGAACATAGTTCAACAAATAAATAAATTGAGGTACAAAGCGAAATGGCGAAGAAACTTGAACAACTCCCATTCTTGATGTATAAATCAAGCATGCGTCAAATTTTATACCAATTTGTAGTAACCACTGTTTCCCATTAATAATAGAAGTTAAAATAAATTTTCCTCACCTCCGAGGCCTTTCGAATCAGTCTGAACCCAGCCCAGGATACCCAGTTACATGTGTTTGCGTCAAGACCACGGTTCTGGCATTCTACATAGTAGATTGTCATGAAAACATTTCATTACCCACATCTCCTACCCGTCCTCTGGGACTAACATCCAATCTAAAAAACATTGTAGGAGAACGACCCTAACAAAATGATCTCTTCATCTCCCCACATAAGCAACAACAACTCTAGCATGTCATGAGAATCAGCTGGTGGAACTTCCACCATGCATTTGTGGAAGATGAATCCAATACCGAAGGAAGGAGGTTATCTCTCTTACACCATAACTACATTAAAGTCCTCTTGAAAAGGCTTCTCCATGTAGATGTTGCAGCTTTGGAAAACCACAATCGTATCTCCAAAGATGGCGTCCATTGCTCCATAGATGCAGCACAATTTGTTGAAGTAGGGTATTACGAAAGACTATGATTGTGTTTTTTTACGCCTTAAGGGCGCATAACTAAAGCACAGATTTGTGTGCTTCGTTGAAGAAGGCAATGACATAGCCAAACCTCGGATGCGCAGTATTTTCAAAGTTTATGTTGATGGCCTCCAAAACATTCTCCTCTGATCCCTACAACAATTTATTAATGTCATGGAAAACATAAAGACTATGTAATATATAGGTTCTCTGTGAAATACTGAAAGATATGGGGTGCATCTACTTACAAGCTTTGGCAGATTGTTTTTTCTCAATCAAGTCATATGGTTTGAAGAAATAAACGTCTAAATCAGGTCCTCCGATTGAAATAAATCGGATTTTCTACACCTAACCACTAACTATTTTCGAATAAACAGTGGCTCTTATGAGGATACCAAAGAAGTCGTCAAAGAAGTTTGGCATGACAGCCATGGCATTGGCGATGAAGATGAAGTCTCCGGAATCGTCTTGGGCTACCGTGACCCGAGGGATGATGACGACTAGAATGGATCCATGTTTCCTTAAAATATAGTCAGCTGAAAAACTGTCGGTACAATACAGATAATCAAAATGAGTATTGCAAGATAGTTTATGATTCTATCACACCTAGCCAATATGCCAAAGCTTCAAAGCTGATGGAACATGGAAATCTAGGCCATTAAACTTATACCTGTAGGCTGGCCCAACCTGGCGCCTATACCCCAAGTTGGGCCCCACGGAAACGTAACAATCCACCACGCTTGTGTGTCGACATCCTCGATGCGCCACTCTATTATGGCTTTCACTCCAAACCGAGTAGCCCTTTCCACCCTTGTGATGATTCTCACACTGGCACTAGATAGCTGCCTCCACGGATTGCACATGTGACGTAGTGGTCACTTTTATACCAAATGTTAGGTACCTAGCCAATATGTCAAAAACTCTAGAGCTGATGGAACGTGAAAAGCTAAGCCCTTAAACCTATTACATACTAGACTGGTCAAATTCCTCAACAATCTCGCAGTCCTCATTTTAATAATTAGTGTTGCATTGGTTATTTTTCAGCTGATTTTCTTGAGGAAACATGAGTCTGCTTCGATGGTTGTCCTCCTACAGATCTCGATTGCCCAAGATGGTTCTGGAGACTTAAACTCCTTTGCCGACACCATGGCTATGGTGCCCAATTTCTTCGACGACTTCTTCGATATTCTAATAAGAGTCGGAGTCCACCGGAAGTAGCTCGTGTGGCGGTGGACAAAACCCGGCTTGTTTTCAAATGACCTAATCTAACGGTCATTTCTTCAAATTATTCCAACTGGTTTGAGAAAAACAATCCGGCACAACTTGAAATTAGATGCACAATGTGTCTTTTAGTATTTTACAAATTAAACTCCGCTACATAGTCTTAGAGTTTCATAGCATTAATTAATTGTTGTACGGATCAAAGGGAATGGTTTTGTGGCCATCAACATAAGCTTCGAAAACATTGTTGATATACAATTTGGCTTTGTCATTGTTTTCTCTAGTGAAGCACATAACTATGTGTTTCACTTATGCACCTTCAAAGCCTACATAAGCACAATCACTGCCACCCGTCTCACCAAGTTCTATAGAGAGTGTCGCATCTATGGAGTTGTGGACGTCACTTTTTAAGAAGCAGCAACGAGTTTCAAAATTGTAGCATCTACATGGAAAAGGCTCTCACCGCGCTTTGATATCGAATTTAGTTTCTATAACTGCACTATGGAAACAGCACTAGCTGATTCTCATACACCCAAAGCCTCCATTGCTTATCTGGGAATACTAGAAAGTGAATACTCTTGGGTCATTCTCCTACAGTGTTTCTTAGATTGGATTGTTAGTCTAGAAGATTGCTAAAAGATGTGGTTAATGCATCCGTTCGAATAACATTGCACTACAGAGAATACCCAAATGGTGGCCCTGGCGCAAACACAAGTAAAAGGGTATCGTGGACCGGGTTGTAAAAAATAATATCGAGCACATGATGTAGTGCCTGCTCCGATACCAAATGTTAGGTACCTAACCAATATGCCAAAAGCTTAGAGCTGATGGAACACAAAAGCTAAGCCCCTATCCCAAACTAAGTTGGCCCAACCCAACGGCCATACCCCAAGTTGGGCCCCACTTGGATCATAACATACCTGTTGGACCATCAAATATGGGTTGTGTAAATTTTTGCAGCTTACTTGCTAAAAGTGTTCATAATTAAGAAAACAAACTTCCTTCTTTAAAGTTTGGACAGACCTATACAAGGGTCATAGTTTTGAGACCACGGAAATCAAGGAACTAATTAATTACCAAGAGTTCTTTGCAACTAACCCTTGTTACTTTAATGATATCAAGTAATGGCCTTGGGAATTATATCACTGATACATAAAACGTCCAATATAATTAGCTCTCATATTGGTTAGACCTACCTGCTTCATTTGCTTCCACTCTAATGAATTCCCAACCATAATTTATATTCAACCCCAAAGGACTGGAGCAAATTGTATTATCTAGTATTTAATAACTGGAACAACTTGATCTACCTCAGAATTCATATTACAAAAATTGGGTATATATTGAGTCAACACATATCTTCAAACCAGAGAACCAAGTTGATATACTTCAGCAGCAGAATAGCTTAGCATTACGTCTTTCTAAATGTAAATCATGATTTTTTTCCTTCACTGATATATCGTAAAATTTTCATCTCCCATTACAATTTGATGATTTAAGATTGTAGACACCAACTCTGGCTTTAAATATATAAATAAAATATAGAAATATTTATTTTTTTGTTAAAAAAATTTCACACTAGAGTAGTTAATGGACATTTCATCAATCAAAAACCACGTAATGGAAACACTTGCGAGAGCTAGTGTGTTACAATTGGCTTTTATGTGAAATAAAAATGTCGCCTAAACAGAAGACGCAGCAAAATATGATGCTTTTGAGTTAGATGCATAAATTTTAAGAGTAAAGAAGAATTATATCAGTCATGAGCATCACACTAAGAGTAAAATATACTTGAAGAGTTTAACTTTTGATGGACTGGTGCTATATAATTTCAGATTTTTAACTGAGAAAATGTTCTCAAGACAAGATAAAGCTGATAGATAACATTATTCAGATATTTCAAAACCACTACGACATTTAGCATTTGGACGATCTATAGGCTTATTTTTCCTATGCCATACACTATGAAGCCATACATTTTTTGAGAAAAATTGAGATTAAAGGAAGCAGTCTGAAGAAAACCGCACAGTTAATTTATAGGAATTCAACCATGTAAGATATAGGAGAATCTAATTGTTTCAACAAACAGATAGGAAGAGAATTAAAAGGAAAAACTGACATCAAAAGCAGATATGGAACAGTAGATCCAGAACGTCATTCAAATACAAAACATATACAACCATCAAACTATCTGTCCGACATATGACATTACTTCAGATTGTGCTTGACTGGACTAAATGACCAAATGAAGGGTGTAGAAAACAAGCTTGAGAGCTTATTCTTTTTTTAGCATAAATAAAGATAATGCTCAACAAATAAAAAGAACACAAGAAATTATATCATCTGCAAAATGAGGTCAACAATGGGACTTCTTAGGTTGCACGAAGCATATCTTTCATAGTATATCCAATTGGGACACGTCTAGGTTAAGTGGTCCCAGGTCTCAGATTGAGTGCTGAAAACAAGTAATTTCAGTACATGTATGAACCAGAAAATTACCGTGATGTAGGAAATGATGTCCATATAAATATAGTTAATAAATATACTGTGATGTAGTTAACAAGCTTCATCTTTTCTTAGAAACTTATGAATTAGTCAATATTAACAACATGACGTTTTTACTAATAAAAAAGGAAAGACTACTTATGAAAGGTCAGCTTAAAGAGAATAAATAAAACAGCTATATTCAAGATTGAACAGACTTTCGGTCCTGGACCTAGATAGAGCAACATTGGTCGCACATACACTGGAACTAGTTTTAGCTGAAAATGTAGACGCTTTTGCATAGCAGCCAACACTAAAGAACTTGAGAAAGAACATTCGGCTATCAACCAGGCCATTAACATCACGCTAAAAGACTACTCACAAAAGACAAAACGGGTAAAGAAAAATTTCAACAAAAACATCATCAAACGGAATATATTCAAATTTAAATACAAGAGCGCAAACATTCCGCATATTGCCCCCAACCAAGACAGCATATTATAGAGTGCGCATAGATGAAACTACAAATGAAACAGTCAAGAAAGGAAGGACGAAACAAACTCTCAATAACCTCGAATGGTGGCTGCCGATGGCGTCTGATGGCGTCCGTTGGAGACATTACAGAGGGGAAAGAGGGATATCAAACAAGAAAAATAAAACAGTTCAACATTGGCCGGACGACTCAATGAAGTGAAGCAAGGATTTCCAAAAAAAAAAACAAATCCCACCCATGAATGAAACTGAAAAAAAGATAAAGTAAGAGACGCCCCGAGAGGGTTATCAAAGATGCAAGTTACAACGCGAAGAAGAAGAAGAAAGATGAGAAGGAAAATCGATTTATCGGAATGGAGAATGGAGGTATAAATATAGGTCTGTGGGGGTAATGAATAGGAGAAATGAGGATTGGTGAGAGCCGAGATTGTCAGGGGGGTTGGTACCCACAACAGTTATCCGTCGCAATCCAAGGTTCCTAAAACACCTAAAGATTTTAATCCTCACTGCCACAGCCACTTTCTAAATTTAAAATCTCTCACTCGAAAACTCGGCTTTAATGGTGGCGTTGTTGCGTCTTCCACAAGCTATCTACGTGAACAGAATTGACAGGTCGTACACCCAATTCCTCGGATGCCCGGCCTTCTCCCAGAAACGCTAATCCTTTTTATGATAGATACCTTCTCCTTAAACTTCCCTCCTTTCTTCTGTGCTTCTGAAGTTACAGCCTTACCCAGTATAACTGAGAATTTGGAGACGCGCATGGTCTGTTTGAACTTTAAACACAGTTTAAAATCGAACGCATTAAAATAATGGCTGAGACAGGGCCGTGCGAAGTTTGCGCACGGCTCCCGTCCGCATAGCATTATTTTTTGTTAAAGACTGGCAACCCTTCAGGTACAAAGAACCCATAGATTTCCCATCCAAATAAAAACAGTTTATTACGATGAATTTGTCACAGGGAGGTGATACTTAAACACCTTTCTAACATCTTATTCACCGCTCAGGTTCTCGATGATTGAAGAGCATACGATGAAGTCATCTGGCTTGCCAGATTCATAGTTGCGCCCCACTTAGGGCTACAAACCTACTAGTAGAACCAAAACGAGTAGATGGATGGTCCAGATAGTGATATATAGAGCAGAATCTCAGATTTTAAATGTTGATCGTAGTTAATCTCGTTCCGTCTTCACCCTTAGTATCTTACTCAGTTTCTGTTATGTTTATAATAGACAACTTTGTTGTTAAGCCTACCAGAGACTTGCCTTTACCGAGTTTCAACCTCAGTGAATAGCTTTCATACTGAAAAATCAGATACAGAGGCTGACTTTCCGCGTTCGTTTGCACTTACATAGTCTCCACGGTCGAAGGCAGTATAAGCTAGTAATCGGACATCTGAATTAGCTAGCTTTTAAATGAGCTGCATAAAGACAGCAGCAAGTTGCCCCCCTCCCTTTTCCTCTTTAGTAAGGGGATGTGTAAATGGTAAGTGGATGAAAGGGTTCTCAGCGAAACATGCCCCACTTCCATCTTTAAGCCCATCAACAAACCAATACCTCATCTAACAGCCCCATCCAATAATTAACAGGGGACGGGTGGGCGGGATCCCCCAAAACCTGCATCAATTCTATCATTCGGTCATCTGCCAATCAAGACCTCAATTGACTCATTCTAGCTTGTAATTTAAGTGAAGTGAATAGCAAATATGCAGGAGCATCCTACTCTTTTAAATCCCTACCTATCAAAGAGAAATTTTCATATTTTATCAAATAAATTTACAAGAATCCAGTGTGTTAAAAACCAAACCGACTCAGCCAGTTCGACCCAATGTATTTGGAACCGGAGCTTCAGACGGTTCGGTTACAATAAAAATCTGGAAAGGCATGAAAACTGCATGACTCTGCCGGCTTTATTAGTTCAACCATTAAACCGACCAAACCAATTCAACGGGTATAACATCTAATTGTAGTTTTGACCAACCAAAATCAGATGTTATAGCAACACTGCAATGAAAAATGTTTTATGGGATGAGGGGGAAGAACTCATCAAGAAAGTTGTGTCTCAAAAGCAAGTCTATTTGTTGGGACTGGGCTGCGCCCTTACCTTCACTGCTTCCATGTTGAAATTGTCAAAGTTGTCCCTGTATTATTATGGTTCCTGACATATAAAGTATTTGTCCTTCTCCCAAAAAAATAAAAAAAGAATAATTTTTTTTGCTAAGATAAAATCATTTCTTCACTCTTTAATAAACCATGAAATCTGAAATCGAAGTCATTATCTTCTTCAAAATACAAATAAAAAAATACAGGAACCACTTTTCTAAAGAAAGTTGAAGTTTTGGATTTTGAAGATCTTAAAATGTACTATGTAACATGGTTACTCTCTTCGTTTTTCATTTTCTCTCATATAAATTGCTTCTTCTTAACTTTTTTACTTATAGGGGCCAGTCTTGTTTTATAGAATTCTTTTTTTTTCATTGAAATTTATCTTGCATGATGATGAAAGGTATTTCTTAGAGGAGTAATGTTATATGCACTTTACTGTGCATGCACTTTGTGCACTACCCCCTCACTGTAGCATGCACAGTAAAGTGCATGTAGCATTATTCTTCTTAGAAAATTCTTTTTCAGCATAGTGGTTGTTTTTGTTAAAAATAAGTTCATAATTTGTTCTAAGTTCATAAAGAGAGTTTTAGCTCTTTTGATTTTTAAAGTTGTTGATTTGCCTATGTCAGTCAAGTATAGTAAACCCCTTGCGTATAGCCTAAGAGTCACGTACAACGATTAGTTATTCCTAATCTTATCCACAAATCCTTTGTCAAGCCTTGTAGCCAATAGTATCGTACACATCCTAATGGTCTATCCAAAAATCCCCTCCGGACTTATTAAAGGTTATCTTCTCAAATACATCAAATCCAACTTAAACATAGACCTAAACATGAGTTTAAATTTAAATCAATATACAATAAAATGTAAAAGAGATAAAGGGTAGAAAACTCGGTAGAAATTGAGCTCCAAAAGGCTCAAAACGTACAACCCGAACAATTTTTTTCTTCCGGCGGCTCCAAATCGGCTCAAAGAGGGCTTCCAAAACCCTATCTTCGTCCCCAGGTCGCTTCCAAAGCATCTCAATGTCCTGCTCCTCAAAAATCATCTTTCTTGCTCGTTAAATAGAGGTAGAAGTGCTTCACATGTGGCGCCTCAATGTCGTAAAGAAAGTGTTTGGGCGCCCAAAACTTTCGCACGATGCCCAACCACTTAAAACAATGCATTTTCACAATTTCGTTTCCTACTTTCATAGTCGTGGCACCCAATATAGCGAATCCTAGAATTTTAGTTTCCTGTGTTCAGCGTCATAGCACCCTAGCAACATGCAGCTGTCAGACCCCAAATGACAGCTACATATCCTTGTTATTTTATGTCCAAACTATGTTGTGGTTGTGATGGTTCCAAGCCCCAAGCTCATTATGGTTCAGGAGGACTTGAATCAACCAACCCAACATCTTCGAATGTCGAGGAACATGGATTTTAACTTCCCCATCTACCCGGGTCATCTGCACTTACTAGTAGCGATAGCAGAAGTATACCGAAACAAAGACAACTCAAGACAAACAAATGAATGTAGGAGAAATTAATATAGAACAAGCCCGAATGGGGAGTTGCCTCCCTGCGAGTCTCTACCCTGATCAGTCCAATGATCGATCTCCCTTATATTGCTAACCCTTAATATATTTATAGTCAATAGTCCCGAAAACCCTGGGACGGTGAGAGCCCTTTCATAATTAAACTCTAAGTCCTCTTGAGGAAAGGTTTCCCACGTGAAGGTAGTGAGCCGTCTCTTGATTCTTATGGGATACCTCAAACTATACCATGATCTGCTTGATAGAGGTTCTACCTTCGGTAGGACTTTTCCTTATTGCTTGGTGTGAATTCCTCGATTGGTTCACTTAGGCACCTCCGCTGCTGGCTGAGCCTAGCTCGATAGTTCCTTCCTTGCATGGAATAACAAGTGCGGCATGCTTGATGCATTCTATTGTGAGGCATCCTGGAGTGCGTCAAGGTAGCGAATTACATGAGGTGCATGTCTGCACGCCTTTATTGGCCTATATAAGCGGCTTTTGTACTTGCAGGCTGCCTTGCATGAGGTTGGGTGGCACATGCTCAGTTCTGCTGGCACGGGCCCCATGTCCGTTGGTTGCGAGTTTGGGCTTTGGACTCCTGTGCTTTTGCTCTGGGTGCCACGAGGTATTCAAACAATTCCAGGCAAGTCATGGGCCTTACTCGTGTTACCCCATTCTCCCTTAGGCGCTGCTGATAAGCGTGTGTTGGCCCAAGTGTAAGTGTAAAGCTCCAACAAACCAAGTGTAAGTGTAAAGCTCCAACAGTGCTAGGAGTACCAATTTGAGAAATTCTAACTATTAATTTGAGCTCTTTTTCAAGAAGGTGAAGATTTTACACTTCAAGAGCAAACATATCATATTCATTCCAACAAGAGTAAAAAGACAATCCCTACTACTAAAAATGTCCCTTCCGCTGATGAATGAACAGTTTTCAGCCGGCAGAAGACGATTCGCTGGCGGGTGTAAGTTCATCATCGGTGGAAAATAACAAAATCCAACCCAACCGCTAGCGGAATGAAATCCGGCAGTTGGGCTGGATTTCGATCGGATTCATATGGGCCCTAAGTTTCCGTGCACCGTTATCCGCGTAATGCGGGCACGCGTAACGCGAGCACACGTGATAGGCTCGCGCCTTTCTCGTTTCCCTCTCCTGCCCTAGAAATCATTCGATGATTTTATCGAAGAGAACTAGCACACGCGAAACCGTACCTCGGCGTTCCCCCAACGTTCCCTTGGAAAACTTTGCGGCTTCCTCTTCCAGGAGTCGAAAGTACTCCTCCGTCCGAAGACCCAGCTTCCATAAAGCTCTTGGGTTCGAAAACTCAATTCTTCTGAAGTTTCTCGGGGCGATTTCCGGCGGTCTCTTCTGCGTTCCAGCCGCCCTCCCGACGTCAAACTCCTCCGACTTCGTCGCCATCGACAAAAAGGCTCTTCCCCTTCGCTGCAGTTAATTAATTTGTCTTTGGTTCTTTCCCTTTTCTCCGATTTTAATTCTTTGAAATTTCTCCCAGGCATATGACTAGAGCGTAGTGTAAAATCTTTGAGTGCAGTGGAACCAAGGCTCTCGATCTCCAATTTGGAGGCACTGCAACGAGTCTAAGATTGGTAAAACAAACAGAGAAACAAAGAGAAACAAGAATACTGGACTGTTGAAAAGAGGAGAGTTTTAGAGTGGCGAGCAAATGTCAAAAGGGCCTTGCTCTGAAAGAGTAATATGCCCTTCTTTCTGTAGAATATATTGAACTGCTCTTTAAAACACATAATAACACAGAGGATAAAATATGCATAATAGTGATACTTCACTATTAACACTCTAAAAGGAAAACTATTTTCAAAGATTTAGAAACTAATAAATGAACTACTTTGGTTGGTTGTCATCTACCATGCCAGATTGACAGTTAAAAAAAAAAAATTTGAAAACAAAAAAGACGAGTGAATTAGGTACAACCTAACAGGCAACCCAATGCCATATTGAATGCTAACTTTTGGTGCACGAGTACAAGCAATAAAAGGACAGCTCTGATAAAAGAGAGACTCGGCAGTTGGTCGGTAGTGTTTAACAGTAATTAACTTCAAAAAATAAAACAGCACTAGTATCACGGAAAGCAATCAACAATTGGTATATAGCATTTTAAGAGTAAACTAACTTCAAAAGATAGTAGGTTAGAGCTTTTCCATCAATTTCAGGAAACCACAGTTCATTGCCTCTATTATTACTAAATCACCATTTCAGGTTGATTTTTTCTTTGTTTTGACTGTCTATTTCCTTGAAGTATTCTACTTTTTTAGCTTCTGATGTATAGCAAAAGAATGTGTGAAGGCAAATATTCACAACTTCATCTAAGGGTACTGAGAGAAGGCTTTCAGATTTTAGTAAAGTGAGTAGATTTTGTGAGAAACAGGAGAGAGAGAGAGAGAGAGAGAGAGAGAGAGAGAGAGAGAGAGAGAGAGAGAGAGAGAGAGAGAGAGAGAGAGAGAGCATATGAGAGAGACAGAGAGAGATCTTTGACCCAAGTCTAGATAAAGCTGATAGTTAACATTACTCAGATATTTAATAATACTACGACATTTAGCATCCGAATGATCTTGGCTTATTTTTCCTTTGCCATATATTATGAAGCCATACATTTTTTTTTATAAAATGCAGATTAAAGGAAGCAGTTACGAAAACCACACAGTTAATTATTAGGAATTCAATTATGTAAGAGAAAGGAGAAAACAATTGTTTCAACAAACAGATAGGAAGAGAAATTTAAAAAAACAAACTGACACCAAAAGCAAACAAGAAACAATAGACCAGAACGTCATTCAAATACAAAACGTAAACAACCATCTAACTATCTGTCCTATATATGATATTTCATGAGCTTGCAAAGAACCCATTAGTTCATCAAAGGAAAGAACAGAGATATCCTTTCCTCAATTGCAGTGACTATAAAATCATATTTGGAGGAGAGGCTTCGTAAAACTTTCGGAACAATAATTGCATCGGAAATATTTTTGCCATAAGATCGCATTTGACTGACAATTGAAATTACTCTAGACAAAAAAATCTTGTAACAATCATTATCCTTCATCAGCAAGGCCTCAAAATCTTTTCTAAGAGTATGAAGTTTCACTTCTATTACCTTTGATGAGCCTTGAAATTCTTTCTGCAATGTTTCCTAAGCTCCCTTTGAAGTAGTGGCGATTACTATTCTTGAGAAAATGGTGTCATAGACTGTTTGTTGAAGAAAGAACAACGCCTTTGTATCCTTTTTTTTTTATTTTCCTTCAACTAACCTTCACCAGAATCATTGTTGTCATAGCCATTTTCTACCAAATCCCAATGATCTTGAGATTTGAATAGAGTCTTCATTTTTATACTCCAAAACTCGTAGCACTCACCTTCGAAGATGGGAAGGGTTGAGAAACACTCATAGAACTGCCATTGATTGCCATAAATTTTCTTCCACTCACCAGGATACTTTACGACTCTTGATACAACTTTTGTTGGGGGGAAAGAACAAGATGTAAATTGGATAATATCAAATAGCAATAAAAAGAGGTAAGAAGGGAAAGAGACGATACTTGATGGGACTGCTTTCACTATGTTTAATAGCTTTAAGAGGGCCTATTTATAGGCTTGCAAAGGAACAACTACATATAAACAAAATAGGCATGCAAACAAATAACTGCCACACGTGGACTGACCCATTCATTACTAACAACTATTTCCTGGATAATAGGTCTTATTAACTGAGAACACGAATAACTAACTTAAATTATTCTTCAACAATTACTTCATATTATGCTTGACTAGGCTAAATGACCAAATGAAGGATGTAGAAAATGTGAGAATTGGAAAGTCTTTGATGATTTCCGATTGTATTTCATGCTATATTTATACAGTGTATACAATTGTAGATCCACAAGGATTGGATCTAGATAGAGACTAAAACTAATAGGCAACCGTGAGAGATTTTAGGAGGAGAATAATACATGTGTTTAGGAGAGATCAGGAGAGGGTAATAAAGGCGTCTTCACCCCCCCACCCCCCCACCCCAAACTCAAGCCGAACTTTAAACATTGAGTTTGGACCGAAGAGGCACAAATTGGGGCCGATATAAAGCCTTCGTGAAAATGTCAGTATAGAATTATGTTGAAGAGAAAATAAACCTGCTGGCGGATGAAGTGAATATATCAACTTCATTATGTTTGCTTCTGCCATGTACCACTAGAATTGATGCAAAAAAGTGGAGCTGATGTTGTGACAATAAATAGTTGGCTGATTAGTGAGACGAATATAAAGAAATCGAAGGACATGTATAGTCCATAACAGCTCAGAGGTGAGTGAGGCCAATGCTCTATATTCCACCTCACAACTTGATCTGGAGACAGTGTGTTATTTTTGTGAAACCCAAGAAATAAGATTTGTGTCGAATAAGACCACATATCCAGTTATGGAACACCTAGTTTTAGGACAACCCGCCCAGTCAGAGTTATGGTATCCTGTTAAGGAAAAAGGGGAAGGAGCTAGATGAGGCCATAATGAACAATATGTTTCAGATAACGCATAATGTGTTTTGCTGCTTACAAATGGGAATTCGGGTAAAAATAATGTTCCAGTTATAATAATGTCATCAACATAAATGAGGAGAATAATGACATTTCTGTTGTGACACCAAATAAACAAAGACGGATCATGAATCAAATTACCAAATCCTAACTGGAGTACGAAATGACTAAATTTCGAATACCAAGCTCGTGGTGCTTGTTTGAGCCCTTAAAGCGATTTGTGTAAGAGACAGACATATGAAGGGCGATGTGGGTCAATAAACCCCTGTGGTTGTTCCATATGGACAGTCTCATATAGATCGCCATAAAGAAAAGCGTTTTTACATCCAATTGCCAAAAAGCCATTTCAGAGATAGTGCAAGCGTTATCACCAAGCGGATAGTAGAATGTCAAACAACAGAACTAAAGGTCGGATCATAATCCCGATCGGGTTGTTGATGAAAACCTCTGGCACGAGGTGAGCCTTATAACGTTTCATAGAACCATCAAAATGTTGCTTAGTGCAATATACCCATTTACAACCAATCATATTCATATCCTAAGAAGCGGGTACTAAATCCCAAGTGTGATTTTTAATGAGGGGTGTGTACTCATCGGTCAAGGCAGCCTGCCATTTTGGGACCGGCAGTTAAAAATCGCTTACCCTTAGCCAAGAGAGTGGACAAAGAGCTTATGAGGCAAACCGAAGCGGGTATTTATGCGCCATTAATATTTTTGGACGTCGAGTACCGTCCAACGTTCGTGTGAGCATGGGATGCTCACAAGGATTTATTGCATGACTTGATGGTGGCGTATCAGATATGGTTGATTGAGACAAATGGGTTATGATATGCGAGCCTTTAGTATTTGTTAGCACATTAGTGGGTGCAACACTTATTGGAGAAAAGTGGTTACGTATATCCAGTGAAGGAGGTGGCAGTGTGGGTGTCAACATGGAGTCCACTGAAACAAGGGCTCTCGTGTGGATTTGCAAATCATGCGGACATGAGAGCGATAGTCGGCTATCCTCTTCAGCGGAAAAATATTTATCAGCATCAAAGAATACTGGAGGCTGCGACATGGTTGGAGACCGTAACAGGAGTGTCGGATTTGGTGAATAATGCTCGGTAGAACTGATCTGTCTACAAGGCGATCGAGGAGAAAGCTATGGGGGAGCAGAGAGCGGCTTACTTGTAGTCAAAATGAAATAGTAGAAGGGGGTCGTGGTAGAGGAAGTGACAATTTGGACAACCCGACAGCAGGTCGTCATGGCTGCAAGGAGAATGTTGAAAGGAAGCAGCAGAGAAGACGATTTTGAGGCCGACGGGTGGTTGCAGTGCAGGAGGAGGAATTCCAGGGACCTTTTTGTGTACGTCGGGCCTTCTGTGGCTTGAAGAAGCATGGCGTGATTTAGAAGCAGAGGATGTTGTTTCTAGAGGAGAAGCTGATGCAGGCATTGGTTCCTGCAAAGGTGGAATATCCTGAATAGTTGGAATTGCCGAGGGGGAAGAGTGCAACACTACGCCTGCTGCTCGGTCTAAAGCCGCCAGAGTAGAAGACCGAGGGTTTAAGGAGACGCCACTGGGGATGGAACCATTGCCAAATAATTGGCGAGATGTAGTAAAGTTCTGGTAAGATATAAAGTCAGCTGACATAGAGGGGAATCCCTGTACATAAAATTATCAGAAGTGGTCGAAGAAAAAGATGAAGACAGTCCGGGGAAATTATGTTCATCAAAGACTACATGTCTTGAAATTAAAATACACTGCCGATCAATGCCACAACAGAGTTTAACCCCTGTGCTGGTTGCTATAGCCAAGAAAGAGGCAGTAGCAACTTCGAAACTGAAGTTTGGTGAGCCAGAATGGTCGAAGACAAGAGAAACACAGACATCCAAACGGTCGTAGATGGCCATATGATGAGGTCGACCCAAATAGTTGAGAGTGCGGTGTGCAGCCAGACAGAACCATATTTGGGTAGCTGGTTAATTAAATAAATAGTCGTCATAAAGGCAAAAGACCAATAGGTGATGGGCAACCAAGATTGAGAAAGCAAGGTGAGACCGGTTTCAATAACATGTCTATGCTTCCGTTCTACAACTCTGTTATGTTGAAGAGTGCCAGGACAAGAAAGTTGATGCAGTATGTCGCATTTTCGAAATTCGTAGAAAAAGCATGAGATATAAACTCTCCACCCCCATCACTTGGGACAGATTGTATAGGGGTGTTACATAAGTTTTCAACCATTGGTAAAAAGTCTTTAAAAATGGTAAAAACATCAGATTTTCATTTTATTGGAAAGACTCAAGAGTATCTAGAATAATCATCCACAATTATTAAATAAAAGGAAAACTCATGGTATGGATAAGTTGCAGTGGATGTGTAGTCCAAATGGAATCCTAGAGAACGAGAGTCGGTGGCTCTTGCCATGCTGGCAACTGGAACATGGAGACGTGCTTTGAGATGAAACAGTTGTCCGAAGTTGAGGAGCAAGAAGCAACAAGGTCTTTTGAGATGGATGCCCCAAACGTTGATGTCAAAGATCCGAAGAGCATTTATTGGCGGAGTGGACACATTTATTTGCAGTAGAAAGAGGATAAAGACCCCCTTTAACTAGTCCGCTGTGAATTATCTAGTTGCTTTGCAAATCACATATAAAATAACCATTAGAGGAAAACGTGAATGCCCAATTATGGGATTTGGCGAGATTCGATACAGATAATAATTTCTTGCTAATACGTTGAAGCAATAGCACACTACTACGAACATATTACCTAGATGATACCGAAAGAGAAGTAAGGCCAGAATGAGAAATTCCAAGATGGCAGTCATTGCCAACCATGATTGAGTTAGTCCCAAAGTAAGGAGTCTTACCGGTTACGTCAGACGCATCAGATGTGAGATTATGGGTGGCCCCAGAGTCCAAATACCAATCATCGGGATTGACAAGAGGCTGAGAATTGGCTGTCAAGGCAGAAAAGCATGGAGGGCATCATCAGGCAGCCAACAGTGATTCACCTTGAGATAGGGGTGTCCACACCAATAATAGACAACATTGCCTTCTGTTGGAGAAGGAGAAGGCCTGTTGGAGGACTGATGAGTGTGTCCTCGTCCTCTAGAATGGGCAGCATGTCCATGACTTGCCGGAGGGCAATGTGAGGAGCTGCAGGAAGTACGCGTACGGGTGTTTTGGCATGGATTCAAGGAGACTGTAGAGTGAGCATGAGCGGTAGCGGCTGTTCGAAGCCGTTGTTCATGATCCAATAGCATACCTGAGACATAAGAAAATGTAGGAGAAGGTCGTGAATCAATGACTGCGACAACAGGATTGTATACAGACCCAACCCCATGTAGATCGCATAGCAACAGGTCGTCCTCGTCGACCAGTTTGCCTGCATTCGCCAAGGCAAGAAACAACTTGGCAAGCTGTAAGTAATCATGGATGCCTTAGCTCCATGATGTTTTGAGTTGTTGGATACGGGATCGAGTTACAATTTTGTACACTTCTTCGAGTGTTAACCAAGCATCGCGAGAAGTTTTCTTGTCAACAACTTGGGAGAGAACGACATTGGAGAGGGAGGAGAAAATCCAGCCAAGAACCATTTCATCGAGATGTTCCCATTTAGAGATTTCTAAGGAAGACACAGGCTTAGTTTGACTTCCATTAATAAAACCCAAAAGATGATGTGTACGCAGAATGGAAGCACCTGCATCTTCCATAAGAGGAAGTTCCCCACAAGCTCAAGGGGTAACATCACGTTGCCCCCTTGAGCTTGGAGCGTAGATATTCAAAGAAGATATCTGCTGGTTGAGCAGATCTTGAGATTTGTCAAGTTGGAAAATTCCAGCTGTAATTTTTTTCTGATGAAGTGGATGTCCAGCTCAATGTGTTTGTTGCGGCATTGAACCACCGGATTGGTGGCTAGGACTATCGTGCTGACATTGCCACAATGAAGAAGCAGGATAGAGGGCAGGCGAATATGTAGAAAGCGTAATAGATGTAAGGTGCATAGAATTTCTGTGCTTAGTGAGGCTAATACCCTATATTCGGCTTCACAGCTTGACCAAGCTACAGTTTTATATTTTTGAGAAACCCAGGAGATGAGATTGCTGCCCAAGAAAACTGCATATCCAGTAGTGGATCGTCGAGTGACTGGGCATCCAGCCCAGTCGGCACACTGAATCCGTTGAGTGTAAATGAAGGAGTGATTTTGAGGCCAAATGTGGGGGTATCCTTGAGATAACGCAAAATTCTCTTGGCTGCTTGTAAATTTTGTTGACGTGGTGCTTGCATGAATTGGCATAATGTGTTGACAGTGTATGAAATATCTGGCCGGGTTAAAGTTAAATATTGAAGGCTGCCCAACAGTTGGCGATATACAGTAGGATCACCGAGTAATTCACCTGATTGGGAGGAGAGTTTGTCATTGGTCATAGGTGTTTCGATGGGCTTGGCATTGGCCATGTTGTAGTTCATGAGCAAGTCAATGATGTAACGTCTCTGCGAGAGAAATAAACCATCTGATGTATGTGCTGCCTCAATTCCTAAAAAGTAGCTGAGATTGCCAAGATCAGTTAGCACAAAATGGGAGCGTAGATCTTCAATGAATTGTCGAATAATGATCATAGAGGATCCCGTGATTATAATGTCATCGACATAAATGAGAAAAATTAATGTCGCACCTGATTGTTGTCTGATGAATAAAGAAGAATCATGAGGCGAGCCAATGAAACCTGATTTTTGTAAGTATTGACTGAGTTTTGGATACCATGCTTTGGGTGCCTGCTGAGACCGTATAAGGATTTTTTAAGTCGGCAAATGTGACGGGGACGTTCAGAGTCCTCAAACCCCTCAGGTTGGCTCATATATATAGCTTCATATAGGTCGCTATGAAGGAAGGCATTTTTTACGTCTAACCGCCGAAGAGGCCACCAGAAAGAGACTGCTATAGATAGAACAATTCGAATTGTGGCCGGAGGAACAACTGGAGAAAACATTGCATTGAAATCCCTTCCCTGTTGCTGATGAAACCCCTTGGCTACGAGTCGGGCTTTGTATATTTCAATGCTTCCTTCAGATTTTTGTTTTACACGTTAAACCCACTTATTCCCCACAATGTTCATATTTTCATGCCGAGGAACCAAAACCCATGTATGAATTTTGTGGTGCTGAAATTTCTTCTTCCATCGCCCTTTGCCATCGTGGATCTTTAACTGCATTGGAGAATCGTGTTGGTTCAGGAGGCAAATGTGAAAGTGCAGAGGTGAGACACACTGGGAGAGGATATCGTTCAACGAGTAAAACTTTGGGCTTTTTAATCCCATGCACACTTCTAGTTGTCATTGAAGGGGGCCGAGTGGAGGACGTTGTATTGAGAGTCGTCGGGGTCGATTGAGGCAGAGATGAAACGGATTTGGGCGGTGAAGAAGAGGTGGCTGTGGGGCGAGAGAGCTTGAACATGTTGATGGACGTTGTGGACCTAATGAATGAGTCGCATCAGAGGAGGAAGCAGGACACACGGGTGGCCGAATTGATGAACGGCCTGGCAGTAGAGGCAGAGGACCAGCATCTCGAAAGGGTGCAAGGGCAGCAGCTTCAGAGGAAGGCAGTATCGCAGCAGGAGACCGAATTTTATTCCTTGGAGCAGCAGAAGTGGGAGGAGTTCCTGAAAATCGTTTTGTTGGAATAGAAGCATGCACCATTCTAAAACCAGTGGGGGGGAGGCTTGCGGATTCCGTGCTTGATTTAATCTGGATGTGCGCAGAGAGAGGACCGGGCAAGCGGCAGATGCGAGGATCTGGTGGAGGACGATGTGTGCGGAATCTGTTGCAGAGAGGGCGAACACTGGGAGATTAGTCTGGAACAGGGGCGACTCTGCGGCAAAGAAGATGGGGAAGACGACGCTGTGCGTCGTCGCAGGAGTTGGAATTGATCGCTCTCTAATGAGGCTTCCGAGAGTAGGGGATGTGGGTCCCGGTGGCAATTGTGGAGTGGAGGCAGAAGGCTATGAATCAGCTCGCGGAGATGATGAGGGCGTCATGCTTGGCGTGGATGGCAGTAGAGCATTGGGCTGTAATTCTGCTGGAATAGCTGGGAATTTGCTGCATAAAAATCGTGAGACAGTACGTGTATTTGGGGCAGGGAGTCCAGGAAATTTTGACTCATTGAATACAACATGACGAGATATAAATGTGGGTTAAGACAGATATAACCCTTGTGATTATTGTTGTATCCCAGAAAAATACAGGGGCAACTTTTATAATCTAATTTAGCCACATGAAAAGGTCGTAAAGATGGGAAGCAGAGGCAGCAAAAGGACCGAAGATGAGAGTAAGTTGGGACACGGTTGAAAACCCGATAAAAGGGTGTCGAGTTTTTCAGCACAGTAGTAGGAAGCATATTAATACAATACACAGCGGCAAGAAAGGCATAGGTCCAGTAGGAGAGCTGAAGTTTGAACTGAGCTAACAGGGTTAGACCTGTTTCGACCACATGTCTGTGTTTTCTTTCGGTGATGCCATTTTGCTTAGGTGTTACAGGACACGATAATCGATGAATGATTCCTTTTGATAAAAAAAAAGGGACTTTAAATTTGCACCAATGAATTTTCCACCACCATCTGACTGAATACATCGAATTTTATTGGAGCAAGAAGTTTCAATTAGTGGGAGAAAATCTTGAAAAATAGTAAATACTTCGGATTCCCGTTTCAATGGGAACAACCTGACAAATCTGGAAAAATCGTTGACAATAAGTAGGTGAAAGCGAAACCCGGAAATAGAAGGGACTGAAGCCGGTCCCCACACATCACAATGCAGCAATTCCAAAGGCTTATTGGTTAGGATTGGACTATGGGAAAACGGCAATCGGTGATTCTTGCCCAATTGACAGTCAGTGTAGGGTGGCGAACTGGAAGGAAGATGGATATTCAGTGAAGAGGACAACAAACGAAGTGCTGATGCAGACATGTGGCCCAAATGGTTGTGCCAGAGTGCTAAGCTGGTTTTATTGGTAGAAAGGCAGACTTTGGAGGGGAGGGACCAAGGATAAAGCCCTCCCTTACTAGGTCCTTGATGTAGCGTCTGGTTGGTCTGTAGATCAATTGAGAGACCGATAACAACTTCTTAGAGAGTTGTGGAACTAACAGAGTCGGACAGATTGTAGTAATACCAGATGATAAAGAAATGGGAGTACTCCCAGTGTGAGAAATCGGTAAGGATTAACCACTGCCAATTAGGATGCAGTCAGAGCCCAAGTATGGGGTCTTACTAGGCACATCAACAGGATTGGAGGTTAGGCCATGAGTAGCCCCACTATCGAGAAACAAGTCATCGGTAGGAGGGATGGAATGACAAGTCGCCTTATGATAAGGATGGCTGCATCTGTAACAGACTACGGAAGAGCCATCTGTGTCTGTAATTGCATTAGACGACGAGGGAATGATGCGGCCTCGGCCACGATTTCTGGAGGGCCGTGAGTTCTCTGAATTTGGAATAGTAGTGCTGGAGTTGGCAATGAGAATGGCAGGCGGGGAGTAGCCCGATGGCGTGTATCATGGTCCAGCAGGAGAGCTGAGACAAAACTGAAAGAAGGAGGAGTGGGCTGGGAGTCAATCACTGCAAGAGCAGGGTCGAATTCAGAGCCGAGTCCTCTAACAGTGCAAAGGATTAAATCATCGTCGTCGATGGGATTTCCCGCACTGGCTAGAGTGAGGGCGAGTGATTTCGCATTAATCAAATATTCGTGGACAGTCTTGCTGCCATGCTGTAGAGTATGGAGCTCTATCTTCAACTGTTGAATCCTTGACCGTGTAACCATGCCATATACCTCCTCCAAAACAGTCCAAGCAGCAAAGGTTGTGGTTGCATCGACAAGGCGTGGAAGAATGGAATCAGATACACACTGGAGCAACCATCCCTGGGCCATTTGATCCAGTCGCTTCCACTTGAGAAGGTCTTCAGGTGAGGCATGGGCTGGAGGGAGAGTGCCATCCAGGAGACCGAGAAGGTTGTGACTGCGCAAGACAGGTAAGATTTGAACGTGCCAAATCAGAAAATTATTTGGTGTTAATTTCATAGAAATCTCTTGAGAGATGTTTTTGACTGTATGAATAGGGAGGTGGGCATCCTCAGCAGCAGTAGGAAGAACAGAGGAGGAGGTCGACATGGTGAGCGGAAAATAAAATAAAGGAGAAAGGCGCAATAGGGAAGTCGAGACCTAGACGTCTGATACCATGTAAGAACTCAGTAATCTGAGATTATTGTATTGATTGTATACTATCTGTTAATATACAGAGAGTTACATGTAGATCAGGAGTTAAAATAGAACTAATGACCATCTGTTACAGGAGTCTGGTGAATCCCGTTTGACTAGAGATACAATAGATCTAAGAATCACGTAGTTACACGGGAGATAAGGATAGGGATGGAGTAGCAGTTTTAACAGTTTTCAAAGGTTAATTTCTAGGAGATCTCTTGCGAGATAGATTTGAAAACAAGTAAGGGGATGAATCATTAAACGAAGTGGAAGAGACTGCCATGGATATAGATTGCAGGAGAATAGGGGAAAAATTCTGTAGAATCGTAAATGCCTAAAGCCCTGATTCCATGTGAAAATGGGAAAGTCTTCAATGTCTTCGATTGTATTTCAAGCTATATTTATATAGTGTATACAGTTGTAGATCCACAAGGAATGGATCCAGATAGAGACTAAAACTAATAGGTAACTGCAAGAGATTTTAGGAGGAGAAGAGTTAGAGAAATCAGGAGAGCAAAATACAGGTGTTTAGGAGAGATCATGAGAGAATAATATAGGCATCGTCACAAAAAAGGAACTTGAGAGTTTTCTCTCTATTTTAGCATATATAGAGATAATGCTTAACAAATGAAAATAACTCTCGAATTAGATGATGGGACTTCTTGTGCTTTCATGAAGCATATCTTTCATAGTACTTCCAATGGGACACAAGAAGATATACAAATTTTAGAATCTTCAAAAATAGAATCATGGCACTTTTAATTAAATATCCCGTGTACAAATTCCAATTTATTAGGTCGAAAGCTAACAAACTAAAATTTTAGGAGAAGTGCTCCCAGCTCCCGGATTGAGTGCTGAAAAAAGTAATCTCAGTAAATGTATGAACCAGAAATTTACTGTGATGTAGACTAACAATGCCTATTTAAATATAGTTAATGAATATGTCGTCATGTAGTAAACAAGCTTCATCTTTAACTCATCTACAACTTGCACTTCCTCCTTACACTCTTAACTCCATAGGCTGTTTTTTAGTGTTAAAGGCATTAAATTCTACCTTCACATTGCCAAAAGATATTTGCATCACCCTACTCCTACAATTAATAATTGCATTAGCTCTAGCTAGGAATAGTCTACCTAAAATAACAGGGATTTGTGTCATGAATACTTGGGTTGGTTGGGTATCAAGCACCACAAAATCAACAAGAAGGGAGAAACTCTCAATTTTCAAAAGGACATCTTCTACTCCCCTAGGTGTATTGACTAACCTATCAACCAATTGGAGTGTCTTGCAATTATTCTGCTATCTACCTGTGAATTTTGGCGTTTGCTGAGCACAAAATCTGGAAATTTGCAGGTATAAAATCTGGTTTTATGCTCACAAGACTTGATATTTCGTGGACAAGAATTCTAGTAGTCGAACATTGACCTTACATATTACTTCTGACTATAAAAATCTTTTATGGACAGAAGTTGTTCCCCTAAATGAGTCTGCTCTCCCAATTACTTAATCAAAAGTGATTTGTCTAGTAGTGGGTTCTTATAAGATGATCAATATTTTAATTTTTCAGTGTAATCATAAATGTTTTTCTTTTGCAAAAAAAAAATAACAATTTTTTAATAATAACATGAGATATTAATTTGAACAAACAAAACTTGTAAATCTATATGTCATATACATTTCAAAAATTATTAACCATTATAAGATGATTTCCTCAGGGGTTGGAGTAATCAAAAATTTAAAAATAATAAAGAAGCCTTTTTCTTAACTGTATCAACTCAAAATTTTCGCTGCTAATCTTATTCAATCAATAAAGAAACTCATCTGTTGAAAGCATGAGAGTGGAGACTAACGAACCGGTAAATCTAAATCCAATTGAATGGGTCAACAACTGGTAGACTACTATCAATGCTTATTAAACAACTCCTTCATTTGCTTATTATTTTTTTCATTAATTAATGAACCAGAAATATCATCTTTGCAATGGCTCTGTGGTCAGATGAGCGGCCTTCAATGGTTTCCTCACTGGGAGAGTCACCAAGGATTCGTATGGGATGAACTTAGTTATAATTTTGTCAAACAGGATTTTACGAGGTTAAAATAATCATGTCATAGAGAGTTCTTCTAGCAAATCTTTAACTCCTGTTTGAAAAGCACTAGAGAGTGTTTTTATTGAATTACGAAAACTTGTGTCCTGACCAGTAAGTTTTTGTTAATGGGTTGTTCATGTCTACAGTCTACAAATGCCATTGATTTCAAAGGAAAATGGGCATCAATGGCTGAAAATTTCCTGCCACAACCAGGCTAAAAGATTTATTTGACAACTTCGAGGCTTTTTATTTCTAGTCATCTTCCTCGATGAGGTTTGGTTTGCGTTCAGATAAAACCTCTTCTTTTCATCATTTCATGTGTCAGAAGAAGCAATTAGGGACCTCCCGTAATTTGTTAATGAACCCATATTCGAAAAGTAATATAAACCGTAACGATTTTGTAGTGTATATTTCCAATTTACACTGAGTCAAGGACGGTCCATACTGGGGATCAGTTCCCAACTTCAAATTACTCGGGCAAATGGACTGGTTCTTCTCAATTAAGATGCTTAGCTCCACTAAAATCTGCAGCGGGTACATTTATCCAAAGTCAACTACTTTTTGAGTTATTCATTGATGAGAGATTTCTCCGTTGGGGTCAGATCCCAATTATAATTCTCGGCTGTCATATTTCGTTATAATTAAAAGTCGCAGTTGACATCGATTTTGTTCTGCTTTGTCTATGAGAAAGTGACGAGAGAGAGAGAGAGAGAGAGAGAGAGAGAGAGAGAGAGAGAGCATGTAGTGGAAGAGGTTTATTTGTAGATTTCTGATCCGAGTGAGAGAGTTCAGAGCACGTTTGTTTGATTTCATGAGTGGTATAGCATTAAGAAAGGCAAAATGGCATCTTGTGAAAAGGGTGGAAATATGTGGTGGTGAGTGCCGTGGAGAAACGTCAATCCCAAAATGAGAAGGGAAATTAAAAAATCTGTTTCTAAGTAGAATATTTTCTACTCATTTATTTATGTAAAACCAAACTCTTAACACTCTGAGAGTAAATTTGGGTGGAAGCTCACTTAATATACACGCTTTGACATCGTGTATAATTAGACGAAGTCTCAGACAGACGTGGTGGATGGGTACCGTCGAGAAATCCGACCCGGCGATTACGGATGCATCGGCGGCGCCTATCTCGGGCAGGTGTCTTCCTGCCTTCAACCCCTTTTATACTAGTTAAAGAGTCCTACAGTCGACGCGGTTCAATAATTGTTCATCTCTGGACGAGCACCGCACGACTCGGTAGTACCAGAACCTGGCGACCGACCAAGTGGACCAAAACCGAAGAACACGGGAAAAAACCTTGGGTGAATTCTCTAATCTCGAAATGAAGTGAAGAACCAAACAAAGAATACTTCTGTCGCAAGTAAATTTCTTTTTCTTACATATTCAAAAGATCTTTGGTGGAAAGACAGAGATCAACGGTTCCTCCTTTTAAAGAAATCAACTTCCTTGGTTAGAGATTCGATCCCACTGCCGAACGTCACAAGCTACTTCTAGATTTTACTGGGTTTTCGATAAGGATACTTTTTTGGGCGCCTTTGATTTCTCTTCTAAGATTCCAGAAACGAGCGCATGATTCGTAATTGAGGAAGATAAGAGAAAAAGTAAAGGGAAAACGAAGCGAATGATATTATTATATTCGAAGGTCTGGTCCATGGCTCTGCCAAGTGGCGGAGGACCTCGTTCTCCTCAATCTATCGCGTTTTTGTCAGATTTCCGTAAGAATGCTCATCCTATCAGTGATTTACGGACAGAAATTAAACTCCGTTGAAGATGTTGAATCACTCGTTGGGAAATTCTTCTTTATAATCTGTGAAAACGGCACCCGAGTAATGTCCCGAAGCGAGTTTCTGCATCAATCCTGGGAGGAGGAAGGCAACGAAGCTTTGAAAAGAACGGAAGCCGGTCTGTGCGTAGTGGGTCCGTTACAGCGACTTCCTCTGGGTCTTTCAAGTATAATATTTAAGCCTTCTTTGTTTATCAGACATTTATTGTCGTCAAAGTGCAAACCAAACTCTGACAAGATGCTTGCTTTTCGGTTCACATGGCAGGGAATGATCCAAAAGGAGCTCCATGTGATATCCTGTTACCATCCTTGTCCGTAAATGAATCCCCACATACGCCCGCGAGAAGCAGCAGCTCACCAGTCTCCATCGCGTAACAGGAACCAAGCAATACACCTATATCGATTTCGCTTGGTCAAATTGTTCACATGAGCACCCAAGTGGCAGATTAACATTTACTCTAGAGGCTCTCCTGGTCCTAACGCGTTAATTATCAACGATTATGCTTGTCCGCGTGATGATGTCAGTGGCACCGTTGGGTCATTTGAAGTTCGAATATTTAAAAGTTTCTCGTTGATTTTGAATCATTTTGATAATAGAACTGCCGGAGCAGAACGGCCCGTGGTAATTTACCACCTTGCTTTCTCAAACTTCTTGATTTGTCTTATTGCTCGAGTGATTTTGTTTTTTCTTTTCATTGCGTTTTTCCTGTTGCTGACAGAGAAAAGGAAAGCAGAGGGGGGCGGCCAGGAGCAGAAGGCAACAGATATAAGAGGAAAATCCATAAATGTTGCTTTAAAGTTATCTAAAGTCGTAATCCTGTTGATGATCTGCAGTGTGTCACGCGTTTCACAAATTGAAATAAAACGAGCCTTTAAAATCGACACACCCACTTCAGCTCTTCCTCTGCAACGCACGAGACAGAATCGATTTTGTCAAGTGAGGAACGGAGTGACAAGCCGTAGAGAGAGATGGCCGGAGGGGAAGTTGAAGGTGCGATGCCGTTGGAGTATACACCGACGTGGGTGGTGGCTGCTGTCTGTTCTGTTATCGTCGCCATTTCTCTCGCGGTTGAAAGGCTTCTTCATCTTCTCGGAAAGGTGAGCATTGTTTAAGCCAGATAGGTGGTGGTGGATTTTTATGGACTTGTTTCTGAAGATTGCCCGATATGTCTTTTTTGTAGTATATGAAGAAGAAGAACCAGAAGTCTCTCTTTGAAGCATTGCAGAAAGTGAAGGAAGGTTGGATTTTTCTACCTCTCCGCCGCACAGATTTCCGTTTTTACAGGAACCCATTAAATTTATATGCATCTGCGCCTTGCCTGTCTGCCCAGCTCATGTTCTTCTGTCTTGGTTAACGGGAATCTGACACTCATGTGATGCTTCTTTTGAGCAGAGTTGATGCTCCTGGGTTTCATATCCCTTCTTTTAACCGTCTTCCAAGGGCGCATCGGCCGTATCTGCCTTCCGAAGCATCTCACCGAGCACCTCCTTCCTTGCCAAAAGGAGCACAAAAAATCTGAGGAAGTTACTGGGCACTTCCAAAATTTCGTATATGCTGGCATATTCGGCGGTGGAAGGCGCCTCCTCTCTGAATCAACTGCTAAAAACCATTGCAAACCGGTAATCTGTTCGCCACATATTATAATCCTTCCCGTATTTTAACCTTTTGTTATTTGGAACGCCTTTAGATGAAGTACGTTTTGAGCATCGGATTCTCTGTGTTATGGGTCTCAGGGCAAGGTTCCGGCGTTATCTCTTGAAGCCTTGCATGAACTTCACATTTTCATTTTTGTCCTGGCAATAGTGCATGTGCTTTTCTGTATATTAACTATGGTTCTGGGAGGGGCTAAGGTAATTTGGTCTCAATTGTTCCACATTGTTTTTGTAGTGCTATCAATTTTTTCCTCTGATGATTCACGTCCTTACCCGTATCACTGTTCCAATGTCCTAGATTCAACAGTGGAAACACTGGGAGGACTCTATTGCCAAAGATAATTACAACACAGAAAGGGGTACGGCTCTCCTGATATCTAAGTGTGCTTCTTTTGCCACCTACTCTTTCTTCTCAATAAAATTTAAAAAAAAAAAACTCTTCTTTGATTATATAAACTGCTTCTCAACTCCTTGCTGATCATATAACTACTAATACATGCTGGCTGTGCAATTTACTGTCTTTCTAATCTCCATGTGCAGTTCTAAGACACAAGGTCACCCATGTACGTCAACACACTTTTATCAAAGAACACTTCGTGGGCTTTGGAAAGGATTCAGGCGTATTTAGTTGGCTGGTAGGTCAAATCAAGTTTTTTGATTCACGGCACCCACTTAATTGAAGTGTAAAAGCAAAGCAAAAAAGCACCCTTGTATATGTCGTCAAGGTGTACAACAATCAATTAGCCTTTTTCAGTTACTGAGGACATCAGTTCTTCAAGTGGCTTAGTGGAGTTGTTGCATGCTATTACTGTGTTTCTACATGAATTTTTTTCAGAAATTCTTCTAATCTGGTAATTTCCTTTGTTTTTGACAGCATAGTTTCACAAAACAATTCTATGGATCTGTGACCAAATCAGACTATGTTACACTACGAATGGGTTTCATCATGGTATTTCTTTTTCTCATGGTATTTCTTTTAATAAAGGATGATTTCTTACCTTCTGCTTATTTTAGAAGCCTCCCATCTGTGTTTTTTTTCTTTTTTCCGTAGACACACTGCAGAGGAAACCCAAAGTTTAACTTTCACAAGTACATGATACGTGCCTTGGAAGCTGATTTCAAAAAGGTTGTTGGTATAAGGTACGGGGAATCCCAAACCTAGAAACATTGTATGGAAAATCTCTATTTCTTTCCCCTATCTATGGACACTACATCATACTTCTTCTGATTCTTTGGGTATTTTGCTTTCTTGCAGTTGGTACCTTTGGATATTTGTGGTCATTTTCTTGTTGTTGAATGTTGATGGTAAGCTCTGGCTCAGGATGCACTATATATAAATTCACAGATAGTAGTACTAAGACTTCATGAATGAAAATGCGATGTCCTAACATTAGCACTGTTGACTTATTCACCATTGTATTCAGTTGCTTATCTGTGTGATTGTTTCTCTAATTCTGTTAAACTTTTTTATTCCGTATTGCAGATTGGCATACTTACTTTTGGATAGCATTCATTCCATTAATTGTACGCAACCCTGACCCTGAAATTATTTTTTCTTGTTATGAACTTGCATAATGTTGTGTTTGTGTTTGGTCAAGTCGTGCTTCATATTTTTGTATGGTCTGTCCACGATGTGTTTATTTTGAGAATGACACTTTGAGATTAAGTTGCTTTGGTCTCTTTTCATGGACTTTAAACTCAAATTTTATCTGATGGACAGATTATGCATATCTATTGATGCTGCATTTGAATAATTTGTTGTGGATATGGCAGAAGGAAAGACAGTGAGTGTGAGATAGCATGCATTTGTGCACCTCAAAAAAGTTTTATAGCTACCAGGGTAGAAAAGAAAAGATTATCCAGTAATCAGCTAAGCACATTACCTTTGAAAGGAACCTAGACATATTGTTCAAAATTTCACATATAAGACTAATTGGATGGTGCTAGCTGGTTCATGCATATCAGGCTTGCCATAGTTCCCTTTTCCACTAAAATTTGAATAAGAAAATTTTGACTAGGCTGGTCCATAAAATATGTAGCGTTTCCTAACAATCCTTCCTAACATGGAAAGACACTCACACATGCGCACGTGCGCACACACACGCCACACAGATAGAAAGAGAAAACATGGACAGACACACATGCACACACACGCCACACACAGATAGAAAGAGAAAACATGGACAGACACACATGTGCACACACACAGATAGAGAGAGAGAGAGGGAGGGAGCTCACAAACTACACACACAAATACAAAGACATACTCTCACACTCACATACTTGCACACACTTAACACCCAGAACACTGGCTCAGCCTCTTAAGCTTTTCATGTACTTCTTTTCATTCTTCTATATTTTAAAATTTTCCCTTTCAAGTAAATTTTTTTTATCTGCGTATTGTTCTTTTACATGGTTCATCCTCTCTGTACAAAATGACGTTTTATCCAGTAGAAACAAAATTAGGAATGGACAACAGTGTTTATCTTGAAATGCAGGTCTTTTTGATTGTTCACCATTTCTTCATGTTTGATGATATAGACAAGAAGAAAGAACATAGCTTGAGATTTTTCTTAGATCAATTTCTACCTAGCTATTTTACTAGGAAATACATTAGACTTAATAAGAGTTCATTTTGCAGCTTCTGCTTGCTGTTGGCGCCAAGTTAGAGCATGTAATTACAGAGTTGGCTCATGATGTTGCTGAAAAACATACTGCCATTGAGGGAGAATTGGTGGTTCGTCCTTCAGATGATCACTTTTGGCTCAACCGGCCTCGTATAGTCCTTTACCTCATCCATTTCATCCTCTTTCAAAATGCATTTGAGATAGCATTTTTCTTCTGGATACTGGTAATTTTCTTGTAAAATCTTTGACTCAATAGAAACGTTGTATATAAAATATGTGAAATGTTGAAACTTTTGTCGATTTGCAATTTCTCATGGTTTACGCTTTCTTGCAGACTACATTTGGCTGGAATTCCTGCATCATGGGGCAAGCTCGTTATATTATACCTAGACTTGTTATTGGGTAATAATGCTTTATCTTTGCTTGTAATGGTGAAACCTAATTCTCCAATAATGCATTGGATAAGAATTTCGATTGGCCTACAGGGTGATTATTCAGATACTCTGCAGCTACAGCACCTTACCACTCTATGCAATTGTTACCCAGGTGATTTTCATGTTTAATTTTAAGACTGCTTTTTACTCATTAGGAATTATATTTATGACTGATACTTTCTTGGTGATCTTGGCGAAGATGGGAAGTCATTTCCAGAAGGCGATATTTGATGAGCACGTGCAAGAGGGTATTCTTGTTTGGGCACAAAAGGTTAAGAACAGGAAAGGGATGAAGGATGCTAATGGCGGGGAAGGTTCAACTCAAAAAGGGGACAATTCTTCAACGGGAGTTCAGTTGCAAAAGATGGATAGCAGAGAATCTAGAATGGAAGAAGGCATCGCTGCAACAAATCGTTCCACTCCTGCTGAGACGTGAGAGCTTGAGGCAGGTAACATGTAGAAGAGCTAAAAACTAGTGTAGAAGCACCATAATTACAGAAGACAGTTTGTACAATTATCTCAGTTTCATGGTTGTGGAATGAATTTCCAGCCCATAACAAGTGAGGTTAGAGTTATCCATTCACTGCTGGAGTGATACTGTAAAATTAAATACTGAATACTCAAAAACTGTTGAACTTTGGAAATATTTATAGAAAGGAGTCCCTATTACAGCCACCGGACGAATTGTGACTTGAATATTTGTTCTGATATAAAGCAATGTATATGAAAAATATCACGGACAATCGGCTGTATTCTACACAAGGCATCCAGAACAGTAGCTTACACGTTCGACTACCATTGAATGGTTCCGGCGAGAGCAAATCCTCTTGCCACGGTATTCTTTTTATCAAAATGGCAACAACTTACCAGTCCTCTTGCTACATGTTCAACGGATCAAGGGCACAAATTATCTCGTATTATTAACATTTCATTCAGGCTATGATGGCTCTTGAAGTGCCCATATCGGTTTGCAGTGTATTCCTATTCCAGTGTCCACTTAACGTTACAATCTACGCCAACTACTAATAAAACTTTTAAAGCAAACAACATAGGTAGGAAAAGAAAAATTGTCCTAAGTGACTTGCATCTTGCCAAATGACTCACCTTTCTGATCATTTCTCACAAAACAAAACTGCAACGGCACTAATTTACATAGCAGTAAATTACACGAGTGCAGGCTCCTCGCCAAATAAATCAGGGAAACGGGCCTCCACAACATGTTTGAAGCAGCGTCTGAACCTTAAAGAATTCAGATTAGTTCTCGTGTCTTCAATTTGTTGAAAGCATTTCAGGCAATACGCGGCTAGGCAGACTCTCTCAGTTGCAGAATAAGGCTTATTATAAATTGAAGTTGTATCATTCATTTTCATATCACCATTTGGGTAATTGCTTCTGTACTTTAGAGCTGTGAGATGTCTTGCCACCTTTGTCCTTGTGGGAATTTCTAGAAGAGCGATTTCGACCTCCTTGAGCTGCTGCTATAGCACGGCGTACATGTTTTTTCACCCGCTTCACAAAAACATCCTCATCAATCCGAATACCATTTTCTTCCTGGAACAGAGTTACACACTCAGATTACCTCTTACGTTACAGGAAAGCACCAGAGTTACAAGAAAATATTGCACAAGAAGAACAACAAAAGCTGCATGCATCATTCATCCGAAAATTTAAACAATCGCTGCACTGTATAAGGCTAGAAGGTAAAGATGTACAAGAAAGTACAATCATGTCAAAAATCGAGCTCGCAGAAGTCTTAACACTAAAAACCAAAATTACAGAGTATTCTAAAACACAAATCCAAATTTATTTTTTACAAAAGAGAATCTGATAGCTTGAAACTAAATTGAAAGTGAAACATTTTCATAGATCAGCAAGAAAGTTCAGCAAGATGATGCATTACTAAGTAACATGGCAATTCTATTTCACATGGTGACCTTTAAAGTATCATACCGTCTCACTTGTCGGTACACTTCCATGTTCACCATTACTAATCTCTTTAAGATGGTGATTCTCCTCCTTTACATCAACAGGATTAGGGTCGATGGAACACTAATATTGGAAGATACATTCATTAATCAGCAACATGCACAAAAATAGAATCACACTGTTAAAAATCAGTACCGGACACCTAATCAATAGTCTGCACTGATTAAAATCATTGACCTCAAAAGCTACACTAACCTGTTCGGCTATGTCCAGGGAATCAAATTTAGACATAACCGTTTCACAATTATCAGCAGAAATACAACCATCCTTATCAACATCCGCTTCATCACCAGAACTCACACTATCCTCCTCACTACCTCCAGCAATGAACTGCATAAAAGCTCCATTACAAAACTAAAGAAACAGAAGTGAATGCATCACTGACAGAGATATCATGGAGTCCTTACCCATTCTATCTCGTCCTGGTTTCTCTGGGTATATCCACTTGCTGCAAGCTTCTTGTCCAAGACACCAGCAGCTATTGCTGTAGAAGAAAAGCATAGTCTGCCATTCTCATCTATCTCCAAATTCGACCCTTCAATGTCTTCTGGTTCTTGATAGAAAGAAAGTTTGAACCTGAAAAGTATTAAATGGTTACACCAGAACAAAAACGAAATTTACAATCCCATTGAGGCTCCTAAATTCACAAAAGTGGTGTTTTAAATTTAGATATACAGTCCACTCCAATAAAAGATTGAATTTTGCATAATTAATAAAATTTTAAATATTGCCAAAAAAATTTTAAAAAAACATCTAGAGGAGTGGCATCTCTTCAATAAAATATAAACACTAACTTCTTCTTGAAGAACTTAAATATGCATTCAACGTCACGGTCAAAGTACCTGAAAAGACAAAAAAATGGGAAAATAATTGAATACATATCAACACAATGATGAAGACATCAGCCAATCTTAATAACTCAGGACTTCAATTTATGCCATGCAAAATATTAGACACTCCAAAATAAGAGTAAATTATATAGCCATAAAAAGCTTTAAACTTAAAAATCACATACATTTGAGCATTGCGATGGGAAACAGATACCATTTGAGGAAAGTCAATCATAGTAATCTTTTCATCATCATCAATCTGTAAAAGGCACATGTATCAGTTAGTGAAAAAATCCCCAAGCTACATAAAAATAGAGCATATATTAGTTTCCAAGCATGGCAGTGACGACAACATATCACCATATTTGCCAAAAACTACAGTTCACTGGCCACTTCATGATAGTAAATGGCAGTATATTTAGTTCCTAACAATTTACAAAATCCGTTACCTGTCCAACTAAAGAGGAAATAGTAGCATTACTACTTAAGTTAATCAATTTTTGAGTATTAATACAGATTAGATTTTTAAAAATTTTGGCAGAGAAAAATTTAGAGTAAGGAATGAAACAAATGAACAATGTATTATGATAAAATTAATCCTCTTAATCAAAATATCGTGCTGAATCAAGCAAATCCAGTTAGAAACAATGAGCTGAGGACAGTTTATAAATAAATAAACTACGGTCATACCATTTAAATGGTAAATAATACTTCACATCTATGGCCAAGACTTTGGCTTAAACAGACAAGGATGTGTAAACCAGAAAAGAAAGATCTATGGTCAACAAAGCCACCAAAATAATTAGAAACAACACACGCACAGAGCAGAGTAGTTTTTTACTAAATCATGCAGAAAACAGTGCAATTGGCTTTACTCACAAGTACCAAATGAAAAAACTTTAAAATACAAAATTTTAAAGAAACAAAAACAACATAACTTCTCAAGAGTGGTCAGTAAAATATCAGACGAGTTTCTTGATTGTACCATAATATTAAATTCATTGAAGTCACAATGTATGAGGCCATGTTCAACAAGTCGGACTACAAGATCAATAATTGTTTCAAAAACAATGTCTGGGTTCTGCAATTGCTTCACTTGATCACTGTAAAGAAGATCACAGAGAAGTTAGGTGCACTTTTTTCATCCTTGGAAGACACTAACTATCAAAACCACATCATATAGCGAATCACATGCAAAGAACTTCAAAAGGAAATAAATTCAGAAATAAAACGGAAAATACAACAATGAGAGCTCATAAAAAACTGAAAAATGCAACTATGAAAACAACACATACTTGAGCTGGAGGAGTGCAACCATTTCATCAATTGCACCATCCTGCAATAAAATGGCGAGAGGAGAGAGCGGCGACGGCGACAGAGTCACGAGGGAGGAGACCTAGCTCAGATCTCCCCCTCGCCGGAGTTAGGGCTGATGAGCAGCGACGGAGTCACGAGGGCTGAGATCTAGTCATGATCGAAGGGACCAAAGCCTTCGCGATGGTGAGGAATGGCAGAGTGTGGGGCGACGAAGAAGGAACCAGAACGAAAGAAGACAGCGTCCGAGGAGATTGGGCAAGTGCGAGTTTGGAAGTTCCCTCGTTTCCGTGGATGAAGAAGCTGCGAGGAGATGACTATGTGTGAAAATAGTGACCGGAGCAAAAAGGGCATTCATTAGGATTCCTCTGGAGATTGCGGAAACTTTCCTAAATCTCCTCAATCAAGTCATGGAATCGAACGTCTACACGTCTCGGGAGCTAGCATGGGAGGATTCTCTCTTCATGATTTCTGCCATCAAACGAAAATTTTGGGAGTGCAAGATTGCACATTTTCGGGCACAACGTGTTCTAGCCCGGCTATACTTGCCTGAAAAAGGACTGAATGGAGCCTCTCCATGGAAGGTGCTGTGCAGATCGATTGAAGAGGTGATTCCGCGTCAAGAAGATGAGGGAAATGCTCGTGGAAATGCCCAAATCTTGCCTTACAGGGAGGAACGAAGCTGGAGTCACACCGAGAGAGACAGCAAAGGGAAATCTAAAGGGAATGAAAAATTGCTGCGATTATCTGGGTGATGGGCACGAAGCAGAAAAGAGCTGGAGAATGGGCAGAGTACAGAGAATTCTGTTCCCCCTTTCGATGTCTGCAACATACCAGAGGTAGAAGACGATGAGTTACCCCAGTCAAACACAGGCGATGGCGAGTTGGGCCGAGTCGACCCGGGCGAGTTGGGCAGAGTACAGACAAGAAGTCAAAATCAGGAAGCAGAAACCTCGTTTAATATCTGGGGAGGCTTTATTGTGGCTAATGATCAGCGTTCAACACCAAATTCAGAAAACCCAGCTACTTTGGCACAATTGCAACTGAGTCAAACCGAGTCACTGCCAAATCACCCTCTTCCTTTTCACACAGGAAGCCTGCAAACCCATTCTATCAAGGTACCTTTCCAACAAGCAATAAATAGCCCATTATCTGTCTGCAAACCGCAAAATACCCCCCCCCCCCTTAACCCAGTCGGAAAGTCAGCTACATCTTCCCCCCAGCCACTCTTAACCCCACCTAATAATTCAATTACCTCAGCTGCACCAAATACACCTGTAAGCAGCATAAATGACAACTTTCAGTCAAGCACAGTAGCAAAAAACCTTACTCCAATTCAATTGATAAGCTCACTTACAGCCTACTCCAGGAAAAAAAACCCTCAACCTCAACACCTCCCCTAGAACATGCTGATCAATCACCAAATTCAGTAAATGGCATATATGGCCAACTACAAAATGAAGATACATTATCAGTGGATGTGGAAGCTGGAAATGGAGATATACAGCTAGAAGGGGATGAAAATGAAGAGGAGAATGATAGTAATGGAGAGGAAAATTCTGATGATGATTGGAGTAAGGAATGGGATAGCGCTCATTTTGAGAACAAAAAAAGAAAAAAAAATCAGAGAGGTACTCTTGGGTAGCCCAGCTCAAGAAATAGAAAAATCAAATGACAAAAGAGGAGTTTCAAGAAAAATTGAAATATGCAACAAAGATGGATGAGATTGAACAGGAGTATCAGGATAAGGAGGCTGATTCCAAAGCAAAGAAAAATGCAAAAGGAAAAGGAAAGGGAGTTGAAAAAACCACCAAGTCTAAAAGATGATCGTCCTATCATGGAATGTGAGAGGAGTTAGAAGTTATAACAAAAGAGTTGTTATAAGGAGTTTAATTCAAAGAAACCGAGCACAACTTATTTTATTCCAAGAGACAAAACTAGAGCAGATCTCAGATTGCATGGTGAGGGAGTTAGTTCATTTTCCAAGACCTGGTTGGAACATTATATTGCTGTTAATGTCAAAGAAAAATGCTGCTGGAACAGCAGGCGGTGGAATACTATGGACGGTGTATGGGATCCAAAATTCATTGTTGTGCAAGATTTTGATATTGGGGAACATTATATTGCTATTAATGTCAACCCTTGTTTTGAGAATTGGGAAGGCATCCATTTAGATTTGAAAAGGCGATTTATAAGGGTGAACAGAATCAGTTCACTTATGGTGGAGGGAGTTACAACTACTGATAGGCACTTGATCATCAATAGCATCATAGCACACTTCATGGATTTATTCACGGAGGATTGCAATACCAGGCCTAGAATACCTCTTATCTCTCCCCATAAATTTAACCCGAATCAGGCAGCTGCTTTGGAATCCCCTTTTACTCAAGAGGAAATAGATGTTGCTGGAAAGTTAATGCCAAAGAACAAAGCGCTGGGACCGAATGGCTATAATGGGGAGTTTTTTGGGGCATGTTGGGAAATTATCAAGGAAGAGGCCACAAATCTTCTTCAGCATTTCTATCAGTATGGGCTAACTAGCAAAGCTATTGGAGCAACTTTCATTGCCTCAATCCCAAAGAGGCAATGTGTAGAAAAAATTACAAATTTTAGACCCATCAGCTTGGCGAGCAGCATATACAAATTGGTTGCTAGAACATTGGCGGGGCGACAGCAAAAGGTCATGGACCAAATTATCCGCCCTCAGCAGCATGCATTTATAAAGGGCAGAAGTATTACGGATGCAGCCATATGCACTCATGAGATTCTTCATCTTTGTCAGCAAGAAGGAGAGCCGAAAATAATACTGAAATTGGATTTTGAGAAAGCTTTTGACCGAATATCATGGGAATATCTCAAATATATGATGCAACGGCTTGGGTTTGGAAAAAATGAAGGAAATGGATAATGACATTCATATCTTCAGCCAGATATTCTATATTAATCAACGGAGGAGCGCATGACTTTATCAAACCATCCGGGGGCCTCAGGCAAGGAGATCCACTTTCCCCCATGCTCTTTAAAATTGCTGGGGAAGGATTACGATATTTAATTCAGCTTGCAGTTGATCAAGAGTGGATTAACCCCGTCTTTTCGAGCATGAGAGTCCCCCAGATGACACTATAATCTTCCGCAAACGTACTTATGATCAACTTAAAGTTATCAAGATAATTCTTTCTCTTTTTGAAATGGCATCAGGGCTGAAAATTAATTGGACCAAGTCCACTATCTTTAGCTTCAATCTGGAGAGAAGTGCTCTTGAAGATATGGCTACATATCTTGGATGTAGTATTGGCTCTTTTCCAGCCACGTATCTTGGCCTCCCTTTATTCACAAGGCACGCCACCAAGCAACTATGGGACCCGGTAATAGAAAAACTACAGAATAGACTGAGTACGTGGCAAGGAAAATTGCTCAATAAAGCTAGGAGAATCACATTAATTAAAACTTGCCTCCTCGGAATTCCCACATACTTTCTATCTTTTCTCTACTGCCCTATTTCTGTTACCAATACTATGGATCGTTTGATGAGGAATTTCTTATGGTTCGGATCAGCAGAGAAGTCTAAAATGCATCTGATAAGATGGGATGAAGTATGTCAGTCAAAAGAAGCCGGTGGATTGGGAATCAGAAAAAGCAAGCAAACAAATATAACCCTTCTCACAAAATGGCTATGGAGGCTCAATGTTACTGAAAAGTTAATTTGGAAGGGGCTGGTTACACCAAAATTGGACAACAAACCAAGATATTGGTGGTTTGAGAATACAAGAACTAGATGTTTATCCCCTATTTGGAGAAGAATAATTAAATTACTTCCCTTCTTTCGAAAATGGATCTCCTTGCAACCTGGGAGAGGGGATAAGGCACGTTTCTGGTTGGATAAATGGATTGGGGAAACATCTTTTGCTGAGAGGTTTCCGAACCTTCTTTTGCTAGTCCGAGACAAAACCTCACTTATTTGGGACATTACCCCTCATGGGCAGCTCAAAAAATCAATTGGTTGCCACTTTTTCGGAGGAATCTTAATGATGTTGAAGCTTTGCCATTTTCAGAATTATTGTATGAGCTTGACAAGGTTTATCTATTGAGAAATAAACATGATGAATTAATCTAGAGAGCCTGCCCAAAAGGTAATTATACAGTTTCTTCGGGATACACTTGCTTGTCAAATGAGGTGAACATTAGGCATCCTGCAGCCGTTGCCTGGAATTATTCATGCCCTAAAAAACAGAGGTTCTTTGGCTGGTGTAGCATTTGAGGAAGATTACCCACCCGTGATTTGTTGGAAAGAAGAGGTATGCAAGTTATAAATAACCTTTGCCCTTTATGTAATCATACAACAGAAACAGTTAGCCATCTTCTCCTCCACTGCCCTTTCAGCTGGTAGATTTGGACCTCCCTCCTCAACATGTTTGGTCTTGTCATTGTCACCCCTAGTGACTTATTTGGGTTGGCTTCTTTGATTGGATCACTTGGATTGGGGTGCAAGGGCAAATTAATGTTTAGTTGTTGTATGGGATTTATTCCATGGATGATATGGAAAGAAAGAAACAATAAGGTTTTTCATAATAAAGCCCAACATTAGAGGGATGTTACTTTTAGCATCCTTCACCAGATTGTGTGGTGGCTTAAGATTCAAAAACCTTTCCAAGGCATTGAGGCTGCCACCATATAGAAGTCTTGGATTGATCATGCTCATGAATCCAGAAGCACAAAGTCGATAGTTCAAGAATGGACTCCCCCACCTGAACACGTCTATGAACTAAATTTCGATGGATCTTCACTTGGGAATCCAGGCCCAGCTGGAGTTGGGGGACTTATCAGGAATTCTATGGGTGAGGTTCTTCTTTCTTATATTGGACCGATTGGGTATGCAGATTCTACTACTGCTGAAGCACTCAGCCTACTGCATGGTCTGAAGTGTTTCAGAAATTCACACCTCTCGGGACCTTTGTGTGTTGAAGGAGACTCTCAAGTTATTATTTCATGGTGTCAAGGGAAGTCAAAACCACCTTGGAGGCATTTGTTTACTTTTAATGAAATCTCTGATTTATCTCACCTTGTATCTAATTGGTCTCATGTACTTAGGAGTGACAATGGCAAAGCAGATATACTTGCTAAGCAAGGGGTAAACGAGCAACATTTGGTTGTTTGGGTACCCTTAGTCTTTCAGTATTGCTGCTATAATCTTAACCCTTTGTGGGCTCCTGCATTGTTTCATAATGAAATAAAATCAAAACTTTCAAAAAAAAAAAAAAAAAAAAAAAAAAAAAAAAACACATACAGTGGATAACCAGGGACTAGAGACATAATAACACAATGCCTATTGCAATCTATAGCATTTGGAACAGGAAATCCATGTTCTTGCAAATCCTACATCGCACAGACATGACAAAGAATAATCAAGAGCTAAATTTTTGTAATAAAGGTAAGAAAAAATATAAGTAAAGAGAGAAAATAACCTTCATAAAAGCATATTCTTTGTGTGCAGCAAGTCGTGAGAGGTATAGCCAGTTATTGCTATGGCGGTGCAACAAATAATCACGCTTGGATTTGACATCTCTGAAAGAGATTCGACCCAGCCTGTGCAACTTCATGACCAAAACTGTGCCATCTTCTGTTGCAACCTCAAATATGTCTTCAGAAAGAGAAATGTCAAGGTTATTCAAGAGAAAAGATTTCTTTTCGCAGATAAGAAAAGAAAACTATACTGATGAAAAGAAAGACATCGAAAGGATAATTACCTGACTCCTTTCCAACATCCATTTTGCAACGAACATCCGCTAATATGCCCCTGTTAATTAAAGTTTTTATTGCAAGAAAATCATACCCTAGATAGGTTAACCGGTATCCATCATCTGCAGATATAGCAAAACTAGAGTCATGAGAGAACAGAATCATGCACCTACTGATATAATTTACTTTCCATACAAACACTAAGAATTACATTTTGATGAGTCATGATGAACCAGCTTGTGTTTGAGCAAATTCTTCAATACCTTGTATGTTCCTCCATGTCTGAATCCAGAAATAGTAAATATCAACTCAAACAAAAAATTGTGTTGTGATTGTGTATCTAAGTGTGTGTGTGTGTGTGTGTGTGTCCGGGTGTGCATGTGTGCGCATGCGTGTGCGCGCGTGTTTGTGTGCGTGTGCGCGTGCGCATGTGTGTGTGTGTGCGTGTGCGTGTGTGTGCGTGTGTGTGTGTGTGTGTGTGTGCGTGTGTGTGTGTGTGTGTCACTTTAGCCTTTTAAGATGGGATCCAGGTCTAATACAAAACTTAGACGCAAAAGAAGGAAACTTTCGTATATCATAGACTACTCAGAAAGAACAACCATGACACCCAGATGCAGTAACTTGAGTGAATCTCAAGCGAATGGTATCATTATGTAATCTAATAGCATCAACTATAATAGCAATGGCAATGAAGAGATGGTCTCATCGAGATACTAAATCAGTGACTTTTCAGTTTTTGCAGTATACGTCAAAATACCAATTATGACAAGAACAAATTCCATACCACTATCCATTCCCTTGTGCAAGTTTCTTTACACATGCTTAGGGGTGTAGAACCTACGATCTTTTGTGCAGTAAAGGAAGACTGATTTTAATAAAATATATGGAGCTAGTGAGTCATAGAAACGTGGGAGGCTATATTACATATCGGCGCCGGAATAAGCAGGGGAAATAGTTTTATTAGTTAGGGGCAAAATAAGCATTTTCTGTTATTATGTCTGTTTGGAATTAGTTTCATTAGTCAAAAGCAAAATAGTCATTTTATGTTTATGTCTATTGAGTTTTATTAGGGTTTTGGGGGATGGAAGGAATCATCAGTTTTGTATGTGATTGGTATTGGGAGAGTGGTTCCCCTCTCGAACGAGAACTTGCTATTGCAGAAATTTTTCCTTCTTTTCGATTTCTTATCAAAAAAAGCTTGGAAGTTCTATCAGGGAGACAGTAGAGTGAGTCAATTTTAAGATCACATACCTGTCTCATTCTATGTGTTCTATTATCTGTCACAGTTTTGTTTCCCGAAAAGCAGCTTTAAAAAGCTTTTCATTGCCCTTTCCTAGAGAAAAAATGGGTAGATATTTCTCTTTACACTAGGCAATAATTATTAAATTCTGCTAGGATAATGGCCATTTGCTCTTCTAAAAAGTGAAGAGACTAAAAGTTCCTGTATGGCCTTAGGGAGAAACAATATTTTTAACGCAGATACATTACCCGCCAGCAGGTAAGGAACCCGAGTAAAGAAGAAGGAATGGAACAACTACTATTTGACTTTCTGAACTCACTTTAGTCTAGCGATGCGATCAACCAGCTTGGCAGGAACAATTTGATGCTGCAATTCAACAAACAGAGACGTTTGTATTTCAGTTAAAGAGGAAAAAAGCCAGCAAATATGTCAAAGGCAACATTCTCAAAGAACAAATGGTGCGGACTATAGCAGCAAACTACAAACTAACAGCAAAATTTTCCTGCACTTACATTTCTCATTCCCATCTCCACAGAAGTTAGAACCCTAAAATCGTCTTTCGAGAGATATCTGAGAGCGTCAACATCAAGCTTCATGGCTCTCAGAGAGAATGCGTGTTGTCTGCCTTACCTATACGAGAGAAACTCCGCCAGGAAGTGCAGTGGATAGTGTTAGGGTCCAAACCTATACAGAAGAGGCATAGAAGGATTTCGAATTAGAAAATAAAAAGGGATTTAAAGACAGAAGTAAAAATACTTCGATTAAAAAATAAAACAGAAAAGAAAAACACAAGCGAAGAGAAGCGAGTAAACAGAGGAAGTGAAAAGATGTGAAAAATAAATAGGGAAACAGAAAATTAGCAGAAGGAAGGAAAAACATATAGTATTCTTCGATGCTGGATGCTGCAAAAGGTAGCAGTTGGCTAACACTCATGGAACAACAAAAACTTAATTGCTTCAAAAGGCACACCAAACAATGTTTTAAAAACCGAACCAGTAATCGAACCGGTGGAACAACCGATTCAGGTTGAACTGGTTCATTCGGGTTGAACCGGTGGTTGAACCGGGTATGAGTTGTATGTCATTAAAAATATTCATAACAAGACTCCTATTAACTATATTCACAAAACATGTTTAAAAATACAACAACCATTAAAAATACAAAAATTATAAAAAAAAAAATAATGTTTAAAATCAAATGTAATTAACTCCTTTAGAAAGCAAAAACTCAAGAAAATTTGTTTAGGTCCATCATATTACTGAAATACACTGAATATCATCTTCTAACTCATTTTTGAGCAGCCTAAATGAAACTTCTTCACATAATTGGCAAGATATAATACACTATCAATGTACGCAATAGGGTTATCACAGGCATGAAGATACTCGTTCCATTTCATAAGGGAAGACTTCTATTTCCATTATATGAGAACATGTCTATGTATGGTCTGAAATCAAACACCACATCTATAAATAAGTCCAAATTCTAAGCACGCACTTTAAGAGTTTCAGGTGAAAAGTAAACCACAAATAAAGAATTATTACAAGAAAATCACTATGAAGTCTCCACTTAAGAGAAATTAAGTCCATAGCCTTGAATATTCTACAAAGTGGCTACATGTGATTGACATCAATTAAATGTCTTTTCTCAGTTTATTTCTCTTGACAGATTATAAATGAATATGGACTCCTCCACAAAGAACTTTCAAAAGGCAATTCACCAAAACAGTGGATGATATTTTAAAAAGGCCAAACACAACCTACAGACCAGTTTGAGCAGAGCACCTTTCAGACAAGCAAACAGGAAAGAAAAATTACTCAGTTCACCCATCCGAGATGTTAAGAGCTACATCACAAAGCTTGAACGAATTACAGTTAGAAACTTGAAGAATAAAAATTTTCATCTTTCAAAGTATTTCAGAATTATGTGTAAGGCCTGTTGGAGCTGATATCCAGAAAGAGGGCACCGTCGGTGGAGACAGTAAGAAGCAGGTTGAACTGCCCACCTTGATATAAAATAATAGCTTCGATTCCAAATAACTGTACCATAGCTGAATGGAGTCGAGAGAGGAGAGATCCTTCGAGAGAGGAGAGAGCCGTCGAGAGAGGAGAGAGCCGTCGAGAGAGGAGAGAGCCGTCGAGAGAGGAGAGAGCCGTCGAGAGAGGAGAGAGCCGTCGAGAGAGGAGAGAGCCGTCGAGAGAGGAGAGAGCCGTCGAGAGAGGAGAGAGCCGTCGAGAGAGGAGAGAGCCGTCGAGAGAGGAGAGAGCCGGCGAGAGAGGAGAGAGCCGGCGAATTAGGAGAGCCGGCGAATTAGGAGAGCCGGCGAGAGAGGAGAGCCGGCGAATTAGGAGAGCCGGCGAATTAGGAGAGCCGGCGAATTAGGAGAGCCGGCGAATTAGGAGAGCCGGCGAATGAGGAGAGAGCCGTATTCTGTTTCACGACCTAGCTTTGCCTATTTGGTTCATGGTTAGGGATTTAATTTAAACGGTTCAACCGGTTTCGTCGGTTCAACGGTTCAGCGATCGAACCAAAAAAACCGGCCGAGTTATCCGGTTTTGAATCTCTTACCGGTTTTAAAACAAACCGAACGGCAAAAGCTCCGGTTTCAGTTGAACCAGATCGAACCGGACCGGGTCGGTTCGATTTTTAAAACACTCACACCAAACAAAAAAACCAAAAAGAAGCAAAATAGCAAAAGTGAGATGAAAAGATGAGAGGTCAAGCGGAACTAATGCTTCAAATAGAAAATAAAACAGAAGAGAAAAAAAACAAATTAAACTATTGAATAGAGGATCTAAAAGATACGCAAAAAGAAAGGAAGATTATACCTATTGAAGTCTCGAGGCTACACGCTACAACAGTGCTGGCAGAAACTCAACAAACGGCAGACTTAATTTGCTACAAACGGCAGACTTAATTTGTTACAAACGGCACACCAAAGAGGGAAGCAAAAGAGAGAGGAAACAAGCAAAACAGCAATAGAGAGAGGAAACGAGCTAAACAGCAAAAGAGAGAGGAAACGAGCTAAACAACAAAAGAGAGAAGAAACGAGCAAAACAGCAAAAGAGAGAAGAAACGAGCAGAACAGCAAAAGAGAGAAGAAACGAGCAGAACAGCAAAAGAGAAACGAGCAAAACAAAGAAGAGAACGACGCAGAAGGCGATTGGAGTAGTTGCGGTGTAAAGAGAGGTCGAGAGAGGAAGTTTGAGTTAAAAATTATTAGGGATCCTCGTTGAAATAAAATAATAAAAAAATTTCATGTGGGAACTGGTAACAACGGTTCGGTCAAACCAGGTTAGACCAGATTATATCAGTGGTTGAACCGGTTTGATATTTTACGATAATTATATATTTTAGTCTTCTTCACTTTTAGGCAGACAAGAGTGTTCGTGTGCTTAGGGTGCTTTTTTTTTTTTGATGGAAAAAAACATCAATCTTAGGGATCTTATTTGAAATCGCAAGAGTCCACACTTTGAATCCCCCTTCCTGCATAGAGGCATTTTTTATCCTTCTAACTTCATATTTTCACCTATACTCTGAACCGAACCAGATCAAAATGAGGTAGGACTAAACCAACTGGTGGGTTCGATGTAGAGGAAATCTGGTTTTGGTAATTGAACCGGGATAAACAATGCATGTAAGTAATCTTTCAGCATATCACTGCCATTACTGTTTTAAAAATTGAATCGGTCATGAAACCAGTAATAATTAAATAAGATCAATTCTGGTTAGATCCCCTTTAGACTGGGTTTGAGCATTTATTTAAATTGCACCAAGATGTTTTATATTCTTATGATTTCTAGAGCATAAGAACATAGTTAACAATGTGGCTTAGTGGTAGAGTGCTAAATTCAAAACCTAAAGGTTATGGGTTTAAGAGCCTATAACAATTTTTGGGTTTTTAACCTTGAAGTGGAAAGTGATTGCCTCAATGTGGTCAATTGGTGCTACAAGACAACTACCCCACCGAGACTTCAACACTTCTTCAAAGTGGTAATAACACTTTGGGGCACCCTAACCATCAGCAAAACTGATGTAATCAATGTCTGTATTAATCCCATATGAAATTGAATCAAGCTTTTCAAAAAAAAAATGGGTTTAAAGTTCTATGACATCTCACTACCTGCAATTGCTATTGTACCAATCAGACTGGAGCAATTTATGGCGAAATGAATCGGGCGGTTTGTGTGGTTATAGAGCAAATCCACTCATATACTTAAATGGCCGAAATAACAACATGTTCAGGTTCAACGAAATAGCAAATTTGGTTCGAGTGATATGCTTAAATAACACATCATGCAAGCGCCAATTTAAAAATAAATAAATAAAAAAAGACACATAAGTAACATCAAGATGCCACCTCTTTTATCTATACCAGGTAGTATTTAAATGTCACTTTCATTTAGAACCCTAAAGTGGTATAAAGATGTCGCTTACACTAATTGTTGGACAATATAAAATTGTTGTCTTTGGGAGGTTAGTCCAAAGAGAAAACAAAGTTTCATGGAGAATTTAAAGTTACCGACATTAAATTTTGGGCAAATAAAGACCTTGATTTCATTTTTTTAATGTTAGGTGTGGTGAGAGAATTCTAGAGAATTCCAAATTCCACCCATTTAGGAGTGACTAAAATTACATAGGAGGTGGGATTTCAATCTCTCCTAAATAGGAAGTGGGATTTCAATCTCTCCTAAATTTAAGGAGAATCTGATGTCATAACTAACTACAATTCCACTAACACCAAAATCCCCTCGCGCGTTAGAATTGTTAGTCGGTATTAGTTGTAATTCGTTGAAAATAGTTGTCAGAGTTGGTTAAATGTTTATTGCACCCTTGTAAATATGTTGTTGTAATTTGTCTATAAATAGCTTAGTAACTTAGACTTCATACACAATGAGAAATATCATTTTCTATTCTCAGTTGTAATGTGGTATAAGAGAGTGTGTGTCACATCTCTTTCTTTCTGTAAGCTTCCAGCGTATGAGTCGTTGTACTCAACACACGCTTTTTCATTCAAATTCTTTTCTTCACTCGATTCTCAAGATATTTTTCAATGGAGTTTTGTTCATTTGTTTCATCTCAACATGGCAATTTCGCCAATGATGATCCTCTCAATCCTTTCCTTTCACATAATTCTGATAGCCCAGAGTTAATTCTTGTCTCGCAACAACTTACCGGTGACAATTATGCCTCTTGGAGCAAAGCAATGACAATCGCACTCTCTGTCAAGAACAAACTTTGATTTGTTGATGGATCCATACCTCGGTCGGATGAACTGATTTAAATCTTTTGGTTTCCTAGACTCAGTAACAATAACATCGTTATCACTTGGATTCTGAATATTGTGTCTAAAGAAATTTGGTGAGCATTCTATATCCGGATTCAACTTTTTAGACATGGAAGCACCTTTAAGACCGATTGAATAAAGTAATGGTCCACAGATTTTCTAGTTGAGCGTGAACTAATTAATCGCACTCAAGATCAAGAGTCGATTCGTGTTTACTTCACAAAATTGAAAGCATTATGGGAAGAGTTATCCAATTTTAGACCTGCTTGCACTTGTGGTGGAGTAAAAGACTTAGTCGATTATTTCCAAATGGAGTACGTGATGTCGTTCTTGATGGGTTTGAATGAATCTTTCGCTCAAACTAAAGGGCTAATCCTTCTCTTAGATATTCTTCCATCGATTAATAGCACTTACTTGTAACTCAAGAAGAGCGCAAGAGCAGCATTCCTTCAGGGGGAGTTGTTGCTATGACTTTTGCACTTTGTTCCACTGCTTCCAATCTTAAGCGTGATTTCTAGAAATGGAAAACCTCAGTGGAAGTAAAGACCTTTCTGCAAGCACTATAATTTGTGTGGTCATACGAATGAGAAGTGTTACAAGCTTCACAACTATCCACCGGGTTAAAAACAAGATCCAAGACTATTGTTGTGAATCAAGCTACTTCAACTGATTATGATGCTACTGAGAAAGTTCATAGTGGTACTGAAATTGGTGATTTTGTTTAGACTTTGAGTTCCAGCCAATATCAACAACTCATAACAATGCTTTTTGCTCACCTCATGTCTTTTGTTAAGACTTCTGAGGCTTAGGGTTCTCCTTCCATTTCTTTTGCAACAGGTATTTCTTCTTCTATTTCTGAGGATCCAGCTTTATCTACCATGTTTTTTTGGGTTGTTGATTTGGGAGTTTCTAAGCATATGTGTTTAAATGCAGTTTGTTTCCTTCTTTGAGGCCTATTCTAAATTCATTTGTTATGTTGTCCAATAAGGTCACTATTCCTGTTCAACTAGTTGGAGATATTACGTTAAATTCCTCTATGGTTCTCAAAGATGTTTTATTTTTTCCTCAATTTTTTTTAATCTCATATTAGTGAGTGATTCTTCTCACGTGGCCAGTTTCTTTTGTGGTTACTTTGTACTTCGGGATCTCCAAGGGAAAGTTGGTAATCAATTGTTTGAAAGTTTCATCTCAATGTTGTAATTTTTTTTTGGTCTTGTTAATAACCTCTCAACCTCTGTTTGGCATAAAAGACTTGGTCATCTTTCTTCTATGTATTACACCTCTTAGGACCTTGTTTGAATTGTGATTTTTCAAGACATAATAAAACTAAGGATGTTTGTTATGTGTGTCCATTAGCTAAAGAAAAGTGTCTTTCATTTCTCATAGCAATTTGTCAAAATCATCATTTGACTTGATCCATTGTGATATATGGACCATATTCTTGATCACTTTTGTTATAGATATTTTGTGACCATTGTCGATGATTGCACCAAATTTACATGGACTTACATGCTTAAACAAAAGTCAGATGTTGCTGCTGTCATTCACTGATTTTTTTACTATGTTTGATAGTCAATTTCATGTCAAAATAAGAGTTTCATATCACACAATGCCGAAGAATTAGATCTTGATGGTTTTTTTGGCAGTAAAAGGATTTTACATCAATGTTCTTGTGTTGAAACTCCACAACAAAATTCAGTAGTTGAGAGGAAACACCAACATCTGTAGAATGTTGCTTGTGTTTTGTTTCTCCAATCTCGGGTTCTAATTTCTTTTTGGAGTAAATGTGTTTTTACTGTAGCTTATTTAATTAAGAGAACACCTTCCAAACTTCTTGGTCATAAAACTCCTTATGAGCTATTATATCATTCTTCAATCTTTCGTCACTTAGAGTTTTTGGTTGCCTAGTGTTTACATCCACTTTGTTTGGTTTTGTGCTAAATTTGATCCTCGAGCACACATTTGTGTTTTTGTCAAGTATCTCCCTGGTGTAAAAGGTTATGAGCTCTATGATATTCAAACCAAACAGGTGTTTATATCACGAGATGTTGATTTTCATGAAATTTTTTTTCTGATTTGGTTATACCTTTCCCAACTTTCGATATATCTTAGCATGTTTCTAATCTTTCTCCACCCACGTCTCACTCATCTCACACAACTTCTCAGCATTCTCAACCACCTTCTCAGCCTTTTCAAACGACCTCTTAGTCTCTTCAATGTTCTTCACATGTTTATAAAGTAGCACATAATATACATTCTAATAATCTATACCCATTATCCAATCACATTTCCTATGATTCCATTTCTTTGTCACATAAGGCCATTGTTTTGGGTGTTTCTTCTCAAGAAGAACCATGGTTCTTTCATCAGGTTGTTAAACATTAACATTGGAGAGAATCTATGCAACAAGAATTTGATGCCATAGAATCCAACAACACGTGGTCTATGTCACTTTACCACCTGACAAACATTGTATTGAATGTAAATGAGTTTATAAGATCAAGTTCAAGAGCGATGGATCTATAGAGCGCTATAAAGCACAATTAGCTGCTAAGGGATATAATCAACAAGAAAGTGTTGATTTCATAGATACTTTTTCATTAGTGGCCAAGTTAGTTATTGTAAATGTTTTATTGGTTTTAGTTCAAGTAAAAATTGACATCTAGCTCAATTAGATGTTAACAATGCATTTTTTAATGGAGATTTATTTGAAGAGGTGTGCATGGATCTTCCTTTGGTTATGCTCAATAGGGACATAACCTGGTCTCTAATGGAAAGTTGGTGTGTAAGCTGCATAAATCAATTTATGGCCTGAAGCGGGCCTCATGACAGTGGTTTTCAAAGTTTTCTCAGGTTTTACTCAATATGTTTTTCTTCAATCCAAGTCAGACTATTCATTATTCATCAAGGGATTTGGTTCTTCTTTTGTAGCTTTACTTGTAATACTGGTTGTTTTGTGTTCCCTCTCGTGCTTCTCCTTCAAAATTTGCCCAAATTTGTGTAAACCTATGGATTGTGATTTTGCCCTTTTTTATCGGATTGTCTTGTGATTAACAACGACTTATTCAGTTTATGTTGTTTGGAATGTTCTGGCCATATTTACACCCATTGGTGTCCTATTTGATCTAATTTCTGAACCATATTGTTTGGTTCCATTTAGTTTTGGGCTTTTCTCATTGCTCTGTACCATTTTATGTTTTGTTGGAATCCATTTATTTTTCTCTTACACTATAATTGTGTCTTCGTGTTCAATTATCTGAATATAATTCAAATTATTCATTTTTTGTGCCCATTGGACTAGTGTTAATTCATTTGTTGTGTATTTTTCGTATTTGTGGCTCAAATTTTCGTAGTAATGCTCAATAATTGTTGGAATGCATAATTTGTATTTTTGTAACTCGAAGTTAATATACAATGTAATATAAATGCTTCCATCCAATTTGATAATATACAATGTAACTCAAGGTTAATATGCAATTTTTATTATGCCTAAAGTGAGGTCAAAGTTTACTCTTACACCTAATGATATTCAAAAAATTGTCAAAGATAAATTACCATAACACATCTCATACAACGTGGGATGGAATGCAAGATACAAACACATTGACTGTTGTATAAGGTGATTGGGTGCAGTGAAAGATACAAACCCTAGCTCCAATTACGAGTAGGTTTGTGAGATTGGTCAAATGAGTGTTTGAAAAAATATTCTAAAAGTTTGGGCCTTCCACACAAGCTTCAAATTTTGTAGACTTGTTATTAGTCTAGAGAATACTTATCTCTATGGCAAGTTGCCAGGGTGTTTATTGATAGCTAGCTATTGTTGTACACAATGAGAATGGTTTAGAGTAATGCTTGATGCACTTACATCATGGAATACCCATCCGACGTACCAACCTATCTGAAACAATTAAAAAGAAAAAATATATATATTTTATTCTATAAAATCCTAAATACTAAAGGATAAACCCTAGGCAATTTGTGTTTCATATTGTTTAGTATGTGGGATGGCTACTGCACGTAGGTGCAGCTAGCATTTTCAATGGTTTATTCCTGCTTGCATTTATTATGGTTATAGCAACATTGTAGTGGTTTTAGCTCTTTCATCCCAGTTTGTGATCTGTCAAAGGTGACCCTTTGCCTTCATTTCTAGTTGTAAAAAAAGCTTAATTCAGGATATTGAGTTTCAATTTTTCCCCTCCCAATTTATATCATTGCTATTGCATCCCCATTTCATGTAACCACTCTTGTTTTCAGTCCTTTGTTCCTCCCGCGGCAAAGATTAACTAACAAAAGACTTAAAACATGAGTAATGATTACTTGCACATGACAGGAACATGTAGTTGGATATTCTCTCCACAAAATTGTTTAACTATATCTATGAGATTCTATAGGGAACAAGGTATATACCCATAGAGGCACTTGTAGTATTAGTGACTTTTTAGCAATTAAACCAATTTTTCATGCATAAGAGAAAGGCTACAAGACATATGACTATGGTGTGCAGCCCAAAGATAATGAGTGGTGATACAAGCATTTCAAGTATTACAACAAGAGTTTACATCCTGAAGTGGTGTCCACGTTGCACTTTAGATAAGAGATAAACTCGAGATAAAATCGGCAAGAGTTTATTTATTTATTTTTAAATATGATCTTCTTATTCTATGAATAAACCCTAAACCCTAGTTCTCTTACATGGACCACGTCACAATGTAAAAACCTCAAAAGTAAAATAAGTACTGATATCATTTTTCAAGATGAATACATTGCAATAAAGAAGTCTTACCAATGCACGATACTTTGATGGTACATTTGTTGCTGAAATGCATTTGAGATGCATCAACTACCTTGTGTCCATGTAGTTGCAGCCTGTGGTAGAATAAATTAACGATTATCACCATGGATCATCAGTTGGTTATGATCTAAAAGGAGGGCTTAACGTGTGAGTTGTATAAAGGTATAAAAAGTATGCTACTGGCTCCGAATTTTGGATTGACCGAGCGGGTTCCGAGTTTTAAGAAACCCCCGTTCGGACTCGGAATTTGGGGTTTCGCGCCGCGTCTTATATTAGGGGACTTGTTGAGCACGAAATCGGGCCCGGAAGAAAAGGGGTCCGAGTATCGGTCTGCCTCCGGAGGAGATTCACACTAACTGATTTTACTGTATTCTGTAGCTTGTATGCTTATTAGTTACTCCACTGTTTGTGTTTTTGCTTACCAGTTCTTCTGCAGTGCTTGCATTTTGGATTGAAGCAGAACATCCCCTTCAGCATCTGTCATTCACCATGGTTCGACTACTTGTATGCGAATCCAATTATCTGATCTTCAACTAGTATATTTGGTTCTCTCTATGACTGAAATTTACATTCTATACAATGAACGAATTGAGCTGCATTTCGCTTTGACTTTCATGCTGTTATCACGAATATCATGTGTGTTCTTCGTGAACGACCATTTTACTGTCAATGGACTTGGCAGGATTCCTGTTCTGTGCCTTCCCACTCGGTCTTTGATTGTTGTAGATGAAGGGCTTCGTATAGGAAGTTCATCCACAATGTTTTAACTCGAAAGCATGTTCCTACCTTTGTGTAGCAGCTCTTCTTCATTTTATGGCTTAAATATTCTATCAAACAGCCCTAAGTCCAAGAGCTGCTCTTTGAATGAAAAAGGTCCTTCTAGAGTTTTACATTGCATTTGACATGTTTCCTCATTGGAAGAGCCCAAACTACCTCTTTGGAGAAGCTAGAAAATGTAACTTTCTCCTGAGAGGAACTTTTTCGTTTCTTATAAAAGAAGAATGTTATGTAGTTTTCGACAACTGTATCCTTAAAATATTTAAAATTTGATATGCATTTATGTAAATTCATACATCTTATATGGGAACTGCTGAACAAATAATACACAAAAAAGCTATCTATTGTGTTTCTACATGCAGTGTGGGACTCACTAATCTTACAAATTGGTGGCCCATGTTCAAACTTTTGAATAAGTTGTGCAATCTATTATATTTATTTTATTATAAACGTTTATATGCTATAAGGATATTTTAGTGATTTAACTTTAAAAATATAGTTTAATCTAGTATATATACATTGTTATCAAATTAGGACATACTAAAGATTTGTTAGTAGCTTATAAATATTATGTCACATACTATTTATCTATATAAAATGAAATTTTCACGTACTGCAGTCTTTTCTAAAATTATTGGAGTCAAATGAGACTTCCTCTTTGAAAGAGGTCTTCATTAGATAAGCACTTTTGATAAAGGAATTAGCCTCGGTAGAAGTGTTTGGTCAAATGCGGGCTAAATTTTACTGGAGACTAGCTATTTCAATGCATATATCATCCAATATTCTGTTACCTGACTGCTAATTTGGGTTTTTCAGAGTGTGCCATTGATCTCAAAGCTGCATTCTGCAAGATCAGGTAGAAGAAAACTAGTGGGAGTTCTTGCTTTGGCTGCTATTGGTGGTGGCAGTGCATGGTTAACCAAAGAGGATAGCACATATTTTGGTAATGTGATTTCAACCTTTTCCCGTGTTTTACACTTGCTCCCTGAATGCTGATCTTGTTGCTCTCTGAAAAAAGAAATCCTGGTCTAGAGGGGTATAGGAGAACAAAATTTCTTGTTATCTGATTTCCTTTGCAATAAATTAATTCTAATTCTTATATCTTCTTTATTTTTTTCCTGCTATTTTAAATATATCTATCTTAAGAAAAGGGTGTGTCTATGTTTGCCATTCCTTGACAGTAAAATTACTCTATTTTCTTAAAAGAACTTATTAGTGGACAGTTTTGTGGCATCTATTTTCTCTTGGCATCCGTAACTTTTCATCAATCTTCCCCTCCCACACTTCACCACAGAAGAAAAATTCTAATGGCGTGTGCATTTTACTGATCATGGTGGCACCTTATATCCTTTTGCTATCCAAATGCTGATTCATATATTTTCAAGTTCTTTTAGTATAGAAAATTTAGAATCATTGATTAGTGCTTGAAAATCTGTATGTGGAAGTGAACTTCATGAGCAAGTGAGGTCCAATGAAGCGATTTATGCAATGGGGTCATGTATATATAGCTACAACCCTACAAGCAATATTTGAGATTAGTGATGATAGCTTCTACAGGGCATTTAACTCTTTTCACTTCTTTACTACCACCTGCTGCTTATTCTTAAATATTGGACTTTTCCAATGAAATTGGCATGAATCTTAAAATGGAAAAAGAAAAAGAAAAAGAACATGAAGATTCAGTCTGCTTCTTTTGCAGTAATTAAATAATTTGTGATTATCAAAATTTCCTTCACTTAAATTACCTTTTGTTTTGTATGTTTCACTATAACTGAAGTTTATATCTTTTATTGGTCCAAAAATTTGATGCTATTTATATGCTTTCATGTGATTTCGATTCCCAAAAGCTGAATTTTATATTGCTTCTGAAAAAATTATCAATTGGTTGCATATTCAAGAAACAAATGTGTCAGTTTTCCTACCATTCATCAAGCTACTGTCGCAACCATGGCTGACTCAGGGAGAAATTAGCACAGCTCTAAGGGATCATGTCTTGGGCTATGGTAAGATATTTTTTTTTTGAAAGTTGAGGTTTTATTTCATTTAAGAATTACATCCCAAAAATGGGTTACATCAAATTCCTAAGGAGTCCAAACAGTTAGCACTTATGGTAAGATATTAGAGACCATGTTAAACCTTTTGATGCTTGCATTAATTATGTTAAGAAGAAGAGAGCATTACTTTAGTTTTATTTGTCTTTTATTTTTGAGGAAGACTTTATGTGTCTTTTACTATTGACCAGTATTGCATATTTAGGGCATCAACCACTAAAATTTTTTGCTGCTGGCCCTTTGCCATCAAAAAATCCAACTGAGGATGTTTTCAAAGCTGGCGGTGATGACACAAGGTGCTGCCCTGGTTGTCTTGGTAGAAATTCAATTGCTACTGCAGCTGCCATGGTTGGTTCTGCTGTCGTTAACTTATCTGTTACACAAGGTGATATATGGTTGCTTTGCCTGACCTGAATCGTTCTAACCCTGTGGCTTGTTTGATTACATTATAATTTAAATGTATATCCCCTTTTCAAGCAGATTTTCATGGTATGTTCAAGGGCAAGAGTATAGGCTCAGGAACCATCATAGATCCTGATGGTACCATCTTAACATGTGCTCATGTAGTAGCGGATTTTCAAGGTACAAGAACTGTTTCCAAAGGAAAGGTTGGTATCTATCAAAAACATGTAGTTGTTCATATATGCTGTTTATGTAGAAGGCTAACACTTGTCACGATCATTGGATCATATAAAAAATTTGTTGCTTCTTGATGCTTAATCATTCAGAAGATAAATATTATTGAGTTGTCAGTGGAAACCGGCGTCATTAGCTAACTGCAACATTGGAGCTATTGATTATTTATTTATTTGTTTATTTTTTTTTTTTTTTAGAGAAGGAGCTTTTGGAACTGAATTACAGAAAACAGATTATAATAAGTTCATAGGACAAGTATTAATGATTTGAGCTACAATTAGTAACCAATGCATGGATCTTGGACACTAGTTCTCTGTCCCTTGAAGTGTTGGCTGAGCCAATTAACTTACTGAAAATAAAGAATATTCCATCCACCAAAGGAGAAGAGTAACATGCTAATATAGTCCAAGTGAAGCTCCCTAACTGCTACCTGCCCTTGGACGTCAATACTTTCAGATAAATGGAAGTTGTCAGCATTCACACAGCCTCTTCTTTCTAATGCTGAAAATGTATTATAATGTTATTAGGACACGGGTATGATGAAAATTTTGTGGTCCCCAACCTTGAAAACACTGGTCAATATGACAAGTGTACTAGCAACCTCATTGATGTCCAATATTGATGTTTGCTTTAATCAATTGAAGTCCTAATCTAAAGTTCTTTGTGTTGCGGAGAAAGAATATCAAGTTAAACTATTAGTTATTTCACTTCGTGGTGTAAAAAGAGTTTGCTGTAATCAATTTATGGCAAGAAGACAGCTCGTCCTGGATCACATTCTAACGGAAACTAAAGCTGATTTTTGTCTTTGACTTTTCCATCGCTGGTTCCATGATCTGCTGTCTACTCTGAATTGGATTTTCGGAGTGTGGAATTTTTGTATCTAGATGTGGTTGACTATGTATGCCCTGATTATTACTATGCAGAATTTTGTAGGTTGGATAGGTTTCGGTTTTACGAAATTGATCGCGAGGATCACGGTCATTATAAGCTAATCTTTGATATTTTCTTTTCATGGGACAAATAGAAAAGAGAAAATAACAAATGCAGCGTTTTCCTATTTCTTCTATAAAAGGAATAGGAGAAACATGACAACAGTTTATATGAGGGTGCATTTGTGCTAATTGGAAAGTATAGATAAAAATGTCACGGGAATTTTCTTTAGCACTAATTTTTTTTTTATATTTTTGGCTCTTAATAAATCCTTCTTCTCATTTTTTTTTTTTTGAAAGTTGTGATTTATTTATTGTAGCCCAATTGGGCTAAAGATTACAACAAATAGGAAATACAAGTACATCTAATTAAGGGGTCCACACAATAGCATGTTGCTCACGAGCCCTTTTTTTTGTCAAGTCATCAGCCCTACCATTTGCACTTCTCAGTATATGGTTCCAACTAGTGACAATAGAAGATAGTTCTCTAATTTCATCAATGATATAGCGTAGCCTCCAAGGAGGTTTAAGATTATTACTACACCGTTGAATTAGTACTTTGGAGTCGCCTTCAACACAAAGTGGCCCAATAAAATGAAAGTTGAGGAAGCACTTTGAGGCCTTGGAGTAGACTTCTTGCTTCAACAATTGTGGAATCCACGATACCAATTGGACATGAGTAAGTGAGCAAGATGTCACGGAGGAATTCTTGATTAATCCTCCAACACTAGCCACCCCGGATTTCCAAATGATGATCCATCGAAGTTCAACTTATAAGCATGCATTGGTGGAGGTGCCCAAGCAATGATTGTGGGTGACTTCCCACGTTTTTCTGGGGCATGTATAGCCCAAGAGTTCCAAATAGCACCACATTCAATGTTTCTAAAACTTTTCTGCCCTTTAAGCTAATATATAATTTGGTGAGAGATACGGTGGCATAAATCGGTCCGAGGGATAGCTTTACTTTGGAAGACTCTATTGTTCCTTTCTTTCCAAATCAACCATGGGATGTATCCCAAGCAACAACTGAACATAAGCCTCCCATTGCCTCCAAGACCAAAGTATCCAATAAGTGCAATAATGTTGTATAGGTCTCGAGGGATGGGGAAATTGAACCCAAATTTGTTCATGAAGAAAGTCCAGACCTTCCAGCTACGTAGGCAATGCAGTAGGAGATGAATGAGTGATTCATTCTCTGAATTACATAGAGGGCAGGTTACGTCTTGAAGCTGAAATCCTCTTCTCATTAATGTATCCCTAGTAGGCAGCCTTCCCCTCAAACAACACCACTCGAAAAAAACTTGTTTCCTTGGGCATGAAAGTGACTAAGCTTTAGTAGCTTGATGGGGCTGATTACCACGGTTTGTTAAGTAGGAATAGGCCGTGCTAACTGAGTAACACCCCAAAGGGTGGGGTCTCCATATCAACTCATACACCTGATCTCTTTTCAAAAAAATCTTACTCAACTCATCTAGCAATGTGGATGCTTCAATAGCCTCATCATCGTTGAGATTTCTTCTAAGTAATGAACTACAATCCACTTCTTGCAGCTGCCCACTAGGGGCAATGTCACTGATGAGACAGTTCTGATTTCTAGCTAGGAGGAACAATCTTGGATATTTTTCAGCTAGAGTGGTCTCGCCCATCTATTTATCCGCTCAGAAACTAGTTCTATTACCAATACCTGGTTGTATAAACACATGCTGAGCAAAGAAGGGCAGCAACTTAATGATTTTCTTCCAAGCTGAAGAAAGACTTCTTTGCCTTATGTTTTCCAGCCACCAATCTCTCTGTCCACTGTTTAGTGCCTTTGTAACTAATTTCCTCCAAGTAACCTCGCTATGTACATTTAATTTCCAGAGCCACTTAACCAGCAATGCTTCATTCATATGTCTTATCTTTCTGACTCCAAGTCTCCCTCTTTGGCTTGAAAAACATCGTTCCAACTGATGAGATGCATTTTTGACCTTTCAGAAGAACCCGACGAAAGGAAGTTTCTCATGGTTTTCTCCATTTTGTTTGCCATTGATATAGGCAGGTTTTAATTAGAGTGAGCCTACCCGCTTTTGTGAGCAGCCTCCCTTGCCAAGTGTTCAATCTGAGATTCAGCTTTTCAATGACCGGATCCCATAAGTTCTTGTTTGCCCTACCCGTGAAGAGTGGCAGACCTAGGTAGGTTGATGGAAGAGATCCAATTTTACACCCTAACATTCGTGCCATGTCGTTCATCACTTCATTATCAATAGAGAACCCATAAATAGCTGACTTGGACAGGTTAATTTTCAATCCTGAAGCCAATTTAAATAACATCAGAATGCATGTTATTACCCTTAGTTGATCAATAGTACCTTTGCAGAAGAGAATGGTGTCATCGGCAAAATGTACTAGTGGTGCTTGGAGACAATTTCTATCAATAACGGGTTCAATCCATCCCTCATCAATTGCCGTATTCAACATTTATCTCATCTCCTCCCCTGCTATGTTAAAGAGCATGGGGGATAGGGGGTCACCCTGCCGTAATCCTCTAGTGGGTTTAATATATCCATGAGCTCCACCATTGATTAGAACGGAGTACCTTGCTGAAGATATGCACGACATTATCCATTTCCTCCATTGACATCTAAATCCCAATTGCTTCATCATTGACTTCAAGTATTTCCAAGAGACTTTATCAAAAGCCTTCTCAAAATCTAACTTTAGTACAACTCTTGGCTCCTCTGACTGTTGACAAACTTGAAGGATTTCATGTACATTCATTGCTGCATCCAGTATGACTCTTCCCTTAATGAACGCATGTTGTTCAATGCTTATAATATGTCCCATCACCTTTTGTAGTCTTGCTGCCAATAGCCTTACTATAATCTTGTAAGTGCTAGAAGCCAAACTGATAGGCCTGAAATCAGTCACATTTTTTTTTTTGAAAGTTGTGTTTTTTTTTTTTTTCATTTCATTTCAAGCAATTCCATAATGAATAACAAACTCAGACATTACAAATAGAAGCAATAATAAAACTAAAGGGTCCAAAGGACAAGTTGTTGTTCATGAACCTTTTTTGCTAATTCATCCGCCCTACCATTTATGCTTCTAATGACATGACTCCAGCTAACTACTGAGAGGAAGCTAAATCTCTTATCTGGTTGAAGATGTATACGTGTCTCCATGGCGGATTACAGTTCCCTATGCACCATGAAATGATGGATTTGGAGTCTCCTTCTACATGTAATGGTCCGAGAAAGTGGAGAGTTTTGAAAACATTTCAATCCTTGTAGTAAACTCTTTGCCTCAGCTTTGGTTGAATCTGAGATGCCTATAGGTGCTGCATATGTAAGAAGGACGTCGCCATTTTGGTTCCTTATGAGTCCTCCCACCCCACCTGGTCCGGGATTGCCCATGGATGATCCGTCAAAATTCAACTTGTAGGACTGATTTGGGGGGGGGTTGCCATTGATCGACTAGAAACCTTTTTGCCTTAGGTTCACACACGTGTTCTGCCCATGAGTTCCATAATGTTCCTGCTTCTATGCCTTGGAAGGAAGTTAGAATTTTCAGCCATCCAATTACTTGATGGAGGATTTGATGAGCCAAGTCACTCCATGGTTTGGCACTGTTTTGGAAGACTCTGTTATTTCTTTCGCACCAAATCATCCATGGAATATAGCCTAGACAACAGTAATACATCATCCTCCCTTTTGGGCCCGGCCCAAAATAGTTGACTAATGCATAAAGACCAGCCAATTCACCCGGTGTTATGTAATTCACATCAAATTTCTTGAGGAAGAAGGTCCATATATTCATGCTGTACTCACAATGGAGTAGAAGGTGGTTGATGGTCTCGGTTTGTGACCCACACAAGGGGCACAGGTCACTCGAAATTTGGATACCCCTTCGTTGGAGTACATCACGAGTAGGTATTCTTCCTCGTAGGCAGCTCCAAGCAAAGAAAATCACTTTTTTTGGGCAAGATAATTTCCACGCAGCAGCAGCCACATTTCTACTAGTTCCTCTGTTTGTCAAGTAGTGGTACCCGGAGCTAGCAGTATAGTTACCTTTGGGGTTGGGCCTCCAGATGATATCATCCTCTTCATTGCGTGCTAGATAAATTGTATTTAGGGCTTCCGGGAGTTCAGAAATTTCAATTGCATTAAATTCCTTCTAAAGAGGGGCATTCATTGTGCCTGATTTCTAGCCACGTTATAAATTCCTTCTAAAGAGGGGCATCCAGATGTTTATATTTCAAGGGCAATGCTAGTAAGGCCATGCTGGTAGAAATGCTGAGTTGGAACCACCAGATTGTATGATAGCCAATATAAGCTGCCTGATTTCTAGCCACGTCCTATATAATCTTTCCCACTGGCGGTCGGTTGAAGGTATCCTCTGCAAACAAACTAGGGTTGAATACGGTTTATCCCTGAGCCACACATCATTCGAGCGTAATCATCTCTTTAATTGCCCTTGTATTTTCTCTTTGCTTCCAAAGAATTGCTTCTTTCGAAGCAAGCTATTGAACTCCACAAGCTTCGAGAGAGATGCTGTCAACCATTGGTTTCGAATTTAAGGCACTCCTCCCCTATTTGGAATGAGGGAAATGAAGGTGGCTCCAAGGGCAATGCTAGTAAGGCCATGCTGGTAGAAATGAAGGTGGCCTGGTTCTCCCATTGCTCCACATAAAAGTCTTCCCAGAGGATGGAAGATCAATAAGTTCTAAGGAATCAAGAAGATCTTCAAAACTCCTCAATTGTGTTGGTAATTGAATTTGTAGGTGGAAATTTTTCACTCCTAACTTTAATGGCATTGAAGTCACCTCCAAATAGCCACGGGCCTCTCCAAAGATTGACCATATTTTTTAGCTCATCCCAAAAATCAGCTCTATGTGTGTAAGTGCTCAGTCCGTATATAGCACCCATGGACCCGAATCTCCCACATGCTCAGTCAGCCACTTTCATACAAATACAAAAAGTACCCAGATTTATACTTATCACATCAACAACAGACGGATCCCAAACCATAAGTATGCCTCCTGCAGTGCCTTCAACATTCAAAGCTTTCCACTTAGGTTGTCTGAATGGAACATACTCTTTCACAAGAAAATCAGTCACATCAGCCAATTTAGTTTCTTGAAGCACAACTATTTGTGCCTTACTCTCTCATATTAAACTTCTAATAACAGTCCTTTTACTTGGACTTCTTACTCCCTAAACATTCCAGGACAGAACAATCATTTTTACCCTTGGTTGGGTTAGCCACTCCTTTGCCTTTACCTCGGGTCACCCTTCTTTCAACCTGTGGTACTTGAGATTCTTTTGCCTTATCATCATATTTTGCTCCAATTTTCAGTTTCATTTCATACTCCTTGTTTAGCTTAGTTCTGAATTTCTCAATGCGATTAAGCCAGGATGCAAGATCATCACTCCCCATATTTTCAGCTTGTTCCTCATCACAATTTATCTGATTTACCACAACCGACATTGCTAGCCATTATTCCCCATCTTGGATATGGTTAGCATTAACCGAATTTGGTGAAAATTGTGCTGTCCCAACTTGCTTTCCAGATAGCCTCCTCCTTGAATAACAAGTGCCAGGGGTATTTAGAGGTTGAATGGGAATGGGAGAGGTAGAGGGGATGTGCTGGACAAGGGGTTGAAAGAGGAAATTGTCGTGCATACTTGCATTTGAATTGGTTTGATGTATGGAAGGCTCGGCCAATAGTGGTGGAGCAGGTGGGCGATGATCTTTAGTGGGCTGGGTTGTGGTGGAAGGGTTATCTGATGGAATAGTAGCTAATGTCATACCTTTTTGAAATGTTTAAAAAGATAGGAAAATAAGTTTCTCATACTCTAATATAGGGACATATAACAAATTAAAACATTAAAATTTTCTTGATCATGTACTTCTTTATTTATTTATTTTTTTTGGAAAGTTGGTATTGCATTTATTCATTAAAGAAGGATAGTGTACAAACCAATTGGGCAACAACCAAAACAGCTAGGTTGGAGTCCAAACAACCAAATGGTTTTCAGAGACCCCTTGCTTTGCTAAACCATCAGCTCTTACATTTGTACTCATAACATGGTTCCAACTAGCCACAACACTAGCAAGATCATGAATTTCGTTTACAACAGATTGCAAACTCCATGGAGCCCTAAAATCCTTTTGGCACCATTCGATAATCACTTTAGAGTCGCCCTCCACATGTAACGGCCCAAGAAAATGGTAGTCCTGGAAACACTTTAGCCCTTGTAGAAGACTTTTCGCTTCAGCTGTAGTTGAATCAGTGATGCCAATTGGCCCGACATAGGTTAAGAGAATCTCCCCCATATGATTTCTGATTAGACCTCCAACACCACTTGGGCCAGGGTTACCCAGGGAGGATCCATCAAAGTTAGCTTATATATGCTGGAGGAGGATCCGAGGGCTGAGTTCTTGAAATTTCACCATTGCTCTCTCTAGCATATAGTGCCCAAGAATTCCATATTACCGCACCATCAATGTCTTTGAAGGCTTTATGTGATTTCAACCAGCCTATCACCTGGTGTGAGATAGTTCCACATGTTTGATACCATGTCCTAGCTGTGTTGAGGAAAATTCGGTTATTCCTCTCTTTCCATATCGCCCATGGAATGTAACCCAAGCAACATCGAAGCATCAAGTTCCCTCTTGAGCTGAGACCAACAGAACCAGCAAGTCTTGCGAAGCCATGTAAACCTTGTGGGACAGCAAGGGTGATCCCAAATCTGTTGAGAAATAGGTCCAGATCATCCAACTATAATGACATTGGATTAGGAGGTGATCAAGTCCTTTCAGATTCATCATTGCAAAGAGGACAATTGCCTGTTGGGATTTGCATTCCCCTCCTCAATAACAGATCACGGTAGGAAGTCTTTCTCTTACGCAGCACCAACTGAAAAATGTTGCTTCCTTGGGCAGGATAGAGACCAAGCAAATTGCAAGCTTGGGTAGCAGCCCTGTGGTGACCACTATTGTTGGGGGAGTGCTGCCACTCTTGAACAACCCCTCATTTGATAGAAAAGCATATCCAGACCGATAGAAAGTGAGATAATGAATGACATGGCTGCAATGTTGGGGTGCAAGATTGGCTCTTTACACCGCAACATACACAGCTTACCCCTCTTTATTGGTAGAGCAACTAAGAGCTTATGGGATCCGATCATTGAAAAACTGAATTGGAGATTGAATACATGGCAAGGAGGTTACAGCAGGCAGGCTTACTTTAATCAAAGCTTGCCTACTTGGCATTCCCATATATTTTTTATCCTTCTTACATTGCCCTACATCGGTGGTAAAAGTGTTGAGAAGCTGATGAGAAATTTCCTTTGGTCCAGATCTTCTGAAAGATCAAAGATGCACCTCATCTGTTGGGAGGATGTATGTTTGGCAAAGGAGGATGTATGTTTGGCAAAGGAGGATGGAGGACTTGGAATCAGGAGAATAAGGCACCACGAATGAAGCCCTCCTAATTAAATGGCTCGGAAATTGAATACAAGAAGTGGGGCTACGTGGAAGTTTAATTGTAAAAGCACTTGACAATAGGCCGAGGGATTGGTGGTTTGGTGACATAAGGCAATGGAGGCTCTCCACGATTTGGAAGAAAATCATTAAGTTGCTGCTTTTTTTTGTTGACATACTTTCATTCATCACTGGAATTGGTGATAGAACACATTTTGGACTGATAAATGGACGGGTAAGGACACTTGCTGAGAAGTATCCAAGAGTATTCATATTAGCAAGGATCAGAACTGCTTTATTGACTATATATGATCCATTCCCTCCTCAATAACAGATCACGAGTAGGAAGTCTTTCTCTTACGCAGCACCAACTGAAAAAATGTTGCTTCCTTGGGCAGGATAGAGACCAAGCAGTAGCAGCCTTGTGGTGGGAGTGCCCCTCATTTGATAGAAAAGCATATCCAGACCTGACTATATATGATCCTTGTGGATGATGGATCCAAATTAGTTCATCCCCGTGATCCCTTTGAAGGTAAACATCATTAAGTTCCTCTTGCAAGCCAGCAAAATCAAGAGCCTCAGCATCACTATCCCTTCGGAAAAGTGGAAGCCAATTAATGCTACTTGGCTGTCAAGTTGGAAGGATCTCAGAATCTTCAAAAAAAAAAGTTGGAAGGATCTCAGAGATTAGACAGTTCTGGTTCCTTATCAAACAATACAATCTTGGAAATTTTTCAGCAAAAGGTAAGATACCAGCCCATCTATCAATCCAGAAGTGTGTTCTATTTCCTTTGCCAGGTTGAATTTTTACATTTTGAGCAAGGATAGGCCTGAGTTGAACAATGCACCTCCAAATTGGGTATAGTCTCCAAGATCTGATTCCATCTAGCCACCACTCTCTGTGTTCATTATCTTGTCCTCTAGTAACGAGCCTCTTCCAAGTTTCCTTACCTGCCATATTTAATTTCCAGAGCCATTTTATCAAGAATGCCTCGGTCATCAGCTTGATTTTTTAATCCCCAACCCCCCATCTCGTTTTGATTGGCACACATCATCCTACTTTATTAGGTGCATTTTAGATCTCCCAAAGGAGCCGGACCATAGAAAATTTCTCATGAGCTGTTCAATAGACTTTGCCACCGCTAGAGGGCAGTGCAAGAAGGATAGAAAGTAGGACGGGATGCCAAGTAAATAAGCTTTGATAAGTGTTAATCTGCCAGCCTTAGTTAGGAGCTTCCCCTGCCATGAATTCAACCTGTGGTTCAGCTTCTCAAGCACTGAGTCCCATAAGCTTCTTGGGGCCCTCCCTGTAAACAAAGGAAGTCCAAGATAACTTGTAGGGGTAGATACGATTCTGCACCCCAGCATCTCAACAAGATTATTCATTTGATCACTTTCCATTGAAAAGCCCATAATTGAAGATTTGGACCAGTTTATCTTCAGCCCTGAAGCAATCTAAAAAATTATCAATATGCCCTTAACAATTCTTAATTGTTGCATTGTGCCTTTACAAAATATTATGGTGTCATCTGCAAATTGAACAAGTGGGACTTGGAGAGTGTCTCTGTCCACAATTGGTTGGAGCCACCCTTCATCCATAGCCATATGAAGAAGGAACCGTAGCCCCTCACCAGCTTTATTAAATAACATTGGGGATAGGGGATCCCCTTTTCTAAGCCCCCTTGATGGTTTTATGTAACCGTGGGATCCACCATTAATTAATATAGAATACCTCGTAGAAGATAAGCAAGACAAAATCCTCCTTATCCACCTTTTGCCAAAACCCAACTGTGTCATCATGGATTTAAGATAAGACCACGAGATTCTATCAAACGCTTTCTCGAAGTGTAACTTTAGGACTACCCGGGCTCCTCAACTTGCTGGTAAATGTTTACTAACTCATGTACATTCATGGCAGCATCAAGGATATTTCTTCCTTTAATAAAAGCTTGCTGTTCTGGACTGATTATGCTTCCCATTACCATTTGTAGTCTTCCTGGTAGGAGCCTAGCAATAATTTTGTATGAGCTACTTGCTAAGCTAATAGGACGGAAGTCGTTTATATGCTCCGTACATTGCTTTTTAGGAACTAGTGTGATGAAAGTAGCACCAAGAGCTGAACTAGAGAGGCCATGATGATAAAAATGCTGGAATTGATGAATAGCATCATCTCTAATAATATGCCAACAAGCATTGAAAAACTCACCATTATATCCGTCAAGTGCGGGGGACTTTATCCCTTGGGAGACCATATCCAGTAGCATCTATTTCCTCTAAGGAGAAGGGCTTCTCCGCAGTGCGAATCGGAGTCATCCAATTGTTACAAATGCCCAAGAGTGGTGGTCTAGATGGAGAGTCCTCAGTGAACAAATTTATGAAATGATTTACAATGCTCTCAATAATTATAGCCTTGTTTGAGATAGGATTTCCAACAATATTTAGGGAGCGGATCCTATTAGTTCTCCTTTTATGCGACGCCATTGCATGAAAGAAACGGGTGCTACCATCCCCTTCACGAAGCCACTTGTGCCTAACTTTTTGCTTCCAAAGGATAGCTTCCTTCCTTAGGATTTGCTTATATCCTACCATAGCTGAAAGTCGATCAGTCCTTTCAACTTCAGCCAACAATCTGGCTTCCTATAGGCGATCAAGCGTATCGATCTGATTGCTTAGTTCATTCTTCCTTGCTGCTTGGGCTGCCTTGTTAGATTTGGACCAGCTTTGTAATTCTTTTTTCAACAGTTTAAGTTTCCCATGAAGACTTCCCCCATTCTGCTCTTCAATACTAAATTTGCACCACCATTCATTTACCTTAGAGATAAAACTCCCATCTTCGAGCCATTGATTTTCGAACCTGAATGGAGTACCTCCCCAATTTTCAGAATTGGAGTCAAGAAGAATTGACCAATGATCAGACATAGTCTTGCCAAGAACTTTGCAGCACACATTTGGATATAATTCAAGCCATTTAGTGGAGCACAAGTATCTATCCAGCCTAGATAAGGTAGGGTTATCGCGGCCATTACTCCAAGTAAAGGTCTTCCCCGAAGCTGGTAAGTCAGTTAACTCTGTGGCTCCAAGAAAATTGATAAAACTTCTCATTGTGGCTGTGAGGGTCCTGGCTGGGGAGAACTTTTCATACCTAGATTTAATGGCATTGAAGTCTCCACCCAAGAGCCAGGGCCCCCTCCATTGAGAGATAGCAGAATTAAGTTCATCCCAAAGGACAGCTCTTTGTGTGTATGAGTTCGGACCATAGACAGCTCCAAGAAACCAATTTTTGCCATTGGACAAATTAGACATTTCCATAAAAAGACTAGCCACCAATTTTAATACTTTTGCCATCAAAATAGTTTGAATCCCAAACAACGAGTATTCCTCCAGCAGTGCCCACAGCATTTAAGCCTTGCCAACACAATGCCCGAAAAGGGACTAGGTCCTTGATGATTGCATCAGTCATTCTTTCTAATTTTGTTTCCTGGAACATGACAATTTGGGCTTTATTCTTCCAAATAGCACTCCTAATAACATTCCTTTTATTTCTGTTTCTTACTCCTCCGCACATTCCATGATAATATAATCATTTCTTACTCTTTGGTGGTTGTGCTACTCCCTTGCCTTTGCCCCTTGTTGTTCTCCTCAGATTCCTTTCTTCTATTGGCGCCTTCTTTGAATTTTCTTCAAATTTAGCAGCAACAAGGAGAACAGCATCATAAACCTCCTTTTGCATTGTATGCTTGATCTTATTAATTTCCTCAACCCATGCAGATTGTACTGGTCCCCTCACATCAATTGGATTTTGTTCCACTCCTGTTTCAATGCCATTTTCATCTACTTCAGCATTAAATTCTGGCTGATTCAACTCCACAGATTTGTTTCCTAGGGAGGTAGAATTATAAATGAGGTTAGCATTAACAGAATTTGGTGAGGTTCCCACCAAGGCCATGGAAGGAAAGGGGGATTTTCGTCTAGAATAGACAGTGGGAGGGGAATTCATCTGATGAAATTGGATGGGGGAGAATTCTGCTGGTCGCTGGTTAATGGGGGAGACCAGAAAGTTGTCTTGGACACTAGCAAGGGGGGTGCAGCGGTTAATGGATAGTTCTGGCTGATGTTGTGCGAGGGGCATAAGGGTGGCATGGTCATGTCCAATATTTTGATCTACAGAGCTTTTATTGCTGTGTGGAGAGGTGGGGACCAGGTTTACAGCAGCAGTTGATGGGTTCCCAGCTGAGGGTGAGTGGGGGGGTTTGCTGGTTTGGAAAGAGAAAGGATAAGGTTGGGGTTGGGATCGTCAATTAAGAGAATTTGGGAAGAAGGGGGATTTGGAGCAGCAGGTTGAGGAGGTGCTTCAATTTGTAGTATTGGTGAAGGTTCCTTCCATGGCCCAAAGGATGGTGAGCTCCGAGAACTCGGGATGATTCGGTCAGCTTCTGTGTTTGGCCGAGTCTCCGAGTCAACTCGTTCGACAGATCAAGGCACCGAGTCGCGAGTTGACTCATCTTCATCTTCTTTAAAATGCTTGTACACCACTTCGAAAGGAGGAGTTAGCATTTCTGGCTTTAGCAGAACAGCAAAAAACTTCCCATCCACCTCTACATCTGTCCATTGTTCCTTCGCTGGCCATTTACGAGGCCTGACTTTGGCGTGTGCATAGGCCATGTTCCTGCCATTCGAGGTAGCTTCATCAAACTCCAGTACAGTGCCAAATGATCTTGCCAAGGTTTCTAGCAGTTCTGATTCCCACAATTCAGGGGGAATGCCCCAAATCTGGATCCAAAGAGAGAGGGGTCCCATCGCTGGTGTCCGTTCCCAGTTATGAATTTCCCAGCATTGAATATCATCGGAAGAGTTCCATGCGAGAAATTTATCTCTTGTTTCTGTGTCACGAGCAACAATCAGCAACTTCCCGTTGCCCAGATACGATGTCTGTGGCGTGTATTCCAACTCCCAACAGGCTTGTACCCATAGCCCCAAATATTCAGCCTCATGTGCCGGTCGATTTAGAGTTGCGACAACTCCTTTCTCCAGGGTTTTTATTGCACTCCCACTTCACTTTGAGGCTATTCCGAGTAGTCGCACTCCATGGTTGTTCTTTGCTTCTGGCCTGAAGGGTAGAAGCCCAGGATTTTCCAGCCTTGACAATTGCTGCGGGATGAGGTTGTTGTGTACTGGGGAAGAGCTTCAGCAGTGCGCCCGTTAAGCAGTCCTAGGGCGAGAGATCGTCCGCACCCACTTCCGGTAGGTAGATCCTCGCAAGGACCTTCCGTGCCCTATAATGGACAAGTTTACACTCCCATGCTTGTCTTTTAAAGATAGAGACTGCGTATTGGGAGTCTTCCCACCAGACCTCCTTCGATTTTGTTTGCTTTGAGCTCAAAATAGTGCGGATCTGGTCCAGAAAGAGCTCTCCTGCTTCGAAAGGAATACAGATGAAAGATAGTTTGTCTCCCGTCACCACCGTAAGACAAATGGTGTGTTGTGCAGATTCGAAGGTAACCGAGAAGGTTGATGCCCCAAACTTGCAGGTGCTGAGAGGCCTCGTTCTCGCACCAAAATTCCACCTTTTCGTCACCACTGTCTCCCAAATCACCATTACGATGCTCCCTAGAGCTTTCCTGATCTCTCTGTCCATCTTCATCTCCGGCGCGGTTGCCCTGCGTTTGCTCCTCTTGCGTCGTCTCTCACGTCGCCTCTCGGGTCGCCTTCCCTCTCCACACCACCCTGTTACTTCTTAAAATTTTGATCATGTACTTAATTTGATTTAATTTTTATCATTTTTAAGATATTATGTTATTTCTGTTTAAACATAAAATACATGTTAATTTTCCCACTATTTCATTTGGTGATACAGATGCAAGAAAACCTGTGTTGAAAGGAATGCTTTCTAGTAGCAAAATTTCCAATAAGTGAAGGGACAGTTACTTTTGTATCATGTTGTCTTCCTGTGATGGTGCATATGGTCAATATGTTCTTTCTGAAAGTAAGAAAAGTAAGAGGAGGAAAAGAACAAAAAAAGGTAAAGGAAGAAGAAATGTGTAGTAAAATAGGGGTACAGGATCTATGCATTTTAGTGGGGAAATGGCCTCCTTTAACTAGTTATTATGGAGGGATCCACTCCAACTTAACGAAATTAAACAACAATACATTGTTGGCTCACTAATTAGCCTTATATATGTCTTTGTTACTCTAAAGAATTAGGTTATGCCGCATTCTACTTCAATAGTGAAAAATTATTAGTATTTATCATACCATGGCTTATTGTGCTATTTTTATTTCATCAAAGTATGTATTGCAGGTAGATGTGACTCTGCAAGATGGTCGAACTTTTGAGGGTGTTGTGGTTAATGCAGATTTTCTTTCCGATATAGCTGTTGTGAAGATCCGGTCTAAAACTCCATTACCTGCTGCAAAGCTTGGATCTTCAAGCAAAATTCGTCCTGGAGAGTGGGTTGTTGCTTTAGGTTGTCCACTCTCTCTTCAGAATACCATTACAGCTGGTATCGTAAGGTGAAGGTTTTATGAGACTCTTGGATGTTTCCTTGTTGTTCTCTTTTTTCACAGAGAAGGTTTTTAGTGCAGTTGTCTCTGCATTGAAAAGATTCAGTTGGAAACGCATAATTGATTGCTTTTATAAGTTACTTTATCCTTCAAGAGGTTACTTTCTCCAATTGCATCAATATCATTGGAGTTTCCATATTTTTCTGAATTGCCTTTTAGTGCACTAAGCTTCCTGGTTCTCTTAGGATAAACCTCACTATTACCAATGTCAATATTTAGAACAGTCTTATCTTTGCCTTTTAGGTTGAATAGAGAAAGAAAGAAAGGCTACATATTGTCTTGTGCTGACTTTCAGTGCACTTAGCTTCCTGGTTCTCTGAGGATAAACCTAGATTTTAACAACAAGGATGATAAGAACAGAATCTAATCCTTGACTTTTAGGTTGAATGGGAAACCGAGAAAAGGCAAGTGGAAGAACAGGGTTGCTAGTACAAAATTGAGAAGCAACAAAAATGTATTGCACCTTCATGTCTATATCTGTCACCAAAATGCAGCTGGGGCATTCTTACGGAAGCAACGATAAGAACTTCTTTTGAAAGTTTTTGTAGAAGTTGAATGTTAGCAGTCACCTGATATATCAAAAATTCGTTTCTTTTCACCTCTTAGAATCCCCTTGCAGAAGGTGATATTTTCTCAATAATAAAAATGAGAACCTTTTTCAAATAATAAAATGTTTAGAGGATTGACAGAGAATAAAAACCGAACCAGAACTATGATTTGGTGAACTGGGTTATTTGGTTATTTTACCCTCTTCCAGATGCTTATAATTTGCTGAACATGTTGTAGTCGGATAACAATGTTTCTAGGTGTTCAAGGATGTAAATTCTATTTATTTTAGTGTTGTTTTACTTTGCTGCATATGCATATAGAGGAGGTTATATGCAGTTTCTGTATTTGAGTTTAGTGAATGGAAGGTGATTAAGTGTCGATTTTAGTGAAACAAAAGGAGGTTAGGAGTCCTTCTTAAGTGAATACAGGAGGTTACAGATCGTTCTTAAGTGAATAAAAGGAGGCTAGGACTGTGCTTGTCCCCTAATCAGATTTATATATACTACACATGTTTCTCTCTCTAGTTCCCTCTTTCGGTCAAATCTCCCTCTCTTTTCAAAGTTATCAATTTTATGTGTAATGGAGTAGTAGAATAGGGTTCTGAAGGCTTGTAACAAGTTTTGTTGCCTCTTTTTAAGTATGTGACTTCCAAAGCAAGGATTTTTCTTTCTTATTGCCATTACTTTGAGGCAGATGACTTCTACCACTGTTCTAAGGGCAATTTATAATCTGCTACTTGGATTTTTTTTGGAGGCTCTTGGGATTTTGTTCATTTATGCTCCAAGCTGGTGATTGTTAATACTAAAACTCCAACTTGTGGGAGAGTGTTGATGAATAGGGGTATTTGTTTTTACCCTATCCCTGATTCTTATAAGATGATGATTGCTGAATACATCATAGTTGGATTGGCAATGTTCCTAAGAGTTCATGATGCGGTTTTTACTTATTTTGGTGTGTTTTACTCAGCTGCATACCCTTGTAGAAGGGCTTACATGTGATTTTGTGCTTTGACAAGTGAACAAAAGGAGGTTTTGGGTTGTGCTTGTCTCCTAACTAGATATGTGCACATTTTGCAAGATTTTCTCTCTTGTTCTCCTCTTTTTTCAATTCCCCGTCTATCTTCTTAAAGTGGTGATTTTATAAAATTTACTCAGTCCGAAACCCTACTAACCTGTCCTTGGAAGTTCTTTCTATTTTTTAATTCTGAAATGTTTCCTGCGAACTCAGAAGTCCTAAACCTGTTGTAACTCTAGCAGAAATGATGACCAGCCACAGGTTGATGTGACTTTAAACTACGACAGCAGGATAAACATCAAGAATAAAAGAATATATAAATTCAGGCATTAGTTAAGTGACAAATTTGCTGAATTGTGAGCAACTTTTGGGAGGTTGAGTGACCATTGAAAGTTTGCAGGCACCGGATATATAAAGCATTCCTTTATTCTTAACTGTTGGATTCCCCTAGTAGGAGGTAATCTTTTCTCAAGAATACAAACAAAGACAGAATTTTCATTCAAAGAATAAATTATTTAGAGGATTGATAGAAAGAAGGAAAGAACCAAAACCACTTGATGCTATTTTAACCTAGCCTTTTTCATTAAAAAAAGCAAACCCTTGCTTCTATGCTTTCTCACTAAGTGAGCTAGGTTTTGCATTATTTCCTTTTCTGAAAAGGTAAAAATATTTACTGAATACATTATAATATATCTAAAAGAGCTTTCCAACATTTCGTAGTAGCTTTAAAATTAGATTTATGTAGAAAAAGTATGTGTGAAGGAGTTCATACTCATTTTCTCCTGCAAATTTATGAGTTTTAGACCTTTTTAGCTGGAGTCATTTATTCCTTCGGCGTCAATGTTTTACATGCATCAGTAATTTAATTGATGCCTTAACTTGTTTTGGTCATTTATCTGTCTTGGCAATTTGTGACTGAAAACAGAGATGACTTATTGTCTACTGATTATATACCTTAATAATTTAGTTGTGTAGATCGTAAAAGTAGTGATTTGGGACTTGGAGGATTGCGAAGGGAGTATCTGCAGACAGACTGTGCCATCAACGAAGTATGACAGCTCTTTGTGTTTTGCACTTTAGTACTTAACTGTTAGTTTTTTATCCCATTCTTTACATGCTAGTTTTGTTTATTTTTCTTTTCTTTCCTTCTATCATATAGGGAAACTCTGGTGGACCCCTTGTGAATCTTGATGGAGAAGTTGTAGGGGTTAACATAATGAAGATAAAAGCAGCCGATGGTTTGAGTTTTGCTGTCCCCATTGACTCTGTTGCTAAAATTATTGATCAGTTTAGAACAAATGGGTAAACTTTTTCCTTCGCCTTCAAGTTTTTCCAACTTTCACATCTAGACTCTCCTTTTCTTGTTTTCCTCCACTAAATTAGTGCATTTCACTGTCTAAATTATGGAGGGACTATTTTAAAATGATCTTTTCTTATCCGTCAAACTGTGTTTTTTTTTGAACTCTGACTGGTGATTCCTCGAGTATCGACATTGGATGTTTCTGATAAGAGTTTTATAGTGCCACTCTCATTCAGCCTGGAGGAAATATAGTTGAAGTTGCAGTGGTTATCCCACATCCGTATAACTCCAAAACATGCCATACCTACCATATCTTCTATGACTGAGAGAGAGGGAGAGGGAGAGGGAGAGGGAGTTGGGCGAATAATTCTGAAGTTGCAGTAGTTGCATTCTGGTTGTGGTGATCCCACGTCAGTTATAGCTCCAAAACGCGCCATACCTACCATATCTTCCATACACAGAGTTGGGCAATTGAATAATTCTGAAGAACCAGATAGGCACTAAAATTCACGGATTACTGAATCTTGTGCATTGAGCTAGTTTTTTAATTTATTTTTATTTTTCATTCCATGTGATGTTAGCTTTCACTGCTATTCAGGAGAGTTGTTCGGCCTTGGCTTGGATTAAAGATGTTTGATCTAAACGATATGATCATTGCTCAGCTGAAGGAAAGAGACCCTTCATTTCCCGATGTAAAGAAGGGGGTTCTCATTCCTATGGTGAGACATTTTTCTACTGTTTTCTTTTCCTGAAGGTTGCTACCGTATGTTTTGGTGTAATTATGTGCTTATTCGTCAACTAGGTTACGCCAAGGTCCCCGGCACAACGAGCGGGTTTCCATCCGGGTGATATTGTTCTTGAATTTGAAGGCCGCCCAATTGAGAGCTTATCTGAGATAATAGAAATAATGGGGGACAAAGTTGGGAAGCCTCTAAAAGTGCTAGTGAAACGAGCAAATAATAAGACAGCTTTGCTGACCGTGGTGCCGGAGGAAGCAAATTCTGAAAATTAAGAAAACTAGTTATCGTTAGTGTTGTAAATGCATTGCGGCTATTATTTGTCGCGGGTCAAATAATAGTAAATATAGAGCAGTTTCGAGTTCACCTGACTCACCGCCCTTTTTTGTCTCTTTGCACTTCGTTTTGTGTTCCCACTCAAGGGAACTGTAGGTCTCTTTTTTGGGTTAAATTTTTCTGATATATTTGTTATGTTTGTTTATATCATTTACTTTTTTAACTTTTGTTCTTGAAGAAAAAGAAGAAAAGAAGAAATGAATCAAAGAAAAATAAAAGGATAAAGAAGATTTTTCCTTTGTTACCTTCTCAACGTTACAACATACAAATACACGATTATTTCCAAAGCGAGTGAATTTACATATGTACACTACAATAGTAAATATATTCAAACCAAAAATAATATTTCTAAATATGTTCACCAAAGATTTTCAGACTTTCATCTCATGGATTTTCCTAATACTCCCCCTCAAGTTGGAGCATGAAGATCATGAATGCCCAACTTGAAGTAGAGTCTGAAACTGGTGTCAATTGATTTTGAGAGCGAATATGAGAAGTAATAATACAACGTTTGTATTAGTTTCTAAAAATGATGACAATCAATCTTAATGTGTTTAGTCTACTCATGAAAAACATGATTAGTAGCAATATGATTGGGAATGTCACTTGCTTAGTTGTCACAGAACATGCGCGCGTTGGGAATAATCAATACCAGGGGAGTGGATCAATGATCTGAGCCAGATTAATTCACAAAAAAAAGTTGGTGCCATTAAAGATATTCTGCCTTGGCAGAGGTGCAAGAGATAGTAAGTCGTTTCTTTCTTTTCCATGATCATGTTGCCAAGCAAAATAATGTAGCCAATAAGAGAATGACGAGTAATCGAACAACTCCCCCAATCAAAGTCACAATAGGCATTAAGATGCGAGGTACTATCACTACGAAGAAGAATTCCTTGACCTAGATGACCTCTCAATAACAAAGGACATGAAGAGCAGCATGGGAATAAGCTTCTCGGGGATTTTGCATAAATTGAGACGACTAATCAAACATTGCCACTTGGACAGATCAGCATGCAAGGGCCCCATGTCAAGAGCAAGTTGATTATTTTGGTCGATAGGAGATTTAGTCGGTTAAGCGCCTAATAATCCTGATTCAACCAATATATCAAGTGTAGTTTCGTTAAGATAAAGATAAACCATTTGCACCACAAGCTATCTCAATTCCCAAGAAATATTTCAAGATACCTAAGTCTTTATTTTTTAAATAAATAATAACGGCTGAGTAATTTCTTGCAATATTCAGATAATCAACAAAAACCAAAACATGGAAAAAATGTCCATGTCGCTCATGGTTGAATGAGTAATCAACATAGATTGCACGAAACAAAAATTTCGCAAGGAAGGTGCCAATTTGGCAAACCAGATTCGAGGAACTTGATGAAGACCATACAAGGATTTCCATAGACGACAGGCCTTTCCAAGTGAATTAGATGAAAAACCTGGTAGAAGTTTCAAGTAGACTTCTTCATGAAGATCACCATGAAGAAAGACATTATGAATGTCCATCTGGTGCAATTCCCAACCATAGATAATTGCTACTTCCCAGAAGGTGTGTATAAAAACCATTTTGTCAACATGAGCAAATGTCTCAATATAATCAATTTCATGAGAGTTATATTTAATTTTACAGGCCCATTTGCATCTAATGGATTAGAAAAATGCTATATCCACTTTACTTTAGAGCACTTTGTACACTCCCCCCTCTCACTGTAGTAGTGGGACCCACACAATAAATATTTTAATGTCTGCCGCTACAGTGAGGGGGGAAGTGCACAAAGTGCTCTAAAGTAAAGTGGATGTAGCATTACTCAATGGATTATTGCTGGGAGGAAGGTCTTTGATAGTCCAAGTGCCATTGCATTCAAGAGCATCAATTTGTTTAGCCATTGCCTCTCGTCAACGAGGATCTTTAATAACCACAAAAAACTGTCGGTTCAGTAACAACACTCATAACTGCTAAGAAACGAGTATGATTTGCAGAAAAAATAGTCACACGTCACATAATTTTCTATGAAGTATTATGAACCCGAGGACTGTGACGGTGGGATGAGCGGGGCCAAGGGTTTTTTGCAGAGCAGTGAGACAAATGTAATCATGCAACCAGGAATTGGGTTGGTGAACCCGTTCACTATGATGGATGGAACCATTGGTTAAAGAAATAAAAGATGACTCTCCTATTAGATGAAGAATTCTCCTTGTTCTAAGAAATTTGAGAAAGTACATAAATATCACCCAAAGAAGAAACACCATTTTAGTCTAAAGTTACCAACGAATCTGGAAAACAATCAGATGGTGGAGAATCAGTATTGGCATCATGAGAAGCAAAAAGATTGAATAATGAGAACAAAGGGTCACTGTGGAACTTAAAGGATCAGGATTGTCAACCAAAGATGAAAAATTATCTGTAGTAGAATCACTAAAAGAGAACTTGTCTTCAACAAATACTACATCCCGAGAGACGAAAAGTTCTTGAGATTTTAAATCATATATGCGCCATCCTTTGCGCACACTATCCTTTCTTTCCATGAGGATAACCCACAAAGATACACTACTTCCTTCTAGGACCATTGTTTTGTCTCATGGAGCATGATGAGCGTAACATAGCCACCCAAATGTTCAAAGATGATTGTATGGTGGTAGTTTCCCATTAAAAGTGTATAAGGGGTCTTTCCATGTAATAAAATACTACGAGCACACTTGGTAAGTTAGATGACAACCAATATGCGTTCACCCCAAAAACGTATAGGTAGCTGGGCCTGAAAACGCAAAGCTCGATCCACATTCAAGATATGTCTATTTCTTCTTTCAACACACCCATTTGTTGAGGTGTTCCCAAACAAAGAGTTTGAACTCAATTCCATTGTCTATAAAATAAGACTCCAAGACTTTCTTTACTAGTTTATCAAATTGCCTCTTAACCATAGCAAAATAAATTTTAAAAAACATTACGACCTCTGATTTCTCAGTCATCAAATAAAAAACAATATACCTCGAGAAAAATCATCTACAATAGTAAAACAATAATGAGTACCAAAAGAGTAAGGTGCATTGTAAGGACTTAAAACATCACAATGCTAATACTTCTCTAGCTTGTTTTGCTTTAAAAAAAATATTACAAGGTCCCTATCTTACTCCAAGAACTTTTATTCATAGGAAAATGTTTTGCTTTAAAAAAAATATTACAAGGTCCCTATCTTACTCCAAGAACTTTTATTCATAGGAAAAAGAGAAACCATCTGACTAAAAGCATGACTGAGACACTGATGCCACAACAAATATCCTTGTGTTGCTGAAATATAACATGTTGCCTTGAGTGTCGCAGTCCGGAGAAATAGATCCCCGCTTTTTGTTCATCCGCACCAATCAAAGTCCTCAAAGTATGGTCCTATATCAAACACAATCAATCAGTTAAAGTGACAAGGCAGTGCAAGTCAATGGTTAAATGAGCCAATGATATCAAATTGATACTCAATCCCATAACATAAAAAACATGCTCATGTTTCAAATTTTCTCCAAATGTCACGGTTCCTTCTTGGATAGCATCTGTATAAGACCCATTGGGAAGACCAATGGGTGAAGGGGCTATGTCGATTATGTCCCCAACAACTCCTTGACACCAGTCATGTAATGATAGGTGCCGGGGTTGAGAATCCACTCATTTAGTTTTTCATTGGTACTTTGTGCACCCTATGACTGAATTATAGGGTGATCTGTCTCCTCGGAAATCATGGCACCAACTATGCACTCACATTAGAGGGGTAGCCCAAATGCAGACCCTCATGGGTGCACATAGCATTACTCTTCAGCGCTCATGGCGCTTGACCCAAATGATCGTGGGTGCTATAGCACAGCTTCAACTCCCAAGACGCTGGAGCCAAACAATGTTGGGTGCCATAGCCAAGTTTCAGTGCCATGGATCGGCACTAGCATTTGTAAAACACATTTTTATACCGAAAAAAATTTTAAAGCAGTAAAATTGTTTGATAATCTCACAAGATTGGGATCTGATACAAAATTTAACAAAGTTCTTATAAATTATATGTTTCTATATACATGAAACATCAAAGGATCATAAAGAATATAAGGAAACGAAATATACCTCCAACCTTTTACGTAAGCTTTAGATGACTATTCTTGGTGCTTTTAGACTCGCGATTTAAATCAATAATACAATCTAGGGATCACAAACTGTATTTATAGGCATCATTCGACCAATGACTTAGGCCAAAAACCATTACCATTAAGGGATTTAAAATCCATTGAAGAGAGTTCTAAATCCCAATAATGTTTATGCATCACATAACACATTTTTTAACTTTTTTATGAAAAATATTCTAATTTATAGAAAATATTACCATAATGACCTAAAAATCTAACCAAAGAGAATTAACCATTAGAATCAAGCAGTATATAACAAAGAAACCCATACTTTACCATGTTGCCAACAGAGGTTGTGCCAAATATTTGTTTTCTTTGAAAATATTTACTTCCCTTCGGTCAATTATTCCTAAATCTACTCCCTTCACGAGATTAGTAAACAATTGGAGACAAAATTGAGTCGATAAAACACATGGAGATTCTTTAATATTAAAATAGATGGTTTGCATACATATAATAAACAGAATAATACAATGCAACAAATAAAAACCACTGAGTACACAAAAAATAGACAAAGATTTGTCATACACCATAAGAGCACTAGTACCAACATTATTTGAATTAATGGATTATCTAAATTGACCGTTTCCGAATGAACAAAGATAACTAGATTTAGTCAACCAAAGAAACGGAAACCAAATTCAGTCTAAATGACAGTATAACAAAAGTATCAATTAAGTCCAAATAATAATTAATACTTAATAACAATCTAAAATGCCCAATTATTTCCACTTCTACCAACTTGCAATCTCCCACATAAATGCATCTTTCAGCATTATTTGTTTTTCGATATCACAGGCAACCCTGCATTGAAACACTGATGTTAGTAGTAGCACCGAAGTCTAACCACAAGTGTTTCTAGGTATGAAGCTAAACTGAGCTCAAAACAAACTAAAAGAACATACCTTTTTTTGCCCTCCAAGCATGGTATTTGGTACATTCTTTCTTGATGTGTCCAGACATACCACAGAAGAAGCAACTATTTTCATCCTTATTTTGCTTCTCTTGTGTCAGACACTTAGCATCTTCATTCTTCCTCTTTTTGCCCCTGTCCTTGGAAGTGTTTGCCAAATGACCACTTTCCGTCTTGACTTGTTTCAATCTCTCCTCCTCTTGTACACTGAATGAAATGAGCTCATTAAGAGACCATTTCTCCTTTAGATGGTTATAAAGGACCTTGAACTCATTAAATTGTGTAGGAAAAGAATTCAAGACCAAATGTACGAGTAAATCTTCAGAGGACTCGATCTTGAGAGTTTTGAGTCTTGAAAATATATGAGCCATTTCCAAAATGTACTCTCTTATGTTACCCTTGCCTTTATAAGTCATGGAAGTTAAGCTATGTACAAGCTTGCTTATTTCCACTTTATCGCATTTTGCAAAGAGTTTTTCAATTTCTACAAAAAATTCTTTGGCAATGGTAATCCTTTCAGATACCGCACCCCTAAATTTTTCCGGAATTGTGCGCTTTATAATCATAAGACTTATGCGGTTAGAGCGATTCCATTTCTCATAATATTTCTTCTCTTCACAAGAACTGAAGTTTGTAAGAGAAGGGGGTTGCTCTGCCCTTAATGCAAGGTCTAGATCCATACAACCAAGAACAAAATGTATGTTGTCTTTCCAATGCTCAAAGTTTGTACCGTTTAGGAGCGGCAGCGAATTTAAGTTAGGGAAAACCGTAACAAATGTAGCTGAAAAATAGAACAAAAGTAATAAGATAAAATACGCACATCATAGCTGAAACTCAATATTAGCAAATTCAAACAATGACACAACCCACTCAAGATACCAAGTACAACATTAATATCGAAGTTTTTGGACATTAATATTATTTGATAGTGGTACTTTTGTTATATTAATTTTAACACTCATAATAATACATATCAAATAATAAATTCATATTATGGATTGATTTATCATTCACATATATAGCATTATAATTATCATATATTTACCATCTCATGTGTGTTTGTAATTCTGATAAATATTAACTTACTTTGGGCCTATTATATTTATATTAATTACACATACAACCTTTTATATTTTAAAATGAATTAGCTTCTACAAGAGAGGTCACTTTGGTGATATATTGCTTCCACAAATGTATCTCAAATTATATATATAATGCCAAAACTTGAACTTAAAAATTTCACATTAATTCTATAAGCATTTCATGGCTGCAATAAAAATATTAATCCATAACATGCATTAATTGTAAATCAAACACATCAATTGCATTAATTGGGGATTGGGACAAACTGAAAACAAATTTGAAAATATAACATAAAATAGTAAATCTTTTATTCTAGCTATGGTTCAAAATTTGGTTGAAAACGGACATTCCTAAGCCCTTGAACCGGGACTTTAATCTAAAAATCCATATTTTATTCAACCGCCGCCAAACCGGACCGAACCGGTCCGATGGGGTCGGGACCCGGGCGAGGGAGGTCATCCCTAACCTCCCGCCGCCGGCTGTAGTAAATCCCTACGCCGCCCACCAGCGCGGAACGGTCAGGGTCTTTCCGGCGATAACTTCGACGGCGATAAATCCTCTGGAAGGCGATGACAATTCTACGGAAATTGGGGGAAAATTCTCTGGAAGGCCTCTTGCCGGCTTTTTGGCCGCTTCCGCGGCCACCTACTGGCGCGCAACGGTTGGCCGAGGTCCGGCGACCGTTCCGCCGGGGGTCCAGTTGCCGGACAGCGACGGAATCAGGTCGACCGAAACCCTGCCGGCGCCCAGCCGTCCTGGTTGTAAGCACAAAAGCATGAAAAACGATTTAACCACAATTCGACAGTAAAACCTAAAACCATATCAAGAGTAGTACCTGGTGAATCCATGTCAATCCGTTGGTTCTCGGAAGAGTTTTTTTTGTATCTTTGAGAGAAGCTATCGAGTATAGCACCGTTGAATTCTCCTCTTCCCTTGAATTGAATTTTTGAGTCTTTATAGAAAAATTTTAAAGTTGGTTTATACGAGAGCAATCAAAGATTTTAGTTTGGGGTGTTTGATGAATGATGACTCACAAAAAATACAATTTAGACCATCTTAATTTGATCTTTTGTTATGTAAATTAATGTTTTGTGATTGTTTTAGGTAGGTTTTCATGTTAAGTTGGTTTTTCAGAGGTCAGAAGGAAATTCAAGTCAGAAGTGGCAAAAAGACAGAAAAAGAGGTTAAAGAGATAGAGTGGTGATAGGGGCATAGCGGCTCTGTTCGAGTCGGGCACAGTCTCTCTCACAAAAGATTAAAATAATACTTTTTTTGGAATCCAAAAAATATATTATTTTAATTAAGTTTTGAATAATGCATCAGGTTATATAAGTGTGTCATGATTAAGTTTTGAATAATGATATGCATATAATGGGAATGCGTACAATTGCGTACATCCTCCTGAATAAAATATGAATAATGATATACGTACAACATTTTTTTTTCACAATGCATATAACCCCCTCACGGTGGGATATTAAAATATTCAGGTTGTGGGTCCCACTGCATCTTCAATCCTCTGCTTTTACTCATTATATGTGAGAATTCGAGTTTTAAGTGTTATAATTCGTGAGAAAATAATATAATCCATGGCCTTGTCTTTATCTGAATGATGATCAATCAAACTTAAACGAGGAATTAAGGTAGCTTTTCTCATGTTCCATTAAAAAAAGGTTTGGTTGTTTAATTCAGAGAAGGCACTATTCATGATCATTTGGTGACAACATCTGGTATGGATAGTGAAAGATTTCCTTGTTAAGGTATGGATTTCTTTTAATTCACAGTAAAAAGAACATCTTATGGCATTGACTGAGTTACATGAATTTAGAATTCTGTCTGAATTATCTTTTTGTCTCGATGATCATGGAAAAGTAAATTTATGCATTAAAGGAAGAAAGCAGGGAAGCTACTTTTAGCTGATTGAATCAGAGACACATGTTTTCATGCTAATTTAAATAACAGAATCGAACACCTTGAAATGCTAATTTGAAAAACACAATCAAATAAGGTTCCGATTCTGGATATGTAGCGGATCAAAATGGATTATTCTGGATCTAGTTCCACACTCCTAATTCAGATCCCAATATTCGTAAAAATCCAAATTATCCGAATCTCCAGATAGTATCCAAATATTCAAAGCCGTAGACAGATCAGCTCCAAACAAAATTCTAAATTGGTTGCCACCCTTATTCAATTGTATCTTGAGAAGGGGTTGCCAAAATCCAACGCACATGATGAAGAGAATCGCTCTTGAAGGCAGTAATTACAAACCTCAGACGTACCGTTCATGTACTATTCCAGTTATATAAATGCTGTGTCGTGTGGAGAAACAATTTCTCTGCGAGTTACACATGAAAATCTTGGAACTATAATTTAACGACAATGTAAAATGAATTTACCAATTTTCTTTAATTTAAATTGGTATAAACAATTCCAGTTGTCGATACCACAGGAAGAAAACAACATTTAACAAACTGAAGGCGCTGAAACCAATAGAAGCTTACTGATCGCCATTCCATGCGCTACCAAATTGCAGTTGTTTCCCAGCAAATGAAATAAAGGTTCAGCAGCACAGCAAAAGACAAGAGAGAAATACACAACAGAAGGAACACTGCAGTCCGATCATTCCAAAGAGGTGAACAAACTAATCTGCAATACAGTGCCGCACCATAGTATGATTTCCCATATTACAAATTTGACGACAGCGACCATAAGTTGTTTCTCATTAAACTATTTTACTCTTCTGCGGCACTAGCTGCACTAAGATCCACACTTAGATCCACAACCTGCTCAAAATAATTTCATAAGCACAAGTCCAAGCAGTAGATAAATGAAACATGGGATACAAAATACACCATTAGGACCCCCAAAAAGAGCCATCATTACCTTGCCAGTAATCATGGTATATAAGTTAAGGACGTCCGTTATGGTCGACTCGAAGTGTGTTGTAGAATCATAACTCTGCAAAATTTCGAGGATTGTTAATAGATGGATGTAAAATTATAACAGGGCAAAATGAATGCACGAGTCTCTCACCGTTGATATGAAGCAATTATCAAGAGATGGTTCATTGACTGGTTCGTATCTATCATAGGTTTCAAAGAATATCTCATCGACTGGTCCTAGCAGATCAATTCCTGATTTTAGCTCTATATCAGGTCGGTCAGTCTCAGCTTCAGAGGTAACAAATGCAATGAATTTGCCTTTGGGAGCAACATTGTGAGAATATGAGCAACAGAAAAGATACCTGTAGGACAAAAACACTCCCCTCTCTTCAACAAGCTAATAAAAAACGAGAACTTGTCTGGAAACAGACAGGACAACACTTACTCCAATTACAAAAGATGTTCAGAAATGAAGACTCACATGTCTGATTTACGTCCCAGTTGCTTCTGGGGTAAAATAACCTGCACCGAGTGATTGTCACTGGTGTTAGGAATTGGATGGCTCATAATGCAAATGGCCCTGGCAACTTTTCCAACCTTCCTAACCTGTTCAAACAACAGCAAAATCTCTTGTATTAATTCAGGTACAGCATGCCAACTAAAACATTGGAGAAAGGTTAAGCACTTTCAATTTTCAAAGATTTTCAAATTCATTGGGCTAAAAGGCAACAGGATTAATGTCCATGGCTGTGAGTAGAATCATATTACGAGAATTCAGGGACCACAAGTTTCAGTTTTTTTCCTTTTTTAGTGGGGGCTAGGTCAGCTAATTTTAAATAATAAACGAATTCTCAAATAGTTCAATCTTATATTATCATCTCCGAAAACAGACACATGTTGTATACATCATGGAGTTGCATAACAAAGCTTGCTCTTCATAAGTTTTACCTTGTTAGGCAAGTAGGAAGGATCACAGACAACCTTCTTGCACTTAGCAGTTTCACCATCTGATGTGACACCACAAGCTTTTCCTTCTTCATCAAATTCAACCTAGCAGTTCATTAAATTCTCTATTAGCAGAGCTCAAGAATTATATCTCAAATAAACAAGTACAATATCTCTTCCACATAGAATAGTCATTTACAAAACAAAAATTTGGAATATATTCTCATATTCTCCGTCAAGAAAATTGAGCAGTTAAAGGGTATAATCCTACATAGGTTTAGGGTTAGTATCTTATGGTTATAAATCAGGAAAGGCCTCCTAACTTCTACATAATATTTATCATCATAATGATACCAACTTCAACATGGCTTAAGATACAAGATGCTTTGTGGGACCTAATTTATGGCTCATTTTTGTTGTCCACATCACGTGCTTTTTTTTATTTAGGCATGGACATGAGAGCTTTAGCAGAATAATCCCATCTAAGCGTGCATAAGCTCACCTTCCTAAAAAATTGTTATGTACCCCCTTCCTAAAAATTTGATATAACCCACCCTTCTAAAAATTGATGCATCCACTCTTCAAAAAAAAATTGATGCATCCACCAATTGTTTATTTAACTTTAACTATCCCTGTCTCACACAGGTTAAAGTCAAGAAAGATATTGCAACTATTATTGTGGAAAAGGCCTCCAAAATCCAATTGTTCATTTACAGATGGACCTAAAAATAACCTTAACAAACACAAATGCATACCTTACACTCCGGCTTGTTCAACATGTATGTGCCACCATAAACAGCACTGAGCCGTGCAAATGCCTGGAAATATTTTCAGAAAGAAGCTAAAGATTAATTAAGTCAGAGTGCAGTGATTAAGAAATCTACTGTAAAATAAACACTAAAAGAGACCTGTGGGAGCTCTCCTAAGCCATAAAGCGGATAGATATAGGGAGATCCTCCTTGGAACCTTGCAAGGGATTCAGCATAAAGCTGCCCAAAACAAGCCAACGATAATATTAGAACTAAAGAGAAGTCATTTCCAACAATAAAAAAAAAACACTATAGAGATGTGAACTGGGTGATCCAACCAATATACAAAAAGTGATGCATTTGGTTTGGATGATGGATTGAACTGCAAAAATATGAAATATGCCTAACTAGCCCTAAAAAACCCATTCTTTCTTCTATTCTATCTTACCCCGTTCTTTCTTCTATTCTATCTTACCCCGTTCTTTCTTCTACTGTACCTTACCCCGTTCTTGCTTCTATTCTATCTTAAGGTCATTTTGCCCTTCTCTTCACACTTCACATAGATATTTTATTTTCACTTGGAAAGACAAGTGCAATATACTTATCATCAAATTTAAAAACAAATTACCATGTAAGCAGTATCATCGTTTTAACATGTAATACATAAACGTAAGAACTCTCTACCTTATTATCAACCCAACAAGAACCTAAAAAACAGTAGTAAAACAAAATGATAAGCATATTTCGAGAGATGCTTGTAGCTTCCCAGAAAAAGAATTAAACAGAAAGAACAAGAACAAGTATAAGATTATTCCCACCTTCATCCTCTTGACAGTGTCGAGTGCAGGTTCATTTAGGTAGTGATCATCTCTATGCAGTGCCAGAGCATGGCCAATAAAATCAATTGTGTTATCATCAAGACCATATTTTCTGTTCACACCAACACGAATATAATAATAAGAGAAATTTGATATCTGAAGACACTGTTTGCAGATCCAATATTTTAGACACTATTTTACTATTAAAGAAAATTGGAAATGGCTAACATACTAATAGATACAACCATTCAAAAGTATCTGCAATAAACATGTCATATTCCCAGACAAGAGGAGAAATCATAGGGTAACATCTATTTTATGTCAGGAATCACTCCATATCTTCAATTTCCCTTCTCCAGCCTCTAAAAAAATTAAACTGAAGAAACCACAAGAGGGATGACACGGCATTATAATTTAGCATAGGCATCAAATCCTTTGAGTAATTATGGCTAAGATGCTGCCTTAAAAGCAACAAAGATATTTTCTTGAAAAGAAATGATAAACAGCAAGAAACAATTCACTAAAGAAAACTGAATAAATCCAAACACATGTATCCATTTAAGCCTAGGCTATCTGAAAAACACAAAAACATCTATAGGACCAAGATAGGAATCTTACGCAATAAGTTCCCTAGTAGTCACTCTTGTCAGATCCATCCCTTCATGAGTCTTTGGGTCATCTTCTACATAGTCTTGGACATAGATGAAAAATTTGCGGGCCCGGCGTTTTTCAAATAAGCCCATCAATGGAGATTTGAGCGCTTCCATGTCAGTTGCAGGAACTTTGTGAACCTGTTACATTAAAAGCTAATTTTAGACTTAAAGAAGAACTTGCCCGCAGAAACCACCAGAATACCATGGCACAGCACAAACAGCATGAAGGAATACCTTTCCTTTATTAAATACATAGCTACCATCCACAGCCTTAAAGTAGAGATACTTAGTCACATCAGTGTGAATGAGAGTCCGAACGAGGGTTCCATTAGCCATCATGAACTGGTCAAATAACATTTTCTACATTAAGAATCTAATTTGACTCCAACCTGAAAACCGTAAATCAATGGTAAAAAGTTAACACTTAATCACCTTTGGAACCATGTCAACATTGTAATCCCTGCTAGGACCCAAATGAGCAGGAGGCTGATCAGTTCCACGAAACCTTTTCCAAAGCTGCATAAGGAAATATGTTAATTAAACTAGAGTCTCTGAAGTAAACATATTTAGCATCACATCGAATTGCTATAGCTGGACTCTTCATGTCATTCTCAATAAAGGCACCTGAATGAGATTGAGTGATGCTGACTCTCCTCCATAGTAGTCATTCCTGTCCATGTGGAGTACCTGAGATACAATTTACTCATCAGCAAGGTAAAAAACGACGCTAAAATCTCCAAGAGTGCATCAAATGTAATGGATGAAATATTTGTGTAGATCCAAAGAAGAGATACTGAAAAGATGAAAATGAACAAAATATGAAACTAGAGTGTACCACATTTGACAAAAGCTTTGAGATTTGGAAAAAAAAAAAAACATTTAAAGGAAAGAGTTGGCGCTAGAATTCTTGGATACAAAGCCTTAAAATTTTCATCATCTAGATCACTTCAACATGAAAAATGGATGCGCATAAATTATTAATCTTAAGCAGATATTCCATATTTGCAAGTAGGAAATAAACACGGGATTGGTCACTCGGCCAGGGAATCAGCCGTTACTCGCTTAAGGAACTTGAGATTTGATGATCGTGAGATACGGAAGGAGAGAATCCATACAGGAAATAACCCGTCATTTGAGTTAAAATATGGAAGTAAGCAACTGATCCATCAACAGGAACCCAACATTAAAAATCTAGGCTATCCAGTTAAAGTGTAACGGCAAGGCAGATCTTCAATGAAATTCAACGACTTCCGGGACACACAAAGCGAATCCCGTACATACAATCAACCGCGTCGTGATAATCATTCACCAATTCGTCGAGATCAGAAACCACAAACCGTGCAACTGATCATCCATCTCGCCCGTGGAAAGAAAACCAAGACGGCTTATGTCGTAGATCACTTCACACAATTTACTTGTACTACTCTTTTAGGATATTCCGATAACAACTTACGGCCCATCGAAGTCGGAGACAGCAAAACAAGCAAAAGGAAACAGCAGTTAAAAGCGACGAGCATCGAGGATCAAGGCTCATCGAAGTGATATCCACACGAGGACACCACGACGACAGCCATAGGGTTTCATAGCGAAACCACGGAATTCAAGCTGATCTGACGAGAATAAATGAAATGAAAAAAAAAAATTAAAAAGAAAAAGGTTAAAAAAAAAAAACAAAAAACCTTCAGGCCGTCGACGGAAAGAAGACCGCTGAGTATACATTCCTTGAGACCAGTCCCGAGCACTATGACGTCGTACTCCTCATCCATGGTCGCAGAAACGGCGTATCAGAAGAGATTCAAGAAAGGGTTTTCTGTATCCTTTCAAAGGAGAGCGCAGAGAGTAGAGGAAAATGAGAAGAGGGGAGATGCTTTGTCGATCGCCGGAGGCTATCGAGCTTTTATTTATTAAAATCCAAATTGCGGGCGACGCGGAGTTGACGCCGCGACGGAAAGAACCGAACGGAAGTGAGGCTCGCGGTTAAAAAGGACGTTTATACCCTCGTCGGGGATACACGATAAATAAATTCGCAGAGCTTTGAGAAATTTATCACGCGATCCTGACCGTCGATTTGTCTGGAAATTCGTGGTCCCGCGGACCACCGAGATTGGCTGACCGGGTTCGGGCTTGTGCGTGGCCTGGTTCGGGAAGGACACGAAAGCATGAAATGCGGACGGGAAAGACTAAAATATCGCATTTGCGGTCGGATGATAGTGATGTCAGTAATATTCTAAATAAGTGGAATAAATTATCCAATTATTGTCCTACTAATATTTGATATATGTATACACAATATAAATGGTTAATTGAATAAGTTATATTGATAATGAGAAAACATAAGTTTATAGAATAAATGATATGCGTTACAATACTGTTTGCATGGATACACTCGGATAAGTAGAAGTGGGGTATTATAATATTCCTCTTGGGGGTCCCACTTATATGAAGGATGTACCCAAAATATAAGCAAACTGTAATATACCCCTAGCATTACTCAAGTTTATAAAGCAACTAAATAAATGTATACTATATATGTATGATTGAATTTTAAAAATAATTTAATAATATATATATAATAAAATATTAATTTTTTATTAATAACTGATTTTTTTATTTCTGTACCTTCACTAAACGGGTTGGGGATAAATAGATAAAATTATCCGTTTACATGATGGAATAAAAATGTTTGTCGTATGTCCACTATGTTTGTGAGTAATGTTATGTGTTAAGGGTATTTCTCTAACGTGGATGGCATATATTGAAAAGAGCCGTGATATGCGCTGCAACATTTTACTGTCCGTCTTTACAATCTTACGTGGATGTCTCACGTGGCATCCACGTCAGCTGCCTATTTGGCAAAGAGGGAGAGAGGGAGAGAGGCCGGAGCGGGAGAGGGGGAGAGGGAGAGAGGCCGCCGAGCGGGAGGGAGAGGGAAGGGGGGAGGCGCCGTGGCGGGGCAGCCTCGGCCTCCCTCGCTGCTGTGGCAGGACGGAGGCCGCTGATCGGGAGGGAGAGGAAGGGGAGGGAGGTGCAGGGTGGCCTTGGCCTCCCTTCCCCGCTGGGAGGCCAGCCGAGTGGAGGGAGGCCGGGGGAGGGAGGCCACCGAATGGAGGGAGAGGGAGGGGAGGCGCCACGGCGGGTGGCCTCGGCCCCTCACGGAGGGGGAGAGGGAGGGAGGGGATTGGGAGGGAGAGGGCGGCCTCGGCCTCCCTCCCCTCCCCACCAGGAGGCTGCGGAGGCGGGAGGGAGAGGAAGGGGAGGCTCCGCGGCGGGTGCCCCTCCCTCTCCCTCCCTCTTCGACCTCCCTCCCTCTCCCGCTCCGTCCTCTCTCCCTCTCCCGCTCCGTCCTCTCTCCCTCTCCTGCTCCAACCTCTCTCGCTCTCCCACTCCGGCTTCTCTCCCTCTCCCGCTCCGGCCTCTCTCTCTCCGGCTCCGGCCTCTCTTCTCTCTCCCTCTTTGCCAAGTAGGCAACTGACGTTGATGCCATATAAACATCCACGTCAGACCGTAAAACTTCACCGTAAAACTTCACCGTAAAACTTCACCGTAAAACTTCACCGTAAAACTTCACAGATATCATTTTTCTATTGAAAAAGGTGTAACACCATTACTTTAGTATTCACATTAGAAAAACACCACTTATTCAAAAGTCGATATTCTTCTCCCCCAATATAAAATAAAACTATGCAATTATAAAGCATAGAATAAATTGCATAAAAAATATTATTTTATTCACTAATTCTGGAATTTAGACCAAATATCTGAAGAGAAATGGTAACTTTCGTTGAAGAGTAAGGAAGAAGACATAATTTCTTATACCAGAAACTTACCGGATACAAAAGAAGAAAAAGGGTTCCTTTATATGCAAATGAGGCTTACAAAAAAAGTATAAAATCATTTTCCTTCCAAAATTTTTGAGTTGTTAAAGTATAAAAACTAATTAAAAATGAAAAAAAATTAAAAAGCTTTTATACATTTTAGGGCCACTATGGAACTTGTTCAATTTGGGCCACAATTGGGCCCAAAACTCAAATTCCCCGCTCTCTCAGTCTTTTCACGAGAATAATCAATTCAATTGGCAGCTCGTGCGAACGGCAGCAGGGGCTCTTCGCGTCGTGTTGAAAATAGACGTTAGAAACCGCAACGGCTAGATCTTGGTTCAAAACTCGAAAACTCTTCATCCTCTCTCTCTCTTCTCTCTCTCTCTCTCTCTCTCTCTCTCTCTCTCTCTCTCTCTCTTTCAGGCTTTCAGGCTTTCTCTCTGTCTCTCTTCCTCTCTCGCCTCGTACTTTCTTCCCGTTCCAGCTCTCTGCTTCTGCATCTGCTGCTCTTTTGATATCGCGAGAATCAAATCTGCTTTGAAGCAACGAGTTCCCCTGTTTTTGTTTCTCCATTTCCTCTATGGCCCCGACCCCGTCATCGAAATCTCTCCAATCGCAGGGGACCCCTGCCAGAACTCCACAATCGAAGCACCGTCTCCATTTTGCTACGACTCCAAGAATCGCGCAACCCTCCTTCAACCCTAGTTGTGTCGCCAACAAAGATTCCGCTCCGGCTGAACACCCCGTCGAAGTCATTGGAAGAATACGTGACTACACAGATAAAAGCAGTTCTAAAAGTGTTTCAGAACTAGAGGTCTCTTCCGATGGCCGGAGTATTCGTGTCCGAACGGATATTGGGTACCGGGATTTCAGCTTGGATGGAGTTTCCGTATCGGAAGACGAAGATCTTACTGGGTTTTACAAGAAGTTCGTGGAATCGAGGATCAAGGGGGTGAAAATGGGTGCCAAATGCACAATAATGATGTACGGCCCGACGGGTTCAGGGAAGAGTCATACTATGTTTGGGTGTCTAAAGCAGCCCGGTATCGTCTACCGAGCTTTAAGAGATATTTTAGGGGAAGACGACGAAGAAAACGGTGGGGCGATTCCTGGATTTGGGTCTTTCGTGCATGTGACAGTTCTGGAGATTTATAACGAAGAAATATACGATCTTCTGTCTAGTAACGGAAATGGTGGAGCAGGCTTTGGGTGGCCTAAAGGGACTCCTTCTAAGGTGATTTTATGTTCTTTATTCTTTATTAGTAGGTCGGTGATTAATTTTAAATATATATGAGAGGATGTTTGAATCTGTTCATCAGATCGACATACCGAATTTTGGTTGCATCTACTCAGCATCTTTTCTCTTTTATTAGGTTTTAAAATAGATATTAAGCAGTCGACTACACTAAAACCAAAAGTTGAGGCTTTCTGGTCGTGTTTTTCAGTTTCAGCTCGGCAAAATCTGCGATCTTCAATTATTATATCTTTCGACTGATATCTGTGAAACGTTTCTGGTTCTTCCAAGAATTATGAATCACTCCCCTTGATTTTGTACTTGATATCATTTATTGCCATGTATAGGCAAGATTGGAGGTGATGGGGGGTAAAGCAAAGAACGCAACTTTTATATCTGGAAATGAAGCTGGGAAGATATCTCGAGAAGTTGCAAAAGTAGAAAAACGAAGAATAGTTAAAAGCACACTCTGCAATGAAAGGAGCTCACGAAGTCACTGCATGGTGCGCTTCTTTTCTTCTCTCTCGGTTAAGTTTTTTGCTTGTCCGGATGTATAAAGATGATTCCTCAATCTCTGTACAAATTTTTATAGATAATCTTGGATGTGCCATCTGTTGGTGGGAGGTTAATGCTTGTTGACATGGCGGGTTCTGAAAATATTGATCAAGCTGGCCAAACTGGTTTTGAAGCTAAAATGCAGGTTAAAATCTTCTCGCTTTGGCAAATAGTATTGACTATGTTATCTTATATACCCCTCTCAATTTGAATATTCTGCTGATTCGTGATATCAGAAAAACATCCAACTGATCTGTTTATTAATTCTGCAGACCGGTAAGATCAACCAAGGCAATATAGCTTTAAAAAGGGTCGTTGAGTCCATTGCCAATGGGGACTCTCATGTGCCATTCAGAGATAGTAAATTAACCATGCTGCTGCAGGTAATTAGCCTACAGAACGGTATCTTTCATGTTCTTGGTAATAGAGGAATGACACCCTCAACTCTATTTGCTGCTTTCTCAGGATTCCTTTGAGGATGATAAATCTAAGATTTTGATGATTTTATGCGCAAACCCTGATCCCAAAGAAATGCATAAGACCATATCTACTCTCGAGTATGGAGCAAAAGCTAAATGCATAGTTCGTGGAAGCAATACCCCTGCCAAGGATAAAACGGAGGATTCCACAACTCTGGTTCTGAGCTCAAGGATTGCTGCATTGGACCACTTCATATGCAAATTGCAAATGGAGAACAAGTTGAAAGAGAAGGAATGCAATGAAGCCCAGAAAGAACTTTCAAGGAAAGAAAAAGAAATTGATGAGCTCCGGGCTAAGCTTGAAGCTGCTAATGAAGAAGAAATCAATTTTAAGGTTCAGGAGAGAACCGGGCTTCTAAAACTTGAGTTAGAAAAGAAGCTGGAGGAGTTTCAGAAGATTGCAGATGAGTTTGTCGAAGTTGGAAAGAGGAGAATGGAAGAGAAGCTTTTGCAGCAGCAAGAGGAAGTCGAGATGCTCCGACGAAGATTGGAGGAGATTGAATCTGAGTTGTGGAGAGCAAAGGGAAGAAATGATGGTGAGACAGGGCATGGGGGTCTTGACGGAAATAATTTTATAAGAAGGTTATCTGAAATTTATGCTAATGGGGATCAAGGAATGGAGAAATCGATGGATTTAGATATGGGTGAGCAAGTAGCTGTTCAGGTTCAAGAAGTGAGAGAAGTTCATGATGCATTTGTAAACTCAAAATTGAATTTGGAAACAAATCCCTGTTTATGGGATGTTGAAGAAGATGATGCTGTTGGCTTGAAATATCCAGAGAAGGTTTGTTTGAGTACTGTCTTTGAGGCAGATGAAGAAGAAGAAGGGGATGATGATGAGGTAGAAAAAGAAGTAGTTGAGGAGAAGTCGACACCAAAAGCATCTCCATTTGTTGGTTCTCTAAACAGGACACCAAAGTCAGGTGGAAGAGACCTGGCTTGCACCGATGATTGTAGGTCAGAAAAGGATCCATCTTCTGCTAGAAGAACAAGGATCCAAAATATTTTCATGCTCTGTGGTAACCACAGGGAGCTTTCTCAAACTGTTAGAACCCCTACTCCAACCAAGAAGAAGCCCACTGAAGGCACTGAGATCATATTGTCTCCTATGCCTATGCCTGGTCTGGAGGAATCTCCTACAAAAACAAAGCACACTTCTCATGACAACACTCTAAAATCTGATGGAATTCTGAAGGGAAAAATTGCAGAAAACAACATTGTCAAGGTAGAGGCAGGAGTGCCACTGTCACAGCAGTTTGAAGATAAGCTGAATACCCGATTGAACAAAATGGGAATTCTTTCTGAAACAATGCAAGAATCAAAGGAAAACCAAAACCCAAGCAATGAGAATGTGGATGGACTAGTTGAAGTTTATGTTAGATGGGAAGCAACCAAAGAATGTGGGGGAAAGTTCATCACTAAGTTGAAGGTATTGAACAATTCTAGTCTGGCAGACTTGCGGAAGCAGATTGAATTCCATTTAGGTGAAGAAATCAAAAGTCAAGATTTTGCTTTTCTCATGTTGGGGGTAATTTCCTCCACTTCCGATGCTCTTTGCTTCAAATTATTTAGCTTTGACATGTACCCAGGACGTTAACCTGAGACTGGGGTAATCTGAATTCTTGATTTTGTTTCTGAAACAGGATCCCACTGGAGCTCCTGTGGCGAGAGATAAGGAACAGGCTGTTCAAGTCAGCAAACTGCCAAGTTCCAACAGCCAGAAACCCGGCCATCTTGCTAGCTTGCGTTTGAAAAAGGCATTGCAAAGGCCGGATCACCTGCCATTCAGTCCATTAGAGAACAAGCTCCCAGCAACTACAGCTGCTTTTCTTACAGGATTGCAGACATAGAAGTGATAAAAATCGTGCATGTTTGGATGGATATCTTGTCCACATTCAACTGTGTCTGTGTGCACTCTTGGCAGTGTTTGAAGTGTAATTTTGTATCATTTGGAGAAGGAGATGAACTTCTCTGTATTCTTTGTAGATTGTTGATGAACTGGTGATGCCTAATGGGAATGGCCGAGTTTTCATTCTTTGCGAGTCAGGTGTCCTTCAGACTGAACATTCGGGAAACAGTTTGAACATGTGGATTCTGGATTTGATTTTCCGATTTGTAAAAAGGCAAGGAAATGAGCCTAAACTTTTTCGGGTGTACAGTAGCACCTTTGTAAAACTTTTAATACGTTGCAGTTTTTACATGGAAACCAAAACTAAGTCTCTTTTACATGGAAACCAAAACTAAGTCATAAAAAAAAATAAAAATAAAACTTTGAGGTAGCCACAGCGTAGGAATATGATAGTGAATTTATCAACCATAAAAAAACTTTGGTCTCGTCAAGGACACAAAAAATTACATAGGGAGGGTGGGTTAGGTATACGAAACAACAATACATGGGCAAGGCTTCTCGCTTAAACTCCTTGAAGAATCTATTCTTACAAGGATTCTTTATGAGAACTAAATATGGACCTTCCCCACATCTGATTACTACTAAACCCAAACAAGGAAACTCCCTATCTTTCTCAAATAAATCCGATATCAAATCGGTAACGGTTCAGGAACTTCCCTTTGCTTTGACATTTGGGTGGAAAGTCTTGAAAAACCATTAAAAGAACTCCTCAGAATCCCACAGGGACCATTACAAGTCCAGATAAGGTGTCATCCTCCTCATTAATGGAAATCAGCAGAATGAATCTCGCGGCAGATTGCTTTGGCTACCTGACGTTGCTTCCCTAATTTTAAATTCTCCAATTTCGCCTTCCCCTTGTGACATCCTAATCTGGACCCCATCTAACGATGGCTCCTTCTCGACAAAAATAGCTTATCATCTCCTACTTACCACGGAAAAACTTCCCCAAGGTAAGCTGCCTTATGGGCCAAAAGATCCCCTCGGATCCCAAATATGGCATATAAACTCCTTCCCGAAACATAAATTTTTTTTATGGTTGATAAGTATGGAACAATTGCAAACTGCTGCTAATTTACAACGACGAGGTCTTACTATTAATATGAATTGTTCCTTGTATGGTGCAAATCTGAAAAGTACTAATCACTTATTCATAAAATGCCCTTTTGCTCTTGCTATATGGCAGTTAGTTGCACCACACACGTGTTCATTCCACATGGTCATACTTTTACACCTTGCTAAACTCACCTCCTACTAAATCTTCCCCTCGAACTCGTATCTATGCCCTCCTTACTACATGGGAAATCTGGCAGTAGAAACATGAACCTCTTTGAACACTACACCCTATTTCTCTCAATGTCTCAACCACATTTTATTTACCTCTCACCAAATCACAACCCATCGCCAGATCCCTATCTCCACTTCTTCCCAAAAAAAAGAACAAAGATCACATCCATTGGCAACCCTCTATCCAGTCTAATCCGTAATTTAGAAGTGAAAATTATTCTTTATGCATTATAGTCATTAATAAACAAAACTAATAATGAATCCGAATTGCATGCCTTTTATCTTACCCTTTTTCCTCACTCCTATAATCATTCAAGGGGACTCTTAAATTATAATACAGTTGATGTAGGGATCTCATAGAAGTCATTGGAAGATGGACCTTTTAGTACAAACTTGCAAGTCACTACTGAGGGCCCTACCGATGGTACATTTGAAACACCAATTTTGCCAATATAGCTCCAGATGCCTTGGTGAAACAAGGAACCATTTTGGACACAGAGGAGAAACTCATATCCATATCTCGATTAATAGCATCCCTCGTTTTTTTAAACACTTTTATAGTAGATGAATCCATTCGGGCATCCCTTAGCCCCAAAGTATATACTATGGATGAATGTATATACATAAATTCAGTAGGTGATGTACACTCTCTTTCGGGTTTTGTTCTGCACTGATAATAGAATATCTCTTGAAGATTAAAAATATTCTACAGTATTCAACTCATTTCTAGCACGGACTGCTCTTCCCTAACTGACTTGGTGAGCAAAACGAGTTGGGGCTGGTTTCACTCATTTCTAATCCATGATTTGATGTATATAATATTTTTAAAAGTTATGTTTTGTAATTTTTGTAAAACTCTTTTTACTAAATATAATAATATTAAAATAGCTTATGGAATAGAGAGAGGTAAATAACTCCTTATTTTGTGAACAATGTCAGGATTGAATTTTTTTGTACTAAATTCTTGAAAAGGGTCATCGATACTAAATAGGTTTTGTTATAAAACCAGGCCTAGGTAGCCAATAGGTTCAGAATAGCTAAAATATGGAGCTTCTTTTGGGCGTGAGTTACTTAAAACCCAGAAATTGGGAAAACTTGTTGATTGTTCTAGGTTTTAACAGTTCTACTGATCTAGTTGCACCTATGTGCAGTACACCTATCTAACGTACTAGCCAATCTGAAACATGACTTCTTAGGGTATATTCTTTAGAATTTAAGATTTTATAAAATAAAAAATATCATTTTATTTTTTAAAATTTTTCGATTGGTTGGTACCGCCTAGGTGTAACTAGCATTACTCTTAATTTTTATTTTTATTTTCAGGCTCATACCAATGTTTTAGAAATTGGACCCGAGCTAGTACTAAGCCTGGTTTTTATCGAACTTGGTTAGACCAAACTGATTTGCAATCAAACCAAACCAACTTGTATGATTTTAAACCGAACAAGAATAACCTCCGGTGCCAAGTTCAACCAAGTTAGACCAGCCAATCCGGTCCATTTTTTTAAACAATGGCTCATCGACTTTAAATATAAGAAATCTAGGCAGTGTTTGGCAACACTCTTTTTTATTTTTACTTTTTATTTATTTTTTGAAGAAGTTGAGGAGATTTCATTTATTCTAGAATCCAAATTATTGTTGCTACAATCAAATTCCTATGGTGGGTCTCTCTCACTAGCCTTGGAGTCTATGTAGAGTCCAAACCATTTGGGGTTAGCTAGGAATTTATTCAATTTTTATAGGGTTAGGTGTTCTAGCATGTTACTCCATGTATATTTTTTCTTGATGTGGGGATTTCCTCTAAATAAAAACCATCTATGAAATCATTGAATTTTCTCATAGTAGTTATAATTGTTTGTACTTGAGATAATTTTAATGTCTATTGATTAATTTTGTAATTTTGATGTTAAGGTGTTCTATCGAGCTTTAAATAAATTAAATAAATTAAAATATTTAATAGGTATACATTAAGAACCTATAAAAATTACTAGATACCTATTAAAATCAATGTTTTTAATACAGAACCAAACATAAGTATGTCAATTCGGTCAAACCAGATTAGACGAGTAGTTGAACCGTTCACATAATATACTATTTAATTTTTTATATTTTTAAAGTAAATTAGTGTGATATTGCAGATTGGTTGGAGGACAGTATCCACCTTTAGAAGCCATGACAAAATATTAGCACCTTCTTTATTTTTCATTCTAAATCTGATTATAAAGAGTTTTTTTCTTTTTTATCTAAAGTTTTAATACAAATAGTCAAAGAGTAATGCTAGATGTACCTAGAGGACGTACCTATCGGACGTATATGTTAATTTAAACTCTTAAAAATATTATTTTATTATAAAATTTTATTTTCTAGAAGATAAACCCTAGGCATCAATGGTTTAGATTAACAAGTGTGAGGGAGAGGTGTGTGGGATAGGTGAGTGCGCTAAGTGCAACTAGAATTATTGATAGTCAAATACACCTACTTTTGTTTTTTTTTTTTTTTTTTGTCACGCGTTCTTCCAAACCAAAACTACTTTCCGTGGCGGTGCAGTCATTGGCGCACACGGAAAGGAGACGTGGAAGGAACGGAAGCCGCTAATCTCCAGACTCCGGATTAGGTCAGGGCCGACCCTACCGACATTGAGACCCCCCTTCCCCTATAAATTTTCCTCTTGTCTGCAGTTTCTCTTCATTGTGCGTCCCCTGCGATTCTAATTAGTGCCTATCGTTCTAGTTTCTTCTTTTCCCTCACGATCAAGGTACGATTTTGTTCTTTCTGAGTGTTCTTTATTTTATTTTATTTTATTTTTATGATGCATATTTATTGATTGATGAGATGTTGGGGCCTGTTTGCTCTTCTGATCTAGCGGTCTAATTGCTTGTTCTTGGTTTTTATATTTTTTTCTTCTCGTTTTTCGTTTCTGATGATGCTAGGTTAGGGTTTTTGAATCTCCTGTCATCTTCGTATTTTCTTTCATGTGGATTTCTGTCTTTTTAAATTACTGGAAGATTATTACGCGATGAGATGACTGGATTAGAAGGATTCTTCTCAACTTCTTGTGTGATCTGTATCCTCTTTGATCTTATAATGATCTTCCCGTTGAACTGTTAGATTTCGTGGTTAAATATTTCAGTAACATCCTGTTTTTCATGTGAGTCGCTTTTTTTAAATCTTTTCTGATTCTTCCTATTTCATCTTGGAATTGTTCTTTTGATATGTGTATGATATTCGCTTTAAACTGTTCGATTTGATGTATGCTCTTCCCTTCAAAAAGGGATCGGATGTTTAAAGAAGGGATCTGTTTGATCGGACTCTGCATGCATCAAATCAGTTTATGCTTTATGAAAAACTGTTCCTGTTGATTATTTAGTTTTGTGGTCAATGTTATAGGGTATGTTCTTGTTATTACGAGCTTCTTTACTCTTCCTCCGTTATTTTCATTCTTTTTCGATTTTGTAGTTAATCGGTCTAACCAGGCTCCTTGGTTAAATAACAGATGCAGATCTTTGTGAAAACTCTTACCGGGAAAACCATCACTCTCGAAGTCGAGAGTTCTGATACCATCGACAACGTTAAAGCAAAAATCCAAGACAAGGAGGGTATTCCTCCTGACCAGCAAAGGCTTATCTTTGCCGGCAAACAGCTCGAGGATGGTCGGACATTGGCCGACTACAACATTCAGAAGGAGTCCACCCTTCACCTGGTTCTCCGCCTGAGGGGAGGAATGCAGATCTTTGTCAAAACCCTCACTGGCAAAACCATAACCCTCGAGGTCGAGAGTTCTGACACCATCGACAACGTCAAGGCTAAAATTCAGGACAAGGAGGGCATTCCTCCCGACCAGCAGAGGCTGATATTCGCCGGAAAGCAACTCGAGGACGGGAGGACCTTGGCCGATTATAACATCCAGAAAGAATCCACCTTGCACTTGGTCTTGCGTCTGCGTGGTGGTATGCAGATTTTCGTGAAGACTCTGACTGGGAAGACTATCACCCTCGAGGTGGAGAGTTCGGATACTATCGACAATGTCAAGGCAAAAATTCAGGACAAGGAGGGCATTCCCCCTGACCAGCAGAGGCTCATCTTTGCCGGGAAGCAGCTTGAAGATGGCCGGACTTTGGCGGACTATAACATTCAGAAGGAGTCCACCCTGCACCTCGTGTTGCGTCTTCGTGGAGGAATGCAGATATTTGTCAAGACTCTGACCGGGAAGACCATCACCCTTGAGGTGGAGAGCTCGGACACCATTGATAACGTGAAGGCGAAGATTCAGGACAAGGAGGGCATTCCTCCCGACCAGCAGAGGCTCATCTTTGCCGGGAAGCAGCTCGAGGATGGCCGGACATTGGCGGACTACAACATCCAGAAGGAGTCGACCCTCCACCTGGTCCTGAGGCTTCGTGGAGGAATGCAGATCTTTGTTAAGACTCTTACCGGGAAGACCATCACGCTTGAGGTGGAGAGTTCAGATACCATTGACAACGTGAAGGCAAAAATTCAAGACAAGGAAGGGATTCCTCCAGACCAGCAGAGGCTAATTTTTGCTGGGAAGCAGCTGGAGGATGGTCGCACCCTCGCTGACTACAACATTCAGAAGGAATCGACCCTTCACCTTGTTCTCCGTCTCCGTGGAGGATGTTAATTGAAGTTGGAACCCGAAATCGTGGATCTTAGGACTCTGGTGGTGGTGTTTTACTTTGTTCTCTGTTTGCCCGAGTGTGGCTGTCTCAAGTTTCGTTGTGCTGCTTTAGTCATCTAGTTTCTGTTGTGTTGTTTAATGTTTAGTCTGTTGTTCTTTTTAGTGCTTCTGTTGCACTTCGAATTTAACAATGTTGTATAATTCTGGGTTCATTACGGGTCTTAAGTGACGAATATCAAGGTTATAATAAAGACTTCCTTTCGTCAATGACAGTGCTTCCATTTTTTATTTGCCCTCTGCTGTTATGCTCCAGCGAAGATATTAAAAGCCGAAAGATCACTAACCATGGATTGAACAACTGAATTGGTCGAATCTATAAAAGTGCCCTTAAAATTTGATTTGTGTGGTATGATTTGCATCGAAAAAGTAGTAACTATTATTTTGGTATTTTTGAATAGTTTACTCTTTGTTATTTTTGGATGTTATATGTGTTTATAATTATTTTTTTTAAGAATAAAATGAATATTATGTTTCTAAATTTTCATTTTCAAAATATGTTCCATGGGAGTACTTAATATAAATTTATCTTGTAACAAAATAAAAAATGGTGTATAAAATGTATCCCTTATCCCTGCTTATTCCTACTATGTAATTAATGTGTTTTAAAACTTAAAAAAAGTTTTTACTGTTTACACGTGTGGCTTGTCCTTTGCTTGAGTTTGACACAGTGATCTCAACTGAAGCGTCTCTCGCAAGCCATTCCTCTAGCTCTCTATGCCTCTGTTCAACTTTCCCGCGTCTCGCACTCGGCTTCTGCTCAACAGGCCTCAATGGAGTCGCTGGCCAGCGAATCGTCGTTACAGAGAGGTACAGCACCTTCCGCCAAGTCCGAAAATACATGCAGCCAAACAGAAGAGGTATCACCTTACTCTCTCGCTGGCTATATTTCCTCTTCAAGCGTTTTATGTTTCTTCGCTGTATATATCTCTCTTAAGTTTTGGGATTTGTATGCTGCTGCTGCTGCTGCTGCATTCTGTCGTCGTGGTTCCTCGTCTCCATTCTTGGTTTTTGCAATTACCGGGGAATTCTGGGAAAGATCATGCAAAACACTACAAATTGGTTGAACTCGTTACTGTCGTAACAGAAGACGGCAGGAAAACAAAAGATCTTAGTATGCCGTATGACCTTGCATATGTTTGTAATTTTTTCCCTCGGTTTTATAATTTACTCGATATAGATGATTCCATTTGTTTACTTCGGACGTTGTGAGGAGGTAGAGGCAGTAGAGCATTACTGGGATTCTTTTTTTCAACACATTTAGTTAGTTTGTGCACTTCCTCATCCCTGCTTACATCGAATGCTTTATTGATAACGATAAGGAAACTTCTACACAGAGGAATCCGGAAACGAAGAGACCTCCTGGTCCAAATCGAAGACCTCCTACAAGTCAGGACCCAAGTTTCCCTCCCACCCGATTTTCAATTTCTTCGGCAAGCTAATTTTATAATAATTTCTTCTATATATATTTGTGAAGTCCATTCAATCAATCGAATTCAGGCTGGTGCGATCTTCTCTAATTTTCTCTTCCCCTAATCCTGACGGCTGACTCATCCTCTCTCTCTTCAACTTCCCCTTTTTCATGAAATTCTGTCCCTCACTCAGGACTCGCCATTGGTCCCTTATAACTCATTGTCACCAATAACCAACATCACGTGCCTCCAAAATTAGACACACAATCACTTGTTATGGAAGTGAACAACTTTTGCATGTATTTGACTGCCTAAGGCTTCCTTGGCTTTGTAGATGGAACACCCTCCCCTCAGTTGAAGAAGATTCCTATATCTTCCAGTGACGTGACAGTCAATCCTGTGTATCCATTACGGTACTAGGTTGATCATGCAGGAATTATAAAGGTTGACCGTCATGAAAATGCATTGAGATGCATTCTCTACTAATGTTTTTCTGATCAATTGTCTCTCATTGTTTGGCTTAAAATTCAAACCTATGAGAAAATGTTCAACTGCCAACCGTCTTTCAAATTACTTGAAGTCTGGGTGTCTATGTTATCCACACTTTCACCCCTACAATAAAAGAGTGTGGGAAGGCAAGGTTTGCTCTTTTTTCCTTGGGTATCATCCCAGTTATAAAGGGTATGTTCATGTTCCTACAAGTTGGATTTATATATCTGGCAATGTGGTCTTTGATGAAACAATTTTTCCTCACTTTGGACCCATACTCTTGGTCACTCTGTCCCGTGTGTCAAAATCCAATTTGACCACCAACTTGCTGCCCTTGCCACCTATGGTCCCAGTAACCCAGTCCTAACTTCTTACCATGTTACCTCCGGAATCTAAAAACCCTCACATTGACATGTCCCCACCATCTATCTCATTTCCAATAATGTCATAACCTGCCATGACTCCTCAAACCTCTTCTTCTCCAGCTAGCAATGCGTCCTTGCTTGGCAACCTTGGTTCCACAAGCCACAAACCACACATAAAATGGTGACTTGTCCGATGATAACCTGAAACCCAAGGCCGCATTCATCTTGCCCTATCCTTGTGGCGTTTTTTTTTTTTGGATCCGACTTGTTATATAGAGGCGGATCAACATCCCCCATGGCTGACATTTCAATGACCGGAGAATGTAATGCTCTTTAACTAACAAAATTGGTTACTTGTCTCTTCACCACAGGGAAGAAAGCAACTGGAAGCAAGTGGGTCTTCTGTATTAAATGAAAAGCAGATGGAATCGTGCATAGGTTCAAGGCCAGACTTGTAGCCAAGGGTTAAAATTAAGGCGGATGTGATTATTTCAAAAACTTTAGCCCAATCATCAAGCCCACGACTATTCGCTCATACTTATTGCAGTTGTCTCAAGACATTGGCAGGTTCAAGGCCAGACTTGTAGCCAAGGGTTAAAATTAAGGAGGATGCAATTATTTTAGAAACTTTAGCCCAATCATCATGCCCATGACTTTTCGCTCATACTTATTGCAGCTGTCTCAAGACAATGGGTAAGTATTGATGTCCAAAACACGTTTCTCAATGGCATGTCACAAGACGTCTATATGGAGCAATAAATTGGCTTCAACGATTTAAAACGTCCAACTGCTGCATATCGCCTTTTCAAGTCTCTCTATGGACTTAAAACAAAGTCCACATGCTTGTTCCACCATTTCAGTGGCCTCCTATTGGAGCTCAATTTTGTTGCATCTAAAGCGGATGCTTCTCTTTTCATGGGGTTTATTAACTATTCCGCCACTCTACCTTGTTTGTGTTGATGACATAAATAACTACAAGCAACTCCTCTCAAGTAAGTTCGAATCTAGTTCGTACACTACTAGAAGCCTTTGCTATCAAGGATCTTGGTGACTTGCATTACATTACATCCTTGGCATTGAAGTCACTCATGAACCTTCTAATCTATATCTATCACAAGCAAAATATGTGAGATAGCTGGCGTAGTCTAAAGTGTTGGATAATTTTAAAAATACAGAGGAGGGGAGATGTTGTAGACCCACTCAAGAGACGAAGGTGGCAGACGGTGGCCGGTGGCCAGTGTCACAGTGGATTATTCTTTTCGTCTGGTTTGCTGTTCCTGTCGGAGACGGTGGCTGCTTTAATTCTAAACGATGCTATGCGACTCACAGGGAGGGTTGTCAGTCGGTTGGCCTTTGGATAAGAGCAGTATGTTCTACTAGGAGTTGTTGGGTTGGGTTATTTGCTTTAGTAGCTCAACCTTGAGGGTGTCTAACAAATTTCACCTCCAGTATCACCTGCTTTCCAAACTGATAGGCACACTCCTGTCTGATCCAACAGAATATCAAGCTATTGGGATGCTCTACAATATCTCACACTTACTAGACCGAACATTCAATATGTTGTGAAGCAAGCTTGTTGATTTTTGGATAAACCTATAGACTCCATTGGTTGGCTGTGAAACATATTCTCAAATACAAGAACGGTACTCTCACCTATGGTCTCCTAGTTCGGGCAGACTACATTGGCTCTCAGTGCCTATTCCGATGTAGACTGGCAAAGCTCTCCAAATGATAGAAGATTTTTCTGGTTTCTGCATTTATCTTGGCCACAATTTACTTGCATGGGCCTCTGAGAAACAACACATTGGGGCCTGTTCAAGCATCAAAGCAGATTATAGAGCATCAGCCATCATAGCTTCAGAAATATCATGGATTTCACAATTATTTTGAAACTTCATATACCATATGTGCTTCACCAATTATTTGGTATGATAATATTTTGGGTATCTATTTTGTGGCAGTCTATCATAGTTGGAATAAACACAAACCAAACACTTTGGGCTACACTATCTGATGAGGATATAGAAGCTACAAGGAATGTTCACACTCAAGATCGAATTAACGTTTAAATTGGGCCAATAACAAGGGCCCAAGCAAAGAGATCCAAGAAGAGTTGAATAACCACATCCAATGAGCTATTCACCAGCATGATAACATGTTTATTACAAAAAATGACTAAAGGTTGGTTTTACTCATCAAGGTTGATTTGGAGATAGCTAATCACATTCATGCTTCTCTTGAGTTCTTCATCCATCTTTGATTCTGGGTTGTGTCACATTGTTGGCGTGGTTCGCATCACTATCCCTTTGTTTAGGAGAAATCTGTTGGAGTATTGCAAGATGCCGACAGCAGATCGGGATGCTGATAAATTTACAACAGGTATCTTTCATATCCAATTTTCCAAACATTGTCTGAAATACAACATCACTCCTAGAGTACTGAGTTTGCCAGTCAATGATAAACTATAAGGAAACTTCCACTCATCAGCCCCACCCAATTCTGTACCTCTGTAATTCTATTATTGTTTGTATCAATTTCTGCTCAAGAAGATGGGAAACCCCTATAAATGTAACCTCTGTAAACTCATCAATCAATTGAATTCTAAATACCTCTACATTTATGATACTTGAACGAGTAAACCATGTATTTCCAAGTGGCAGTAATTAAAACATTGCCTGCAACTAGTTCACATGATGGGTTGATGAATTTCATTGACGTATTGGATTACTGGTTTACTCTTTACGATGCCTTATTCAAGCAAATCTTGATTTGAAAGAAATAGGGGAAGGTCGCAATTAAGATTTTAAATTACACTTGCATCTTTTCTCTATCTTTCGAGCCAACTTGAAGGAGGTTGAAGCTTATCCATGTGTTCTGTTTCTTACACTTGCCCTGAGCATGCAAGGTAACTCTGAATTAATGGCATGCATGTCACTTGTAAAGTTCCAAATCCTTCAATGATAGTCCCCATATTTTGACCTGTTTTTGATATTGGTCCTTAATCCTTGTTTGCTTGGGATCGAGATGTGGTGACCATTTCTTATTCGCTTATTTAGAAATGTTGAAGCTTACAGATTACTGTAAATAGAGAGGTCTGTTTCTTGAAAAAAAGGAAAAAAAATGGAGAAATTTGTCTTGGATTCATTTGTGAATTTGGAGTGGAAATAATATAATAGTTATGCCTGGTGTTGTATAAGATAGAAGGATTATGTAAGAATGCCAATATCGATGTTTCTAATTGCAAGACGACAAGTTTCTGGAAATGGCTTTGCAACGAGACTCTCTCTTTTTGAAATAAGAACTTGTGACTTATCTTTTTGACTGTGCCTTTTGTTCATTAGTTATTTCAGGTCTTGTTTTATAGTCTTGAAATGTTTCTTTTCTTTTTTGTGTCAATTAATTCTCAGATGAGGATACTTATGAAAGTAACCAAAACAGTATCACTTGAGGTGAAACACTCTGATAGAGTGGACACTGTGAAAGAAAGACTTTATCAAAAAGATGGTATCCCAGTAAGTCTGCAAGAACTGTTTTTCAATGGACAACAACTTAAGGACAAACATAACTTGGCTGACTATGGAATCCAAAATGACTCCACAGTCACAGTGCATGTTGTTGGTTTACATATTTTTGTTAAGATATCTTCTGGAAAAAAAATTTCACTAGAAGTGAGGCTCTCAGACACCATACTGAAAATCAAGACCAAGATTAAGGACAGAGAAGGAGTTCCAGTGGATTCTCAAACACTCTTCTATCACGGTAAAGAGTTGGAGGATAACCAAACATTGAGGTCATACAATGTTCTCATGGATTCTACTCTTCTCTTGATCATTCCCAAAAAGTCTGAATCACAATTATTGGTGCACATGCCATGGAAGAAGATAGTCACACTAAAAGTGAAACCATGGTATACAATCCTGGATGTGAAACTTGTTATTGAGAGTCTAGATGGGATACCCCCAAACCTACAAAGGCTTGTTTCTGCTGGGAAGGAGGTGGGAAAATGCCTTGAAGACAACAGAGCACTGGCTGAATATGACCTGGAAGATGGATTAGAACTTCAAGTAGTGGCTCCTGTTATGAAGATATATATCCGATCTGTCGGGAAGGAACTGCTGGGGCTTGAATTGGAGAGCTCTGCTACGGTCTGCCAGCTCAAAGCCATTATCCAACAAGAAATGAAGTTAAAGAGCCCTCAGCATCTCATATTTGCTGAAAAACTTCTTGAAGACAATTATACATTGGGGGACTATAATGTACCAGAGGATTCTACCATTGATCTGGAGCCAAACAATCCAGCAGATGAAGGTCCTAGCAGCTCGAGCAAGAAAAAGAGAAGGTATAACATAAGACAGGCTGTTGAAGGTGCTGGAAGCAATGGTAAGGTGACAAGAAGGTCTACCAGGAGAAGAACTATAATGAGCAACACCTAGAACTGATGCAGCTTGTTGGTATATATTTGGCGCCTACCCTTAGCATGGGTGATGACTAATCTTTGCTCTTTACATTTTTAAGAGAGTGAAAGTTTAGCTCCTTGTTCCAATATAAACTGTAAGAGGAAAGTGCTAGTGGAAACTTTTATGTATAAACCCAAGGTTTATGACTTATCTACTGGTTTTAGAAGGTAAAGTATCTTTGGCTCCTTGTTCCAATATGAACTGTAAGAGGAAAGTGCTAGCGGGAACTTTTATGTATAAACCCAAGTTTATGACTTCTCTACTGGTTTTAGATGGTAAAGTATCTTTTGCTAGCTTTTTTTATGACCTGTATTGGTTTTAGAAGGTAAACTATTTTTATGCTAATTCTTTAATCTTTCTCCTATAAAAGCTGGAAAAAAGAATTTTACAACATTCATGGGAAAAAATTATCTAAGAATTAAATTTTTTTATTTATTAATTTATTACCATTAAATTTTATTATCTATCTTTTTCATTTTAGTGCACAAAAAAATATTTTGATTAGTTTTTCTTTCTTTAATTATCATGAGAGAAAAGCAGTAAGGCAGGGTTTTGTGGAGAGCCTGTCATGCTCCACCTCACTCAATGGAGGGATATGGTCATGTATTTTTTCCCTTAGGGAAAAAATATAAGATGTTAATGAAGTTCAATCATCAACAAGTTGATTGGATATATAATAAGTATCCAATAGATTTATTGGATTGATAAAACTCGTTTACCATATAAAATTTTCTGGGTTTTTTTAAAATCTTTTATCAAACTTGAAACACTGAAGTACTTATAAGAAAATGTGCTTTTTAATCTTGAAGTGTATCTTCACATTAGTCGTCTTCTATTGCATACGTTAACTAAAGTATGTCTAGACTATTATTCCAATGACCAGTTTTCTACATGTCTCTTATTCTTGGTTGTCTTTGGTTAAGCCCTTCTATTGGAGCATTTCTAATAAGTCTTGCCAAAGAGTTATTTTATCGACTCTCTTTCTACCTCTTCTAATTCCACCCTTATCTGCACAAACAAAATAACACCCGACAAAAAGGAAATTTTGAGCTAGGAACAAATTTATCTGTACAGCCAGCAGAAAATACCAAGTTATGGAAGAACCAAATATGTAATGGTGAGAAAAACTTGAGGATATTAATCTTTTCAAATGACCAAAAAGTTCTCTAAACTTGCTCTCCATACTTTTCAAAGAAAGAATGCTGTCTAGAGAAGGATTAGTTTTGAGTAAAATGGAGCAAGTGGAGTACTGTCCAAAATAATATTGATAAGTTATACCGAAGTTATTGAAGAGTAGTAAATACATCAAGAGGTGCTTTTGGCAGTGCAATTCTTTGAGGGTCAGGATTGGAAAAATACGGTATAAGATTGCTTACATGAAATACAATAAGGATTCACAACCTCTTCAATAGCTGCACTTTGTTTACAACTTTTCCAATTCTTTGAACTATGGGAAAAGATCCTTCATACCTCTTGATCAAACCCTTGCTTTTGGTCCTTAGTGACTTGAACTATTCTAGTCTCATCTATATATAAACAAGGTTTCCACCTTGAACTCAATGCCTCTCCACTTCAATGCATATTTCTTTGTGTGCTTGCTGGCTTTGTACAAATAAATTCAGGCTAGTTCAATTCTCTCTTTTCACCGCTTTGCCATTTGGTGGGTTGTAAACACTTGCCTCAACTTCCCTAGAATCAAGCTTGCTAATATTGAAGGTTGCTGGCTGGTTGCAATTTAAGAAGGGCTATACCCCATTGCCCTACTCTTTTGCATGTTGTATGAGAATTGACCCAAAGAAGTGTGTAAGGTACTCGAACAACGCTTTTCTCCACTGTTTGGTTGTCTGTTTGTGGATGGAAACTGGTAAAAATATTAAAAATGAGTCCAAGTAGCTTAAAAAGTTAATACCACAACTTCCTGCGAATTTTGGGTCTCGATCACTTATGATAGTGTTTGATATGCCCCAAAGCTTCATCGTGTTCAACATGAATGTTTTGGTTGCCTCCTCTGCTGTGCAATTGCTTGAAATGGCTACAAGCGACCCACACTTTAAAAACTTAGCTACCACCACCATGATGGTGCCAAGACCTTTGACTCTCCTTGGGCTAGAGATAAAATCCACACTCATGGACTCTTATGGGTGTTTTGAAATGTGGCGAGGATCAAGTAGGCTATCAGGCATTCTCCTCTAAACTTTTGGCATACCAAGAAAGTTTGCATGTATTCTTCAATATGGGCTTCAAGTCCAAGCTAATAGTAATGCCTAGATAGTAGGGCAATCGTCCTGCTTGGCTAGGTGACCAACCCACCAAGTATCATAGAACTCGTGCATTAGCTCTTTTCACAATCCTTCATGCTTCGACACATAAAAGTGCCTCCCTTTTGTGTACAACAATCTGTCACTGACCTAAAAGCACATTGTTTCTCCTAACCGTGTTGCTTTCATCAGAAGACACATTGTGGCATTGTCCCCTAGCCTTGTTCGGATCCGTTGTGCAATAGGTTCGTTCACCTGAAAGAAAGCTGCAATAGAATCCAACCACATTGTAGTGAACTCGAATTTGCGGTTCAAGGTTTTAGCTATGTAATTGCACTCACCCAACTTGTGCTCCATTTAGGAAACAAATTCCACTATGAAGTCTTGGCAACGAGCTTGCTTCAGGCTAAGTTTCTTTAGGGCGAGGAAGTAACTTGATGCTGCATCATCCGTCTTAATAAGGAACTTAAGCCCTTGCAGATAGTGTCTACATATGCGAAGGCAATGAACCACCACACTCATTTTCTTCTCTTGTATCTTCGCTCGGTCTCTTTCAACTATGAAGGGAAAGAATCATCTCCCTCTTTTGAATTGTGTACCTTTGATCGGTCCTTATCAACTTTCGACTCTTGAAAGCTATAGGGTGGTTGTCTTGCTCTAGATTACCACCAATTGTAAAGTCAAAACCATTAGTGTGTACTACGAATGGCTTGCTAAAATCACCAAGTTGCATGATCGGGTCCGTCGTGACAGTATGCTTCAATTCTTTAAAGGATTTATAATAATTCCCCACTTCGAGAAAACTGCAAAGGTCCTATACCTTGGTTGGCTCCATCCAATATACTGTCCTGCACCTTCTTTTGGTCCATCCATATCTTGTATCGCTGATCCTTTGCCCTATGAAAACACTTTATACAGAGCAAAGGAGCTTTCTTCTTATTTACATATAAATAAGATTTTTAGCCCTTAAAATACATCTTATAAGTGTTTTACTTGCTGGTACGAATTTATACAACAATGTCATCAAGGTACACGGCTACAAGAAACTCATAAGAGTCATACCTCATCACACAAGCAGTCTTTGCTCCCTAGCCCTCGTGCATCCTTCAATTGATCAAATAAGTCAGAAATTAAAGGAATAGGGTTCTTGTTTTTCACCATCACCTTGTTTTGAGCCTGGTAGTCAATGTACAAACTCATCCATCCATCATCCTTTTTTAGAAAGTAAGTTGTATGAAACCAGCATTTAACAATTCTTCTAATTTCTTTTTCAGCTTCTCAATTTCTTTTGGGGCCATATGGTTGGGAGCTTTGGCCAGAGGCTTGGCATCTTTCTCCAACTCGATTACATGGTCTACCTCCCTCCATAAATGCAGGTGTAGTAACAATTTTTTGGCATAATGTTATGGTACTCTAGCATGACTTTGTTAATCTAAGACGAAACAAGTATCTCACATTTATCTTCTTTTTGTCTCAGAGGGAAGTTAGGTATGTCAATTGCCCATGTTTAAGACCCTTTTAAAGCTGGAATACGCTTATTTTAGACTTACCCTTTACACAATAAGAGCTAAGCTTTGAAATACTACAAGGTCCTCCTAATAAAAATGTGCACAAACCCCAAGTAAGACAATACAAAGGCTTTACAAGAATTGATGAAATCCATCCAAGAATTACATCAAAGTCATTGACATAAACCAAAATATAAACTAGAGATTGAGCACTGTAACATTAGAGTAAAGAGTAGTCTACCATAGAAAAAGCAAATCCAAGGTCAACTAGAGTAGAAGTAAGTCAATGATACCAAGCTCAAGCACCCTGCTTTAAGCCTTAAAAATATTTTTGAAGGCAACAGACTGCTTTCGAGGCTGAGAACTATCAAAGAAACCGGGCAGCTGGACCATATAGACCTCCTCTGCTAAAGTGCCATTTAAAACGACATTACTAATATCAAGCTGATGAATAGGTCATCCTTTACTAACTGCTAAGGCTGGCACTATTCGAATAGTGAGTGGTTTGACCACGGGCTGAATGTCTCATGGTAGTCCTGGCCTTCCCATTGCTTGAATTCCTTTGCGGCTAACCAAGCCTTGTACTTGTCTATGCTGCCATCCGACTTTTTTTTAAGTCCAAGTGTTGCTAGCCAAAAGTGCACTAAATTCAAATTCTGTAGCCTTATGCCATTCTGACTGCTTCACAACTTGACAGTAGCAAGTAGGTTCAACTGGTATGAGAGGAAGGACATTCAAATGACGAGTGGTGGAATTTTCGGATAAGTAGTTAGTCGCGCATTGGGACGAGCCGACAACACAGGGTGTGGAATAGTGGACTGACTATTGAAGTGAAGAAGCTTGAAGTAGGGACTGGCTCAGTTAGAGGAGGCCAACCTGTGGGTGAAACTGGTCATTGTGATAGGGACCAGGTAGAAGAGATATATTTCTAGGCTGCGAAAGAGGCAAAAGTTGCATTGGATGGGATGGTGGAATAAATGGCACATGTGTTGGGAGTAAGGGTGTCTTGGAGAGCGGAAATGATGTCTTGTCGAAGACCACACTACAGCTGATGTAGACTGGACCTAGTTGAGGATCAAGGCATTTATATCGCCTTTGTAATTTCAAAAAATGGTAGCAAATAAATAAACATGTCATGGACCTATCATCGGGCTTGTGAGCAGAGTTAGGACACAAATGAGGATAACAAAGACAACTTAAACATGCAGTGAAGAGTAGTTTTGCTTGTGATTAAAAAAGTACTCTTAGGGACTTTTAAACGACAAGGGCGTGGGAAGCCGATATATGATATATGTCTTGGTAGAAAAATCAGTCCTAATGCAGTTTAGGCATTGAGGCCTGCTCAAGCAATGGTAGACCCATCTCAACTATGTTTCGATGCTAGCACTCAGCCACACCATTCTGTTGGTGTGTGTATAGACACAAAATTTTTTGATGAATGCCAGAAAGATAGAAAAAACCACTTAAAGTGATTATTTACAAACTCATTGTCTCCATCCAATTGAAAAAACTTAATTATCGAAGTTAGCAAGTTTTCAGTAAGATTTTTAATGTGAACAAACGAGTAGAAGACTTCCAATTTACATGAATAAAACTGATTGAAGTAAAATCACTATAATTATCAATTAGGAGACAATACTTGAATCTGTTGAAAGACGTAATCAAACACAAACCCCACATGTCAACCAAAATCGTATGTAGTGGAATTGAAGATCGAGATGAGTGTACGAAGAAAGGCAGATGAGTAGATTTGGAGATACATTAAGCATGAAAAAAATCCTTTATTGAACTTTTAAATTTCAATATGTAATGAAGCGGAATGCATTGCGAAGTACTTGACTACCCGGCTGATCTAATCTCTTATGCCAAAACAAAAAAGGAGACAGCCGAAAACAAACAGCAAGGAGAAGCAGTGTGGTCCACAACGTACAATCCATTTAATTTCCATCCCTTGGGGAAGGTTTTGACCGTATTGGCTTCTTGGACAGAAAAGTCATTAGAAAAGTCATTACAGCAGAGGTCAAAATTCCAACGAGAAACTGATAGAAGATTTTTGAGAGAGGAAGAAACATATAAAACATCCCTAAGAGACTAAGGAGGGGGTTGAGTTTACTGTTACCAACAACAAAGATGGGCAAACCTGAACCATTACCCAGTAGAACCTGGTCATCCCTATGTAGGGGATGCTATCAGTCATGTGGGAAGAGTTAGAGACAATGTGGTGTGAGGCGCCAGAATGTGTGTACCAAGTCAAATCTTAAGAGGAGTCCATTAGAGAGGAATAAGTTTGAGGAGAGGCAGTTTGTTGATTTGCTATATTGAAGCGGTCGTGACAATGGATAGTAGAATGTCCAAATTTTTGTCAAATCTGGCAAATTGGACGAGGTGGATTGTCAACTCGGTCAATCTGGCCATGACTTTGGCCACGACCAGAATTTTGTCCACGACCTTGATTAGACAATCCACGACCCCTACCATTATAATGGTCTCCGCCACCTCGGGAAGCCATATTGGCTTGCGAATTTGCAGCAAGATCATTACTTTTTGTCTAGTCATTCCTCAGTAGACGATGATCATGTGTTGGTAAAAGGATTTGATGGAGTCAAGATAGGAGCTCATAGTATGCAACCCCTTTTTCAGAGTTTGGAGTCGGAGACGAATGTTGTTCAGCCGTGTTTGAGAATTTGATGCATAGATGGACTTGAGTTTCTGCCACACGGAATAGGCAGTGGGCAGACCAATAGTGTGACTGAGGACGGCTTCAGACAAGGTGGGGGCAATCCAGCTTTGAATCGTCTATCAAGTATGTACCACTGTGGCATTGGGACTCTACCTTTTCAATTGTCATGTTTATTATAAATCAACTTCCTACCCCGGTTTTTCTCTTCAAAGAGCTCGTTTGAACTTCTATTTGGACACACACTCAATTATTCTTCTATGAGTATTTTTGCCTGCCTTTGTTAGCCTCACTTATGACCTTATACTTCTAACAAATTGGACGATCGTTTTCTTCCCTATGTTTTTCTTGTCTATCATCCAAATTATGAAGGCTACATGTGTCTTGATCTCTCCATAGGTCGGGTGTACATCAGTCGTAGTGTGATCTTTGTCGAGACGTATTTTTTGTACTCTAAGGCGGCTTTGCTTCCATCACTCTCAGGTGTGTCTCCTCTGAGTCAACTGATTCAACTTTTGCCTCTCCCTTTGCACTGCCGCATTGACTCGCCTATGCCAACATCTTCTGTTCGACCAGCTTCAGAATCATTCTCTGTAATTCAATCCCCTATCTCTCCAATGCCTTTTGATACAGATACTAGCCCTGAGTCTAGTTTATCTTCACTAATTGCACGTCTATCACCTTTACCCTCTCCGACAGCTCCTCCACATACTGCTTGTCATATTGCTCCCTTAGCCACTCATCCCATGACAACCCGCTCTCCGATCGGGTTCCTCAAACCTGAAATAAATGTCTCCACACATCATCCCTTTGTTCTTCCCTCTTCACCCGTGGAACCTATTTGTTACTCTTACGTTGTGAAGCATCTAGAATGACGTGCGGCTATGCTGGCAGCATGTAATGCTTTATTATCTTACAATACTTGGAGAGTTGTTTCATTGCCACAGATGGTTCTATCGCCTTAAGACCAAACCTGATGGAAGTATTGAGAAATATAAAGCTCATCTAATGGCAAAAGGTTAAAATAGCATGAAGGCCTAGGTTACTTTGAAATGTTCAGTCCAGTTATAAAGTCTGTTACAATTTGGGTTGTTCTCACTTTGGCAGTAAGCAAATATTGGACTATGAAGCAGTTCGATGTTAGTAATGCGTTTCTTAATGGTACTTTGGCAGAAGAGGTTTAGATGGTTCAACCCCCTGGTTTTGTTGACGACACTCAACCGCAAGCGGGTTGCCTTCTTCATTATTTTCTTGGCATTGAGGTGGTTTACATTAAGGCAGTTATGCATTTTTCGCAATCTAAATATTCTAATGATTTATCACATCGACTCAGCCTAACAAATTTCAAGCCTAATTCTACTCCTATTGCTTCAGGTTCTAAACTATCTAAGTATGAGGGCACTCCACTTGATGATGCTTCTAAATATAGATCCATCGTTGGTTCTCTTCAATATCTGAGCTCACCACACTAGATGGATCTTGCGTTACTTAAAGGTACATTGCAACATGGTTTTCTGATCCAACAAGCTCGTCACTTTGTAATTGACGTATTCCCAGATGCTGACTGGAGTGGCTGTCCGAAAGACAAAAGGTCAGTCACCGGATTTTGTATGTACTTTGGTTGTTCACGCATCTCATGGTCTTCAAAGAAGCAACCGATTGTTGCTCATTCTAGCTCTGAGGCAGACTATTGAGCATTAGCCATAGGGGCCGCTGAAGTCTCTTGTCACCTCTTTCGAGAACTCTGAGTATTTGTCAGAGACCCTCTGTTTTATGGTGCGATAATCTTTCTGCTTCCTACATTGCCACCAATCCCATTTTTCATAGCCATGTCAAGCATGTGGAGCTTGATTATTACTTTGTTCGTGAAGAGTTTGCAATGGACAGTTAATGATTAAATTTATTTCCACTCAGATCAGGTCACTGATATTTTCACAAAAAGGTTTGCCACAAGGACATCACTCGATTTCTGCTCAAACTTTGCGATATTGCCAAAAATGCCAACCATGTGGGGGAATGTTGGATAAGTAAATCCTCTAGAAGATTCTATACACAGAGACATACTATATACAAATTCTACATGTGCTCAACAATTCAGATCGTGATCTCAGTGTATCTTTAGATAGTTTCTAAACCTATTGTACTGATATGTTAATCAGTTTTTTCTTCTTTGTTAAGTTTCCGAGTCAGTCTCCTATATGGACTCGGACTCCTTCTCAATTATAACTCGATTTACACTTCATACATTTGAGATAGTTAGGAAGAGTATCTCCAATTACACACTACCTAGTGCCCATTGTCTTCTATAACATCATTGGTGGCACTCCATCCTTTTTGGCCAAGTTTCCTCCACCATTGTTGAAGCAATCCAAGTGCAGCTCGCATCAATTTAACAATACTCCATCCATGTAGTCTATTTAGGGGTATAAACAGTATTTGATTATCTGTTCTACCGTCCAATCAATTATTAAAAGGAACACAACGGAAATAAAATATAATGTTCTAATTACCGTTTTACAATTTAATAAATGGAACTAAAAGGAAATAGCTCTTCCAAATCCGTTTTACCATTCTACCGATCAAATAAAAGTAATATGGTAAATTTATTAACCTTTTTCATTTTCTAACTTTCTATCATTCCTTAATTAACTAATTAGCTAATTCTTTTTTATAACAAGTCCACTTCCCACAAAATGAGGTATCATATAACTGTGGGGGACACCACCTTTTAGACTCTCCCCAGTCAGTGGCGTTGCGAGAATCGAACTCGCTCGTGACCTGTTCCATCAACCAAAAAATGGAGAGCACACCAGAAGCACAAAAGCCATACACGACCACCATTCAACCACATCTAAATGCATTCACACTCATGAACTCTTTTGCAACACGAGCTCGCACTATCCTCATATCAGATCTGCCTACATTGAAGAAGCTAGTCCAGAGTTACAATGGGTTTCAAATGGATATCCTCCATTTTCTCAGGGAGCCTAAGAGTTGAAACTATCCCTTGCCGAATCCATTCTTCTGGTACAGGATCAAAGGTATGATCTCCTCTTAACCAACTCTACAAGGCTACAACTCCTCCAGGCTACTGAGATAGTCTATTCAGCAACTGTTAAGAAAAAAGGTCGATACAAATGGCAAAGACAATAAAGGTGTACAACGAAGAAGTGCACATCCACTGCCCTCCCTCTGTGCATTAAGCACCTTTTAACGTTGGCTATCAAGGCTTTTGGTGTACTAGTAATACGTTCCATTTAGGTCTCGATGTATTTCTTTCATCTGTTACTGACTTTATTCGACATCTCCCATGTCAAAAGAATGATAATCCAAGCCCGAATCCGTTATATTCTCCTCACTATTTCCCCATTTATGGTCAGACATGTTATGGGAGGAAGTTATCTGGAATACTGGTCTGTTTGCTCATGAAAGAATTAATAGCCAGACCGCGCGGACTCAAAGGCATCACATACACATCAATTTGGCCTCACTGGGTGACAACATCTGCTTACCAGCATCATCAAGCTGGGTCACGCGAAGTAAGAATTGTTATCCTGGATTCGGCAGTCGCAGAGTCTGAGTTTTAAAATTCCACAGCTATTCGCATTGGAGAAGAACAACCATGGGTGCTCTGTAGATCCGAGTTCAGTAGGGCTTCCACGATCCTTGCTGGGAAGGGCATCTGGAACCTTCTCACTACCATCGATCGGACCGGGACTGTATACTGAGGAGCACTATGTCAGACAAGCATGGAGTGGATCTTTCACCACCACCGGATGCAGGTAGGCCATCATTCTCCCTTCTGGTTGGGTAGGTTTTTTATCCATGCATATATTTGTATCTCGAGCTGCTCCCTCATTTCCCCAGACAATTCATGTGTTTGTCCCTGCTTTAAACATATTGAGCTGATTACTCATGCTTACAACCCAATTAATATGCTATAATAATCCCCTATTCTAATAATCCATCTACTAAGCCTAGATGTCAAATCCTGCCTGGTCATTTTCCAGAACCGATTTCAATCTGGAAGCCAAAACTCTTGATATTATTTTGTTGGCCCTAGATACTAGACTGATTAGCCTGTAGACTTTAATTTCCTCCAGTCCTTTCCTCTTTGGTATTAGGGCTATGGTGGACGCAGCAAGTGATTTCTTCCTTAATCCATCATGGTAGAAATCCTGGAAGAGCTTCAACATGTCTTCTTTCATGAAATCCCATGCTTCTCAAAATAATTCTCCGTTTAATCCATCTAGCCCCGGAGCTCGATCGACTGGCATTGATGTCATGGCATGCTTTATTTCCTCTTAAGTGAATGGTGCTTCTCGGATATCTGACGGCATGCTCGTGAGCTTCTCCAGGTGTAAACCACGCACACACAACTTGCAGTTTGAGTTTGCGATGTAAATGTTCTTGGAAAAAATTATTATACCCTCTGTAATATATACTTTGTCTATTACGATCTCACCGTTTATAATAAGAGAATTATGGTTGATCTTCCTTTTATGTGAAGCCATCGCATGGAAGAATGCTGAGTTTGCATCTCCTTATTTTTGCCATTTGTACCACAGACATTGTTCCCAGAAAATGTTTTCGTGGTAATTAAGTTGCCCTAGCCTTCGTGTTGAGTCACCTCTGTCGCTGTTCTCTTTGATAGACAGAATTCTGTTCTCTTTAGTACTGTCAATAGCCTCTATGTGTAGTTGAAGTAGTCTCCTTTGTGCTTCCTCAATTGCCTTTTTGCTTCTGGCTTAGGATATTATATCTTTCTTTAATTTCCTGAGCTTGCATTGAATATAGCCTGAGTTTTCATACTGTACAAATGGTGTGTTTCCAGACACCACTGGCTCAATTTGGATTTAAAATCCTGGTCTGCCTGCTAGGAATTCTCGATTTGGAAAGGTTTGGTGCCTCATATGCTCAAGTTTGTATCCAGTAGTATGTGCCAGTGGTCAGAAACTACTTTGCCTAAGAATTTTCTTGGAGATTCAGTATAGGCGCTCAGCAACAGGAAATGCAAGAATCCGATCGAATTTGGACAAAATTGGTGGACTTTGCATATTGCTCCACGTGAATCTCTTGCTAGATGTGTAGATTTCCTCTAAATAGTTGTTTGCAATTATTTCATTAAATTTTCTCATTGTTGTTGTGACGACTCTAGACTGCGGTTTCTATTAATTTCTATACCGTGTAGAATTGAAATCGCATGCTCGCAGCCAAGGTCCAGGCCATCTTCCCATAAGGTTTCCTAATTCTTCCTAGAATTGGTCCCTACCATGAGCAGGGACCATTCATATTGCCCAGATTCCATTGTATTTTAAGGATTTTGTCAGTTAGTTTGATCCCGATACAAAAACCACAAAGTTCAGATTATTGCACTCAAAGTTTAAAGAATTTCAGAGGATAAGTATTCCTCTGGAAAAACCAAAAGCGTTAAGGGAAATCTACTATGGCCAGCTGAAATGTGCTATAGTATACAACATCGTTTGATATAACCGACAACTTAGTTTCCTGGAGGTCTACTATGTCAACTCCAAATTTCACCCAAACTTCTTTAACATTGGTTTTTTTATAGGGGTTGCCAAGTCCCCTGACATTCCACGAAAGTAACATCATTTTCAAGCCTTGTCCTCTGCGAACTCCATGCCTATTCTGCTGCCCGTCTGCGCTCCAATGGAGCGATATGGACAATCAGCCTTTCCCACCAAATTTCCTCAATTATCTACATGGGATGGACTATCACAGTGTAGTCCTCATCGATGTACCTGTCGAAATTGTCTCCGACCATCTCTACCTAGGAGCTGGATGAGCGATTGTAATGCCAGGTAGTGCCCGAGCGGAAAATATCGTTCTGGTCTTGGTCCATGTGGCTGGATCAGCCACACATTTGGAGAGGCCGAGACTCCAGATTGTTACGGTAGTCCCGATCATGCATTTGGGGAAGTTGTGGCTCTGGAATCTCAGAGTAGTCTTGCTCAAATCGAAGTCTTCTCAGTTCTCCCATCCCAGGCTGCGGAGATTCTCGATCCATTGTTCTTAGTCTTCATCGAAATGTAGTGGGGTGGGGGCTCGAGCGGTGGAGGTGAGCGGGACCTGGATCGCTGCTCGGATTGATCCTCAGTCAGCTGATCTCACTTTCTCCAAGTGGGAGTATCCCTCTCTCCTCTTGGGTGAAGGGAGGGGAGGGGCCCTTGTTCCTTTGGTGGTAGGAGCGTCCGGGTGCCATGGGTTTGTGTGGGTGATATGGGAAGTTGAATAGTTCTAGGGAGAAGATGGGGTTGCTATATAGGCAAATAATGAAAGCTGCTTTGACGGGGGAGGTGGTGGGAATAGGACTGTGGTTAATGGTGTAGGAATTTGGTGAGTTTTGGATGGTTCATGGAGGAGAGAAGCAATTCTTGAGTTTTATGGTGAGATAACTACTAGATTTTACGTTTACTCTCAGGTTTTGCCTCCTGTTTCAAGGGGTCACTTCTTGCCACTCAAGCGAGCTATCTGCAGAGTCCCCACAATGGTGACTTTGCGCTCTGATGTGAATTGAATGCAAGTTTGAATTCGAAATTGAAAGAGGCGTACCTCGTTTTCTCGGCCACTAGGCGACTGACTAAGAGACTCGGTGGTGGTCAGGCCGAGTCTGCTTCAGCTCGCTTCCGAGTTTTGTTGTGTCTTTACTGTCTCTTGTAGGGTGGATTCCTAAAAGGCTTTGATCTGAAACGGTTTTGACCCGACCATAATGGTGCACTCTCCTCCCATTGGTCTGGTGATTTCTCCTTGCTTGAGACCCCTTGCTGTCATCATATCCTTCTTCATAAGTGTGGTGTTGTCTAGCTCGATCAATTTCCCATAACCTTGAAAGATATTTCTCAGTGCTTCATTACTCCAAAGCCGGATGGGGATTCCGATGATCTTCAACTAGTATGGTTTGGTGGCTTTGTCTTTAGTGTCTTTCCACGGTAGGAAGGTCGACCTGCAAAAAATGTTGGTGCCATTAATACCTTCCAGGAGGTTATTTATTTTATCCATATCTTTAAGCCAAAAACAGCTAGGTTTGAACATTCAGCTGCGAGATTTCTCGTTTAATAGATAGCTTTGTCGTGATCCAGCTTTGTAGCCAACGTTCCATGTCTTCCTTGTTCGATCCTTCATTTGGTTGGAAAGTCAAATTATGTTGCTGGTTCCTCTCTCCATCTCACCATAGTTTCTCAGACATAGAAATGTGTAAAGAGCTCTAGGAGCTCCTTGTCGAGACTGCATTATCCCTAGCTGAGTGTAACGCTGGTGGAGTGTTTGGTGAGGGCACAATCCTCTTTACTGTAGATCATTCATCTAGATATTTTGTCAGGTGTGTCCATTTGAAACCTGACTTGGCTCTGTATGGAATGTGCAATCTGGCGAGTGTTCTCTTGTTCCTGAATAACAGGATTTTGCAAGTCTTCCTTGGGTTATTAGTTACAACAAATGAGAATACATCTTCGCCAAGGCAAATGGTTTTGCATTTCTTTCCTTAAACTGGTAAAGTTTCAAGATTTCCATATATTCAGCAAGGATATAGCTTGGAAAACGAACATAATAGCATTTGTGTGCCTTTGACACTTTGATTTTGATGTTTTTCTTCATTTATGTTCCCATTTTTTCAATCCACTCTTCTACTTGGAGGACAGATTCATCGAAGCAAAATATCCGGGATCACAGTGGCTGTTTTATCTTCCTTGGATTTCCGTTGACTAGAATCCAATCATCTTTGTCGGATTTATGTCCTGATTTGCCAGACAGAGTTTCAAACAACCAATCTCTTCAATCAGTTCCACTGTTGGTGGAGGTACGAAATATACAACGAAAAGTTCTGAGTTAGGGGAAGGCCATGAAAAAACAATAGAGACCGTTTTAATCCATGCCCTCACTGTGGGTTGAGAAATCACCTACTCAGGCCAAACAAAAATGAACAATCTACTTGGGCCAACCAAGCCTCTTTGAATAACACTCAGACTCAGCTCGATACTCTGAAAGTAGAGTTACATAATTTGATGTACCGAGTTGGTCAGCTTGCATCTGCATCTTCAAAACCTACTACAACTTTATGCCATACTGGTAATTCTGCACTACACGTTAAAAAGGGAACACCTACCTAGGTCATAGACTCTGGAGCCTCTACACACATGATAGGTACTCCTTCCTTGTTATCATCAATTCATTATCATTCGCATCTTGGTTATGTGTCCATTGCCAATAGTTCTCGGTCTCAAGTCACTGGAATTAGTACCTTATCTTTTCAGTACAACTGCTCTTAGTGGTGTTCTTGTTGTTCCATCTTTTCCGGTCAATCTCCTTTCCGTTAGCCAGTTAACAAAACAATTAAATTGCAAAATATTATTCTTTTCTAACCGTTGTATTTTTTAGGACCTCAAGACGGGATTAACGATTGGCACGGGGATTGAGAAAGGTGGTGCGTACATTCTGGAGTAGTCTCAGAATTCAATTGTTTGTCTATCTCTCTCACCGATGGAGTGGCACACTCGTCTAGGCCATCCAAGTAAGGGTAAATTTCTTCAAATGGTTCCTTCATTACCTAGAGGGTTTTAAATTAACTATAAAGCATGCCCACTCGGTAAGCAACACAAAGTCCCTTTTCCCTCAAGAGGTAGTATATTTGCGTCTTCTCCTTTTGAAATAGGTCATTCAGATGTCTGGGGTCCTTGTCCGGTGTCTAGTCTAAATGGTTATCGTTATTTTGTGTCTTTTATTGAAGATTTCACTTATGTTTGTTGGGTCTACTTTATGAAGTAAAAATATGAGGTCTATAGCATTTTTCAGCAATTCTATGATGAAATAAAAACTCAGTTTGATTGCTCAATTCAAATTTTTCAAAGTGACAAAGGTAAAGAGTATGTTTTCACTGAGTTTCTCTCTTTCTGTGATGACAAAGGCATTCTCCATCAGTTTTCATGTCCATACATCACAACAAAACGGAGTTGCAAAGCTCAAAAATAGACACTTGTTAGACACTACATGATCCTTGTTGTTCCATATGTTTGTCCCTCACTATCTATGGTGTGATGCATTACTAACAACATGCATGCTCATCAATCGAATGTCATCTTTCGCCTTAGAAGGATGAGGGCCACTCCAAGTCTTGTCCCCCGGATCTCCTATATACTTGGTTGAACCACATGTTTGGATGTATATGTTTTGTTTAGAACACTCCAAGTTGTCACCTCGATCTATACAGTTGTGTGTTTTTAGGGGACCCGACATAATCAAAAGGGTATAGATGTTATCACCCATCATCTCGTCATTGGTTCACATCCATTCAGGTGTTCTTTTTCGATAATGTTCCCTATTTTAGCGGTGGGTCCGAGTCCCCCTCTATGTTCCTTTCAGATAGGTTGCAATGTCCACAAGAGCTTCCAGCGATGGAGCATGCACCAGTCTATCTCCTGCACCTATTAAACTCCAGGACAGGTCAGAATCCTCTATATCTCCATCTTTTGAGTTACGCTTACCTATTGCTGTCTAGAAAGGGATGTGTTCTTCTACTCAACACCCTATTTCCAATTTTATTTCACTATCACAATTATCTCCTCCATATAAGTTGTTTGTTTCCACTGTCGACTCTACCATTGTTTCTCGCTCGATGTCAGAGGCCATGTCTAGACCAGAGTGGCAGCATGCTATGTTAGATGAGATGCAAACACTTGAGGACCAACATACTTGGGATTTATGCAATGCCCCACCAGGTGCAAAAATTGTTGGTTGCAGGTGGGTAAATACAGTAAAATACAATAAAAAAGGCGAAGTTGAACGATTTAAAGCACGCCTCGTTTAGATTATGTTCGGATCTTATTATTTGTTGCTGTCAATAGGAGATGGTCCCTACACCAATTGGATGTAAAGAATGCTTTTTATATGGAGATCTCCAAGAGGAGGTATATATGGAGCAACCTCCAAGGTTTGTTGCTCAGGGGGAGGAAAGCAAGGTGTGTAAATTGCACAAGTCTTTGTATGGTTTATAACAGTCCCAGAGCATGGTTTGAAAACCCGAGTTAGGTAAAGTTCTCATTTGGTTTCCACCATAGTGAATCTGATCAGTTGGTTTTTATTTTGAAACGACACAGTGGAATAGTTATTGTGCTGATATATGTGGATGATATTATTATCTCGGGAGATGACCATTCTGGCATAATAGAAGTCAAAAACTATCTTGTATCAAGGTTTTAGACTAAGGACCTTGGTTATTTGAGATATTTTTTGGGCATTGAAGTAGCATGAAGTGCTACTGGTTTATTGTTGACCCTGAGGAAATATGTGTTGGACATGTTAACAGAAATAGGTTTATTAGACACGAGGCCAGAAGAGATGCCCATGGACCCGAATTGCTCTTTATTCGACACAGATTCTCTAGCGCTAGAGGATAAGGCACGTTATAGAAGATTGGTTGAAAAATTATTATACGCAACAGTCACAAGGCCAGATATTAAGTTTGCTATCAGTTTTGTGAGTAGATTCATGAAAGAATCACACACAAATCACCTTGACGCGGTTTATAGAATTCTCAGATATTTAAAGAAGTCACCACGTAAAGGAATTCTTTTTCACAACAAAGGGCATACAAATATAAGTGGAGCCTCGGATGCGGACTATGTAGGATCCAAAACTAACAGAAAATTAACCAACCGTTACTGTGTGTTTGTAGGTGGAAAACTTGTGACATGGAAGAGCAAGAAACAGTTCGTTGTAGCAAGATCAAGTGTTGAAACCGAATACCGAGCTATGGCTCACACTGCTTGTGAACTTATATGGGTTAAGTCCTTGGTCACTAAGTTTGGCTAGGAAGTAAAACTGCCTATGCTAATGGAGTGTGATCATAAAGCTGCAACTTTCATTGCTAGCAATCCAGTTTTTCAAGAACAAACCAAACACATTGAAGCAGACTGCAATTTCATTCGAGAACTGGTGATGTTCGGAACTATCTCTACACCGTTTGTAAGAAGTGAAGACCAAAAGGCTGATTTGTTTACCAATGCTCTAGCAGGAATCAAATTTGAAATACTATGCAACAAGTTGGGACTACATGATATATATAAGCAAATAAAAGCACAAGTACAAAGAATAATTATTTGGTACATGCTAGTAAAGAATTAATTCCTGTGTTAAGGGGAAAAAATCTTATTGTAACTAAAAATGAAAAGTCTAAATAATCTCAATGCAATATATATGCATACGTCATAATATAGTCTCTTTTATTCTCAAGATCCATTAAATAGGGCTTGGTAATTTCTTATCCATCCTATAGCCAAGGCTATATTATATAACTTTTATTTCTATCTGATGTCGTTAGAATTTTGCTTTTACTTTATATGGATATGGTTCAATTAGATGCCATACTTTCGTTTTGGTGTGTGTAAGCGCTAGTGAGTGTGTGTGTTGGTGTGTCTCTGATTGTTGGTGTGTGTGTGTGTGAGTTGGAGTGAGTGTGTGAGCGTTGGAGTGAGTGTGTGAGCGTTGGAGTGAGTGTGTTAGCGTTGGGGTGAGTGTGTGAGCGTTGGAGTGAGTGTGTTAGCGTTGGGGTGAGTGTGTGAGTGTTGAAGAGTGTATGTGAGCGCTGGTGTGTGTGTGTGTATGCGTTTTGGTGTGTGCGTGTGAGCGTTTTTGTGTTTCTGTGTGTGAGCGTTCGTGTGTTTGTGTCTAAGCGGTGGTGTGTGTGTGTGACCGTTAGAGTGAGCAAGTGAGCGTTGGAGTGAGTGCGTGATCGTTGGAGTGAGTGAGCGTTGGAGTGAGTGAGCGACCGTTGGAGTGAGTGAGCGAGCGTTGGAGTGAGTGAGTGAGCGCTGGAGTGAGAGAGTGAGCGTTGGAATGAGCGAGTGAGCGTTGGAGTGAGTGAGCGTTGGAATGAGTGAGTGGCGTTGGAATGAGTGAGTGAGCGTTGGTGTGTGAGTATGCCTGAGCATTGGTGGGTGGGTGTGAGCATTGGTGTGTGTGTGTGTGAGCATTAGTGGGTGGGTGTGAGCATTGGTGGGTGTGTGTGTGATGGAGGACGTGTGTCAGGGTTAGTGTGTGGGTGTGAGTGATGGAGGATGTGTGTGAGCGTTGGTGTGTGGGTGTGAGTGTTGGTTTATATGTGTGTTTTGTGTGTGTGTGACCATTGGTGTGAGTGCGTATATGTGTGTTTGTGTGAGCGTTGGTGTGAGTGCGTATATGTGTTTGTGTGAGTGTTGGTGTGAGTACGTAGGCGTGTGTTTGTGAGTGTGCATGACTGTGTGTGTATGTGTGTGTGTGAGTTGGTGTGTGTGAGCGTTTGTGTGTGTGAGCATTTGTGTGTGTGAGCATTAGTGTGTGTGAGCGTAGGTTTCTATAAGCGTTGGTGTGTATGTTGGTGTGTGTGTTGGTGTGTGCGTCGGTGTGTGTGTCGGTGTGTGCGTTGGTGTGTGTGTTGGTGTGTGCGTTGGTGTGTGCGTTGGTGTGTGTGTTGGTGTGTACGTTGGTGTGTTCGTTTGCGTGTGTGTTGATGTGTGCGTTGGTGTGTGCATTGCAGTGTGCGTTAGTGTGTGCATTGGTGTGAACGTTGGTGTGTGTGCATTGGTGTGTGCATTGGTGTGTTGGTGTGTGTGTTTGTGTGTGCAATGGTGTGTGCATTGGTGTGTCCGTTGGTGTGTGCATTGGTGTATCCGTTGGTGTGTGCATTGGTGTGTCTGGCCATTGGTACGGGTGTGTGTGTGTGTTGGTGTGTCTGACCATTGGTATGTGTGTGTGTGCGTTGGTGTGTGCGTTGGTGTGTGCGTTAGTGTGTGCATTGGTGTGTGCGTTGTGTGTGTGCGTTAGTGTGT